>JAOTQR010000011.1:7451615-7502284 GCA_025774065.1 Solanum ossicruentum
ATAAAGTATGCGTTAGTACGTTTGAATGTACTAAGTATGTAGGATGCAATGCAACAAGGGATAGACAACATAAGCGAAATGCATAAATATAGACAATGAATGAAATTATAGTAATATGGCATGCATGGATGATGCTTGGAGTACATCAACATAGAATTTCCAAGGCCTACCACCCCCTTAAAGAGGCGATTGAGGTAGAAACCCCTCAACGAGGTTGAGGTACAAACCCTTTCAACATGGTTATACGGGCATGTTATCCCCCGACAAGATGATTAAGGCTTTGTACCACCTCAACAAGGCAACCGAGGCTTGACATCCCCTCAACAAGGTGATTGAGGCTTTGATACCCCTCAACAAGGCCATTGAGGCTTGACACCCGCTCGACAAGGTGATTGAGGCTTGATATCCCCTCAATAAGGCTACCAAGGCTTGACACGCCCTCGACATGGTGATTGAGGCTTGATACTCCCCTCAACAAGGCAATCAACTTACAATATGATAAACACATTTCATGAATTCAACACATATATACATGTGTTTCATCATCATAAAGTCACTGAACTCGTATGCCATGCATTAGGCCTTCAACAACTCAGGATATGTTAACTGGACATTTTATGAAACACTTGATGGGTGTGTAATGCAAATCAAGAAAATCTAATGTAAAACTGCCCACCAATACTTGTTAAGACCACATGCAATATACATCAAAACCCTTCCTCAAATCTCATGATAGATCCAAGATTCATAGCTCAACACATTCTTAAACAGTCACACTTTTATGAAATCCCAACATAGTTCATAGTCAAATTCATAGTGAGTAAGATCCATAAGTAAATCAACTTAGAATCATGCAATTTAGGTAAAAAGGAAGCTTGGGCACCATGGGTGAAGGGACCCAAGAGATGAAACCCATATACCTCAACTTTGGGGAATTCCTTGATAAAGATTTGAATGGAGACCTGAAGATTAGATGAATTCCTTAAGATCCAGAAGAGATTTGGACATTTGAATTTTGAGAGAAATATTAGTCTAAAGGTTTGAGAGAGTATTTTGGAATGTCTTCTATGATATAAAGGTGAAATATGGCTAAGCATAGGTATTTTTACATATGGGAAGGCTTAGGCCCAAGACCCAAAGTCCTTGGACCGGAAAACAAAAATTGGGAAAAATTAACACCTCTGCAAGCCCCTGGCGCTTAGCTCCTGGGCACACTAGCTCACTGGAAATTGCTCACTTTGCGTTTTTGAATTTTGATACGGTTGCTCTAAAATTCGGGTTAGACTCATTTTTCACTCAATTTTTCCCCCTAATCAAGAATAAGCAATCAAATTTTTGATATCATACATGGATTTAGAAATATATAAAAATTATGATTTTTTACCTCACTTATATAGAAATATATAAAAATTATGATTTTTGGCACTTCCGAGGCTCATTTTTGGGCACTTTTTGGGGTCGTTTTAGTTCACACTTTTTACAATACATTATTCAAGGTACTTCTTGAGAAGAATGCGGTAAAACACAGAGTGGCAATGCCTTACAATTCATAGACGAGTGGGAAAGTGAGGTGTCTAATTTAAAGAGTAAACAGATTTTATCCAAGGCTGTGAATGTCAACCAAATAGGTTGGTCGAAAGGCCTGATGATGAATTATGGGCATACCAGACAACATTCAAACTCCCATAGGTATGTCTTCGTACCAACCTTTTTTAGGTAAACCTTGTCACTTACCTATAGAGCTTGAGCATAAGTGATATAGGCACTCAAAAAGCTAAATCTAGATTGGACTGATGCAAAAAACTCAAGACTAAGCCAACTCAATGGACTTGATGAGTTTCATTTGAGGGAATATAAGAGTTCAGCCCTATAAAAGTAGAGGATGAAGCTGCAACATGATTGTGGCATTGGTTTTACTTTATAAGTCAAGGTTGAAGTTGTTTCCTAGAAATTCAAGCCCAAATGATTGGGACCATTCAAAGTCACATGTTTTTAACCATGGGGTTGTTGAGCTAGAGAAGAAAATGGCAAAAGTTGAAGGTGAATAGCCAAAGAATCGAAAGTGCTCTAAGTCATGCTGCGACAATAAATTAGGTGCTACTTTGGAGGTAACCCGAGTACTAGCTATAATATTCATGTATTTGGGTTAGTTTTGCTTTTTCGACTTATAGGTAGTTTAATTTTTATGTTTTGGCGGTAAATTTGGACTCATGGGCTGCAAAATTATAGGGTAACAGTTTATTTTGCTGAGAATATGTATGAACAGGGTTAAGGAAACACCCCAATGCAAAAAAGTGAGAAAACTTGGTTTTATGACTTGTTTCACGAGCCGTGGTTTACTCCATAAACTGACTCATGAACCATTTCCTGTGAGCAAAAATTTATGCACTCCAATTCACAAGACAACTTTACTATCTGTAGAATATACTATGGGCCAGGAATAGGGTTTATGATCCCAAGTATGTTTTTAGAAATTTTTCCATGTTTTGGGATACTTATGAAATCCAAGCTATGGGTCGTGGAACCTTCTAGACACGTATGCGGAGTTGTAGCATCAAGGCCTGAAAAATTTGATTTTGAAATCATGAAACCAAGTCTTATGGGACATAGAACGAGATACGACCTATAATCGAGGTTTCGTGGGATCAAAGTTTCACATATACCAGACTAGATCAGTTAAATAAAAGAGGGGTATTTTCTATTACCCCGCACTTTCCCAATAATTTCCACAACATAACATACCCTTTACCCTTCTTCCCCTTCTCCGACTGACATCCAACCTCCTAACCATTTTTTTCGATTAAAATCTGGGTTACTAAGCTCAGGTTTGGTAAAACCCTAGGTTTATCCCACTATGATTTTCTTCTTTTTTGTGGCTATTTTGCTTGAAATTCCAGTATGTATTCTCGTAAATCCTTCTAGTTGTTTGTGTAATTCAGCTTACATACAATGGTCTCAATTTTGTTAAATGTCATGCCCTAAAATCACTAATATAATAGTATAATTGCGTACGTGGACTCACAGTCATTTTCATTGACATTTAGAGTAATACATGATCCAATACATGGTTCTAGAATATCTTGCATAATCACGGATGTGTTAGACTATTTTGAATGAACTTTTGAGTACTCGGTGATGATTACTGCTTGAATAATATGGTAATGCGTATTTTTAAGCATGCGGGTGATAATCTGACTAAGTTGGAAATTAATGGGTAGGATAATAATTTGACCATAGACGAATTGGGTGGAATTGATTGTGTTGATTGCATGTTAAAATCATTGAACGGTGTTCTATTTGCCATTGCTTCAATGTTGATGAATTTTGTGTGCCCTATTGTTGTGAAAAAGTCTGTGTGCCTAAATGGTTATCTCTATTTTGTTTGACTTGAAAATAGCAGAATTTTTAGTCGGCAAATACACGTAATGGGATCAAAATTTGACTTAGGCAATCCATTTACTGATTTCCACAACTATAAAGGTCCTCTACAGCCCATGGTTTAATCTACGGACTGGAGTTGCCCCTTGTATATTAGGATCAGCAGCTGAGATTTTCACAAAGTTACCGGACGTTTATTTAATTGTCGTAGTTCAAACTATGGCCCAAAACAATGTTCGTAGGTTCTATTCCTACACAAATTTAATTTTTCATTTTTCACCTATGACTCGATGACTCATAGTTCATTTAAGGGGTCATAACTATACCCGTAAGTGCTTTTCTAGTAGCCGAAACTACTGTGCTCTACTCCTACGAAGGTCTTTTACTACCCGTACTATACTTTGTGGCTCATAGGAAAGCCTTTGTGGGTCCTTCTCTGAACTTTTTTTAACATTGTCTTTTTCTTTTTCTTTGTTGCATTCTTGGGACTCAGGTATGATTTTATTGCCCCCAACCACCCCACCCCCCGTCCCAAGCGCAATCAGGTAGAGGCTCTACATACTAGGCTCCATAGTAAGCCTACAGTCTCTAAGGCCAGTGATTTATTAGAGGAGATCAACGTCTATCCAAATGAGAGCATTGAGCTATAACATACCATGGCAGCATTTCAACAAATAGTACCATCCCCACCATCAGCTACTACACCACAACCCCCTAGTCTAAAGAGCGGGGTAAAGCAGTTCAATCCAGATGATAGACTCCGTAGTGAGGTTTAGGTCAGGCTCTTTGGAGAGAGATTGCTCCAGATCTGATGGGGAGTCAAGATCAAAGTCTTCGGAGTCTAGTAGGTCTACCCCAGCACTAATTCTTACTTCCAGACTGATAGGACACTAGTGAATTGAGGGCATGCAGGAAATTTATAGAGAGGACGTCCTGTAGGACGATAGGAGACGACAGGCAAAACCTATTTCTGAGAAGGCAAGGATTGTCACATTTGAATTTGACAGTGCACCTATGCTTTGAGAAACTATGGCTGGCTATAGACTAGAATGGTTGGCAGCCTTGTTGGGGATGTACTGCTCGGCACTATTTTGAGAGTTTTATGCCTCTTATCACCGAGGTGACCCTGAAGAATGGCAAGCCTCTTTTATAGCCCAGACTAGTACAGATGATGGTGCGTGGAGTCCCAATTGACATATTAGAGACCACCATCCATAGATTCTTGTTTGGTCTTGAGTGCCAAGCCCCTGTGACAACAACAGAACGATTATAGATTGAGGTAGGCCAGGATTGAGTTCTAGTGAGAGATATAACTCGAAAGGTTATTCTAATAAGATAGATTACCAACCATATAACTAAGCGAGGCCAGGACCCTTACTGGGTATCCAACTTAGTGGCTTGTTGTATACACACCGATCTCACCAACCCAGTTTGACCCCAAATCATGCAATATTGGTTTTCATCATCATTGCTTGATTTGGTATTGATTTTTCTCCATTACAGCAGAGGAGATACACAAGCATGCTTTAAAGAGGTCCATGTTGATTTTGTTCCTTTGTTTGATTCATTGACTATGTATAGAGGCGGGGGCAGATATCTTGCCTACTGTGGACATAATTATTTAGGACCAAAGAACTCAGATGCCATCCTGATCAAGGCCGATGAGAATCTAATGGCTATTCGACGTCAACCACACTCTCTAGTCAGATACCACAACTTGATCCCACTACCTCTACTACTACAGCTACAAAGATTGAGAGCCTCCCATAGACTGATATAGGAAGGAGACAAGGCCCACTACTACCACTTCTATTATACCAGATGTTGTAACCGTATGTCTTCACACCATAGGCATGGTCTACATATCTGCAAAGTCTATTCAGTATACCTGAGTCCCAATTAACTCAGTAGTTGCAGTAGATTAGGCCTTTGGTTCGCAAGGGCATTATAGAGTTTGAGGAGCACGTATAAGAGCACTTCACAACCATTATTAAGGAGAGATTAGAATCATTTCAAGGCCATATAGATGCATTTGCGAGGCGGATAAAGGACCGCGTCAGTTCATCTCAAACTCCTAAAATTACAGCAATCTGAGCAGAATTCCTGCAGCTCTGTATATGAAGGTAGTGCATTCCGCACCTTTGGTTATTCCCATGTCTAATGCAATATTAAAGATGGTAGATTTATTTGCTGATGAGCCACCGGCTCATGCTTCTAGGAAGAGGCGTCGTATTGATGATGATGAACCTGTTGCTGCCAGACTAGTGGCAGAAAGGCTGAGAAAGAGCGATGGAGGCTGTAACACTCTCCTCTATTGTAGATGAGATGGATCTATAGGGACACAAGCTGGAGATAGTGAGGGGTGATGGACCTTCTGGACATGCTGCCATGATTGTGGAGACCACCCAACAGGCTAAAGGTGGTGGGACTCAAATGGAGAGTGGCGCTTAGGCACCCAAGTATATCCCTTTTTGGCCCCGATGTTAGATTTTTATTTATTATGTTGCATTGAGGACAATGCAAATGTTTTTCGATGGGTGTGAGTAAGTATAGGCCTTGGTGAAGTCTAAATATCCAAGGCCTATATCTACCCCATTTTTTGAGTTTGCAAGGTTTTTTTGTCTGTGTTCTTTCCCTAAGGCATTTTAATTTTTGTTGAACAACTCGTTTATGATTTGCAAGTAGTACTAGTAGCATATTGTATAATAATTATTACATATGTTAGTTTGTATTTTAAAAAAATGATACCCACCTATTTTTTAGATTGATGATATGTTGTTAGGTAGTTTTGATGACTACCGTGTTGAATCAGAGACTGACAGTGTTTGTTCTGACAAGACAGGTTTAATTGTGTATTCAGTTCCAAATGTATGTGAGCGCTATTTCATGAGCTGAGAGTCTACATTGGCAGTGTATTCAGTTCTAAATGCATGTGAGCGCTATTTCATGATTCTTATACTATGTTTCAATCTAAAAATTACCCTATTATTTTGATTGAGACTGCAGGATAACAGGTTAGGAAATGAACATATGTGATTGTTCATATTAGTCCACTTACCCTAAAAATAACCAACCAAATGCATTGTTTATCCCTTCATCCTAATATTTAGGCCTTACTTGTAGCCTTTCATTGTAGATACCTGAGTAACTGAGCCATTTTGTCTATGTAATTCTGAATTTGGCCTTGGAACCTCCTTGAATGTTGTGCACCTTGACTCAGCTAAAAGCGTAAGTCAAGGGTGGCTACCAAAAGTGCCCTTGGTTCATAGGTTGGGTATTGGGCATCTCAACTCATGCCAAAAGCCTAAGTTGAGGGTGGTTGTTGCAAGGGAATCACAGCAAGATGGAAAAGGAAGCATTGTAGTACAATGAAAAAGGGACAATACATGAAGTGGGTGCAAGAAAAATAAATAGATGCTAAAAATGTGAGCTGAAAAGCAAAAGAATTGAGAAAAATAGAAGGCAAGGAGCTGAAAATTAGAATAAGGCACCCAAAAGTGTTCGAAACTGGAAAGAGGGATCGATGAGTTAAAAATATCAGTGTTAATAGGATAAGGTGTGAAATAGTGCAGTGTCAATGAGGGCAATTAGTCACTATGTTTGAAGAATATCTTACCAAAGACCCTAAGCCTACATTAAAAGCTACGAAAGTCTAATAGTGATCCTAGTTCAACTAGTTGAATGTTATGGTCATGAATATAAGGGCAAGCCTATGATATTGTACATAGTTTTTATTGTGAGTGTGAGTGTTTTATTCCCCGAGTATTGAATTTAAACATACCATTCATAGTGAGACATGGGACTTTTTTTAATGAGGGCACTAGAAATACATTGTTGACTGTAGGCTATCCCGGTGATTGTTGCTTATCTATGTTGCCTTGCTTATCATACTTACACTATCTGATGTCGCCCAAGTTACACCTCCTCTTTAGAGGATAAAGCAGTTGTTGTCAAGATATATAACCTAACCAAAGTTAGGGTCAAACATGTTGGGAATATGTAGACTCAAGACAAATTCACCAATAAGCAACCAAGTAGTTAACCAACTCAATTCCCCAATGAGAGGGGGGGTTGCAATAATCAAAAAGAAAGTACACTAAACTATCACGAGAAACAATCAATGATAGAGAGCAAGTAGGGTATTGTATTCCCCATGACTCCCCAACTTAGTATCACCTGATAACCTAATTCTTGTTTAGTGTATAACATGTAGGATGATAATTCATGCTCACCAAGCCCTTTGTCAAAGGTGAAAGGCAAATTTCACTATGCGACTTGGCTCATAACCATAGTATAAATTACTAAACATTACCTATAAGTCCCAGTATGTCCTTTCCTTTGCCCAGTTCAGTTGATTAAATGCGAATACATCAATCGAATCCTGTTAATCAATCTCTTTTCCTAGTCATTACTACCTTGGTTCAATCAGTAATACTAGGTGAGTTCTAATATTGGCCACCGCCAGAAAACATGCAAAATGAAGAGAATTGATTAATACATGCATATACCCAATTAAATAATTGTAAATTATCCGAGTTTACTTTGTTAGTTCTTTATGGTTTCCACAACGTTATGGCTTTAGCTACTCATATTGTGTAGATGAAGAAATTATGAATTGAGAAAGTATAACTAAACAGTTACACAATTGAATTAGAATCAAGCAAATCCAATATTGATGAGAATCAGAAGATTGAAGATTAAATTTACCCACAAGTGTTTTCTCACAATCTTCTCTCCCAAGTATTGAGTTCTCCAAGTACAAACCCTAAAAACCCTGAATAATGACGTCCTCTTGAAAAATAACTTTATAGTACTATTTATAGTAATTACAATTAAGTCCTAAATAAATTAGAAAAACTTGTCGACAAACACCACAAAAGCTCTCTACGACTCGTAGTATGATTTATGGCTCATAGTCGCGGTCTCGTAATCAACTCCTTGGATTTTAGACTTCTCTTCTACGACACAACTTTACCACTAGTACTGCATGTTCGTAACTTCAACTTCATTAAATTTTTCTTCACTAGAAATCTTCAAGAAACCTATCTATATAACTCATAGAATGCTCTATGACTTGTATGCATGTCTTAGTGAGCTGATCTTCAGAAATCATCCCTCATTAGAATTTGTCACGAGACCTCCTCTACGACTCGTAGAATGCTCTATGATCTGTAGAAGGTCTTGTAAATCATCAAATACCAGCAACTTTAGCAATTTTACCCCAAATCATGGCCAACCTGTAGTCCTGCAAATCTAAATATAAAAACACATTAAATTCTCAAATATCACATTTAGAACATATAAGTTCCAAAGATTAAAGCATCAAAAGTATATATAACATGACTTATATATTTTGATAGCACATCAACACCCTCAACATAAAATTGTTGCTTGTCCTAAAGCGATGATTCAATCTATATAGACAATACAGTCACACACAGACCTCAACTTAATAGCATATATCGCATACAACTCAAACTCAGATATCCACACTAGCTTTTCAAAATAGGATCAAATAGCTATTTAGCAAACCAATGCATACTGATGCATGTTACAATACAACTATGATAAGAAAAGAATTCACAACAGTCTACAATCACTGAATAACTCAAATGCTAACATTGCAATACATGGGTCTTCACAAAAAGAAGTCCCATATATGATACTCAATGATGATTTCATGTTTAATCTTGGGACTGTGCAAATACACTCACTCTCACAAAAGATATTAGGACTGTGCAATCAGTCCACAATCACTAAATAAATCAAATGTTAACATTACAATGCATTGCCTTCACAGAAAGAAGTCCCATATACGACATTCAATGATGATTTCATGATTAATCTTGGACAGTGAAAACACAGTCGCTCTCACAAAAAATATTCATGCATAATGACTAATACTATAGGCTTGCCCCTATACTCATGACTCAGACCTCTAACTATTAGACTAGGATCACTTTAGGACTTTCTAAGCCTGTAACGTAGGCTTAGGGGGTTTTAGTATGATATTTTAGGAAAGTAGTGACTAATGGCCCTTCTTGAAACTGTGTTTTCCTACACTTTTACCCCACCAACTTCGCCATTTTCACCTTATTATTCCTTTTTCCATATTCAAGCTTCTCCGGGTGCTTTCTTCTCATTTTCAACTTTTTGCTTTGTTTTCACACTTCATTTTTCTTTTTAGTTCAATCTAGCATCTTTTATTTTTTTTGAACTCGATACATGATTTTTCTTCTTTTTCTCTTCATTCCTAACTCTCCCCCTTATTTTCTAGTTGCTCTGAAACAATTAGGAGATTGTGCTTTTACACTTACACCAGCCACCCTCATCTTAGGCTTTTAGCCTGTGTTAAAGTTCACAATATCTATCCTCAGAACAAGGGCCACTTTTTGTAGCCATCCTCAAAATAGGTTTTTTTACCTCAGTTAAGGTGCACAATGTTCAACGATAGACTAGGGCCAATTTCGGAATTTTTCATTAGATAAGGCTATGTTAATTAGGTGTTTAGGAAAAATTGGTGCATGTAAGGCTCAAATATTTGGAACAAGGATATTTCATCATTTGGTTGATTATTTCAGGCTAAAGTGGACTATTTAAGAACAAAGGCCTAAGATCCTTTCCTAATTCGTTTAATCTACAATCTAACTTAGAGTAACAGGACAAATTCTGAATTACCACAAAATACATGAATCTAGCAAACTAAGCTCACGCTCACATGGCACAACATACATTATCAACAAAAGATTCACAGATCGTGCTTTCTATCTCAATTTACAATTACTTATCGGAATGGATATTGTCAAACACCTAAACATGCATGGTTATATCTAACTACTAATCAAAAATTTTTTGTGGGTATCATTTTTCAAACAAAGCAAAAAAAAAAACATGCTATATGCAACAAGTATTAGTGTTATATGCTACAAATATTATCTAAACATCCTAAACGTGCTAGTTCAACATAAATTAAATATGCACAGGGAAACATAATACAGACAAGAAAACTTGGGGATCAGAAATTGGGTTAGTTATGGAACATAAGCTACTCAGAATTCACTGAGGCCCGTAACAACCCATACCCCATCATAAAAGATGTGCATTGTGCCCAATGCACAAAATCAATCAAAAATCGAATGTAAGGGGTCAAAAAGTACCTGGGCGCCTAAGCGCCAAGTCCCAACCTAGGTTGTCTCTCAAGTAGTGCCTAATTTATTGTCGCAGCGTGACTTAGGCAAATTGGTTACTCAGACTTCACCAATTGCTCAAACATCACTCTTGATATTATCTAGATGCTTCATGGACTAACGGATATCGAAGACAACTTCTTCGTCATTCAATCTAAACCCGAGTTAACCAATATTCCTATCCACTAGAGCTCATCCAGTGGCTAGCGGTGCGCAAAAATCGAATGGACCGATAAACTGAACCGATAAAAATGTTATTAGTTTATTGTTATTGGTTATCAGGGGTTATCATGTTTTTGCTCGTTTTAAAAATAGAAATTATTGGGTTATTGGTTCAATATCGATTTTTACTATTGGGTTATTGGTTTACCAATAACCCACTAAGATTATAGTAATTTACTATTTTATCCCTTCGTAAATATTAAATTTTAGTAATTTATAGTAATAGGACTCTATAGCAATACTTTATCTATTTTAATCTTTATAGTACTTAAATGATTAATTATTCACTTTGGTATTTTAATTTGTAATTAACTAATTATAACTTTTGCAAGTTTGTAAACATAGTTTCGTTAGGGGTGTCAATGGGATGGTTCGGTCGATCATGTTTAAAAAATTATACCATCCCAAATTTTTGGGTATTTTATAATGTATAACCAAAATTAAAAATCTTAAATCATCCCAATTATATCAGTTTCTCTTCAGTATCGGTACGGTTTGGTTTCAGGTTTTTTTTATTTTTATATTTAAAGTATCATTTCAAATGAACTATTACTAAAATATATTTTTCCAAATATATGAACTATTGTTAAAATATTTTTTTGCAAATATGTTTTTGAAGATATACATTAATTCACCAAAAAGTCAAGAATGTAAATTCTTCTTGCCATATTATTTGATCTAAAACTTTAATATAAGAATATTTGCATAGATTTTTTAATATTTGTTTGATGGAGTTTCTATTATAGCATCTTTAATTTGAACACTACTTCATTAAAGGCTAATTACAGACCATCCATATTGATAAAAAGAACTGCTATTGATTTGTTGAATAGACAGGGAGATTGAACAAATACCAAAATTCGTCAATCACTAGAGGCCTAGGAAATAGGTTATATTTATATTTGAAAGTTTTATAAAATATATTTATATATTAAATTTAACAAGTTAATATATAAAATATATTTATATACATGTAAAGTTCTTCGGTTGAGTTTGAGAGCATTTCGAATTTTTTATAAACTAAAAAGACCATTCCAATTATTTAGGACGGTTATACACTTAAATAAATGTCCACGGCTTTATTGAGAAAATGATAAAAATCGGTTTGGTATGGTTCGGTTCGGTTGATTTTTCATATTCTTTTGATGTGCCTAGCCTTCGTACACTATCTGCTCTTTATTAATACAAATTCTCATTATCTTTATTATCAGGTAAACTGACAACCGAACCATTAAGGACTTAAAACCAATAAAATAATAAAAAATATTTTTTTGGATTCTTATTGGTTTAGCATATTTAAAAAGTCAAAAATCAATAAATCAAACCAATAATGTATAAAACTGAACCGACCCAACCGATGCACACCCCTACCAGTGGCTAGGAATGGTCTTCCCCTGATGATTGGGACATTGATGTTGACCTCGCAATCTAAAATCTAAAGTCTACAGGGAATACGAATTTCTCCACTTTAACCAGCACATCATAGAGTACCCCATATACTTTTTCACCATTCGATCTGAAATTAACAACCTCATGCTAGTAGGAGTAGGGGCTCACAATCCAAGCTTCGTGTAGACTGCAAGGGGCATCAAATTGATACTTGCAGCTAAGTCACACAGAGCCCTTGCGATTTCCACATATCACGCTTCTAAGCTAAGGACTTCTTAGTGATAACACAACAATGTTGAAGCTCTTGAGAAAGCTCCTGACTCAAAGTACGGTTTGTGGTGACCTAGTTCTTCATATACTTTGCATAGCTCAGCATTTTCTCCAAACCCTCGATGAGAGAGATATTGATAGATAGCTACTAAAGCATGGAGAGAAAGTGCTTGAACTTGCCTTCCTCCTTCCTCTTTTTGATTCTTTAAGGAAAAGCATAAGGAGCCCTAGAGAAAGGCTTAAACTTTTGTGGCGCTTCAGCTGCTTCACTCACCCCATCTTTGCGATGATCATCCTTAGCAACAACCATCTCCTCATGAAAATCTTCCTCATAAACTAGCATAAGAGGATCAATAGTAACTGTCCCACATTGCCCCCTCATTCGTAGGATTTTGCAATGTTGCTAGGTAATGTACCATTCTGACACTGATTTAACAGAGTTGACACTTGACCAAACTGTTGCTCAAGCTATTTAATAGCTACAGAATGAGACTCTGTTTTCTAATTTATTCTTCAAATATCTAATTTCATGCCCCTTAGAGTCTCATCCTATGTCTCAGCCTTTTTCATTAGGCGGTTAAGCATCTCCTCAATTCGTGAATTGCCTGTACTCGTGTCACGATTATGTCGTTGCACATAAGGACCATTTCTGAAGCCTTCTATATGGTCCCCAATCTACATCGGGAGCCCTATTCCTATAACAGTAACCTTCATAGTTGTCTCTGAAAGCTCTATCTCTATCATAGTTTTGACCTTGGTTTCCTTGACCTTGGCATTAATAGTCATGATTGCCCTTGGGCATTGGTCCGGAGACCCACCATCTGATCATTCATAAACATGCGTCCTCCTTATAGTATGACTCCTCGTACAAATGTGCACTGGGAGGTTGGTAAACCACTAAATTCATTCTTTCTTGGTTCTTGTTGATTACCACATCCATGCTTGTGCGAAGCTGAGCAAGTTGCTGCATAATTTCTTCATTAATTTTAGCTTGTGTTGAACTGACACTTACAGCACATCAACTCTTCATGGAAGCTCTATCCCGCTGCTCCCATGCACGATTCATCTTGACCGCTTGCTCCATATGCTCAGCAATCCTTGCAAATGGTTTGTCTGGAAACATGCCCCCACACAATAGTGTTAGCATAGGCCTGACTGTTCTTATCAAAGGCGCGGAGAAGATCTCCACTAAGGCATCACCAACTATCTTGGATTCAAGAGTGCTCCTCAGACATTTAGTAAACTGCTCCCTAGTAGTGCTTATCAAATCGCCAAGAAGTTGCTCAAATGAAATACCCCAAAAAGTGCAAAAAATGTGCATCAGAAATGCCCTTATTCATAATTTTAATATATCTCAAAATTCGTGTGTGATATCGAAAATCTAACTTTATATTCGTGATCAGGGGGAAAAATTGAGTGGCTAGTAGGCATAACTCCGATTTTAGAGCAACCATATCAGAATTTGATTGTCCAAAATTTGCAATTTTGAGAGATGATCTGCGCCCCTGGCTCGACGCGGTCAGGGCGCGGACCAGTGTTAAAATTGCTTCAGTTTTCCTATTTGGTCCAAGGCCTTTGCGACTTGGTTCTAAGCCTCCCCAAGCGTAAAACACACCTATACTTAATCATATTTCAACCCTATAACATTGAAGACATTCCCCAAAACCCTCTCTAAAACTTAGACAAATATTTCACCCAAAATTCAAGTGTCCCAATCTCGTTCCGGATCTTAGTGAGGAGGAGCATGTAAGTCATTTGACGGTGGTGCTTCAAAAATTGAGGGAAGAGAAATCTTATGCTATGTATGAGAAGTGTGAGTTTTGATTGTAAGAGGTTGCCTTTCTAGGTCATGTGGTGTCGGGGGATGGTATTATGGTGAATCCTAAAAGATGGAGGTAATTAGAAATTGGCCTAGACCTCTGATTCCATCAGACATTAGAAGTTTCTTAGGCTTAGCGGGTTATTACCGGAGGTTTGTTGATGGTTTCTCTTTTATTGCTTCCCACATGACTTTGTTGACTCAAAAAAGGCTAAATTTGTGTGGACCGATGAGCGTGAAAAGAGTTTCCAAATTTTGAAAGATAAGCTTATCTCCGCTCCTATCTTGTCTCTACCGGAAGGGTTGGAAGGTTTTGTTGTGTATTGTGATGCCTCACGAATGGGTTTGGATTGTGTTTTTGCAAAATGGTAAAGTGATAACTTATGCCTCTAGACAACTTAAGGTGCATGACAAGAATTGTCCTACCTAATCTTCAATTGGCCGCCATGGTCTTTTCTTTGAAAATTTGGCATCATTATTTTTTGTTGGTGCATGTTGATATGTTTACCGATCATAAGAGTCTCCAATATGTGTTCACCCGAAAAGACCTCAACTTGAGACAACGAAGGTGGTTGGATCTTCTTAAGGATTATGATATGAGTGTGCATTATCACCCCAGTAAGGCTAATCTTGTGGTCGATGCTCTAAGTAGGGTGTCTATGGATAGCCTAGCTTATGTAAATGATAGGGGCAAGGATGTGGCTAGAGAGGTTCATCGGTTGGCTAGTTAGGGGTTAGGTTCGAAGAGGTTGATAATGGTGGGGTTGAGGTTGTTGATGGATCTAAATCTTCATGATTGAGGAGGTGAAGGCAAAGCAAGATCTTGACTCTGCCTTGCTAGAGTTAAAGGCTTTGGTGAGAGATGGTAAGTTGGAGGTTTTCTCCAAAAGAGGAGATGGTACCCTTAGGTACCATTGTAGATTGTGTACCATGTGTTGGTGACTTAAGAAAGAAGATTTTATATGAGGCTCATAATTCTTCCTATTCTATTTAGCCCACTTCAACAAAAATGTATCGAGATTTGAGGGAAGTTTTTTGTGGGGTGGTATGAAGAAAGACATTCCTGAGTTTGTGTCCGGTTTCCATAATTGCAAACAAGTGACTGCCGAACATCAAAAGGTGGGTGGCCTAGCCCAAGCCATAGAGATTCCTACTTGGAAGTGTGAGGAAATTAACATGTACTTTGTGGTTGGGTTGCCTAACAATAGAAAGCATTTTGACTCCATTTGTGTTGTGGTAGATAGGATGACAAAGTCGACTCATTTCCTACCGAATAGGACTGCTTATGGTGCCAAAGAGTATGCTAGATTGTACATTCATGAGTTAGTTAGGTTGAATGGGGTGCCCTTGTCTATCATATCGGATCGTGGCGCTCAGTTCACTTTTCACTTTTAGAGGTCTTTCAAAAGAGGTCTTGGTACAAAGGTAAAGCTTAGTACGACCTTTCACCCATAAATGGATGGTCGAGCCAAATGAACTATTAAACTCTTGAGGATATGCTTAGAGCTTGTGTGTTGGAGTTTAAGGGTTGTTGGGATGATCATCTTCCACTAATTGAGTTTGCTTACAACAATAGATGTCATTATATCATTTGTATGGCTCCTTTTGAGGCTCTCTATGGTAGATGTTGTAGGCCCCGGTTGGATGGTTTGATGTAGGAGAGATGGCTTTAGAAGTCTTCTTTTGTGGCACCCATGCCGGGTTCTTTCCCATAACTTCTCATTCGAATTTGGGTCTGGATCTAGTTATGGAGGCCATGGAGAAGCTAAGGTAGATAAGAGAGAATGAAAACAGCCCAAAGTTGTCCAAAGCACTATGCCGATGTGAAGAGAAGGGATTTTGAATTTAAGGTTGGTGATTGGATCTACTTAAAGGTCTCACCCATGAAGGATGTGATTCGTTTAGGCAAGAAAGGTCACTTGAGTCCAAGATTGTTTGTCCTCATACATTGTTGAGGAGGGTTTGTAAGGTGGACTATAAGTTGGAGTTTCCCAATGATATGAATATGGTTCATCCGGTCTTTCATGTGTCTATGTTGAGGAAGTGTGTGGGTGACCCAAGTACCATTGTGCCTCTTGATGTTGTGGGTGTTGCTGAAGACAATTTGACTTATGAAGAGGTTCTAGTAGAAATCTTGGATAGATAAGTGAAGAGTTTGAGGAACAAGGATGTTGCTTCCCTCAAGGTCCTTTGGAGAATCCAACAAGTTGAGAGTGCTATATAGGAAGCCGGGGCAGACATGCAAAAGTGATATCCCTATCTTCCATTATACTCAAGCCTAAGGTACTAATTCAGGTCCCCTATGTGATTTCAAGTCATATGTTTCAGCCCTTATGTCATTGCACTTTTTTATGTTGATAAGTTCATAGTGATTTTGACACTTATGTTGAGATTTCGAAATGATGTTTAAGTGTATTGTTACATTCATGTGTTGGGATGAACTCATCTTGATTATTTTTCTAATATACGTATTCTTTGACATTAGAGGATGAATGTTCCCAAAGGGGAGATATTGATATGCCCCAAAAAGTGTACGAAAATGTGCCTCGAAAATGCCCGTATTCGTAATTTCTATATATTTCAATATCAAAATTTTGACTTCATATTCGTGATCAGGGGAAAAAATTGAGTGGGAAATGGGTATAACCCCGATTTTAGAGCAACCATATCAAAATTTGATTTTCAAAAATTTGTGATTTCTAGAGACAATCCGTGCTCTTGGCATGACTCAGCCAGGGCGCGGCAGACCAAAGTTAAAATTGCTTCAGTTTTCCTGTTCGGTCCAAGGCCTTTGGATCTTGGGCCTAAGCCTTCCCATGCTTAGAAACACCTATACTTAGTCATATTTCAACCCCATATCATTCAAGACATTCCCCAAAACCCTCTCTAACACTTGGACTAATATTTTACCCAAAATTCAAGTGTCCCAATCTCATTCTGGATCTAAGGATTTCATTCAAGCTTCAAGTTCTCAACCAAATCTTCATCAAGGAAACCTCCAAAGTTGAGGTATGTGAGTTTCAACCATTGGGTCCTTTCACCCATGGTGCCCAACCTTCGATTTTACATAAATTACATGTTTCTAAGTTGATATACTTATGAGTCTTACTTATTATGAATTTGGATATCAACTATGTTGTGGTTTCATAAAATTGTGAATATTTAAGCATGTTTTGAGCGATGAATCTATGATCCATTATGTGATTTGATTTGGAGTTCTGATGTAACTTGCATGAGGGTATTACCAAGTTTGGTGGGTTGATTTACGTTAAGTTTTATCACATGATTTCACTCTTGAATTGCATGATTTTGAACTAGCATTACACACCCGCCAAGTGTTTGATAAAATGTCCGGCTAAGGTTTTTTGAGTTATTGAAGGTCTATTGCATGGCTTATGAGTTAAGTGGCTTTAAGATGATGAAAGGAATGTATGTATGTGTTGATTTCATAAAAAGTATCTATAATGTTGTAAGTGACCACATCTTGTTGAGGGGGTGCTATGCCTCAATCACCATAGATGGTAGGGTGTGACAACCATCAACCAATTGAGGAGTTGATACCTCAGTCACCATGGATGGTAGGTTGTGACAACCATCAACCAATTGAGGGGTTGATACCTCAATCACCATGAATGGTAGGGTGTGACAACCATCAACTAATTGAGGGGTTGATACCTCAATCGCCTTTGTAAGGGGGTGGTAATGATGGTCTCTTACTACACACGTATTATGTTCTATATAAGCATGCTTTACTTCAAGCATCATTCATGCATGCCATATTGTTACTACTCTGATCAATTGCCTATGTGTATGCATTTTTTTATGCTGCCAATCTCTTGGTGTATTACATCCTACATACTTAGTACATTCAAACATACTAACGCATACTTTATGCCTACATGATGTTATCATGTAGGAACCAAAGCTCCACAGGGCCATCCTCCTCCTCCACGTGGTTAGTACTATCTCTTGAAGCTAGCTTAGTGAGTCCTTAATTCCAAGGACAATAGCTAGGATCCTATGTTATGTAAAGACTCTTTTCTTTGTTTAGATGCTTATAACTATGAGGGTGCGCCCAGAAAGTTGTCTTGGCCCCGCCCAATCTATGTTAGAGGTGATGTTGGACAAGTTATATATATATGCTTTGAGCTTTGACTTTTTTGATGATTTATGCTATGAAAGATTTTCCTTAGTCCCTTTATCCTTATTTATATTCTCTTGTTGTTGTTTAATTGCTTCTGTTATCAATGATGCGTAAATGATATCCTAAATGGCTTGTTTGGGTTCCCATTCGTCTTGTCACGTCTAGGCCCTAGGCTTGGGTCGTAATATCAAAGATGTTGATCTAGTCCTTCAACTTGAGCTTCTTCCGTCTAGGGAAGTACCTCTCCAAAAAGGCCTTTTGTAAATTTGCCCAGCTAGTGATTGAACTCTGTGGGAGCTCAAATAGCCATAATATAACATTGCCTATGAAAGACAATGGAAGACATGATGTCCCACAACATCCATAGATAGATTATATGTCCCCGTCACTCTCTTACAAACAAATGCCACATTGTGCAAGTGGCTATGTGGATCCTCCAACGGTAACCATGCAAATAGCCCACGGTTCTACAACATCTGAAGTAACCCACAAGAGACCATGAACTTTTGTTTGTCGGTAGTGGTGGCAACACAATAGCTACAGACACATCCATTGCCATGGGGTTCAACCTGTATTAATTCCACTGGTAAGTATTGCCATTGAACTCCCGAGACTATGGAATGTCCTCCAATGGAGGTGGTTCTCATTCATATCACCACCATTATTACTTTGGTTCAAAGTTGCATTGGGCACGTTGTTGGTGTTTCCTTAGGCCATTCTTCTTGTAGTTCAGTGGATCTCTGGATCAAATAGAGTTAAGGGGTTGTCTTCACTCCAAGTGTTAGGCATACACTACTCGTATACCCTGCAAAAAAAACAAAAATAAAAGTAAAATAAAAGGAATGAAGGATTAACACTCAAATTACTTAATGAATCTTCCTAAAAGTAAAATACATAGAGTCAACAAAATTTCACCAATAAGTAGTCCAAGTAGTTAACCAACTCAATTCCCTGTGGGGGGGAGGGGGAGGGTTGCAATAATCAATAAGAAAGTAAACTAAACTAACAATTACAAGAGGCAATAAATAATAGAGAGAAACTTGGATTTTGTGTTCCCCATGATTCCCCAACTTTGTATCACTGGATAACCCAATTGTTGTCTAGTTTATGCCATGCAAAACGGTAATTTAAGTTCATCAAGACCTTTGGCCAAAGGTGAGGCTTGGCCCATTTCCATAGTGTGCATTACTAACCATTACCTATAAGTCCTAGTATAACCTCCCCTTTGCCCAGTTCTATTGATTAGACGATAACACATCAAATCAAATCCCATTAATCAATCTCTTTTCCTATTCATTACTTCCTTGGTACAGTTAGTAACGCTAGGTAAGTTTGGATTTTGGCCACCACTAGAAAATATGAAAAACAATAAGAATTGATTAATACATGAATAAACCCAATTCAAGAATTGTAAATTATCCGGGTTTACTTTGTTATTTGTTTATGGTTCCCACAACCTAGTTGTGGATTTATCTACTCATGCTATGTGTCGATAAAGAAATTATGAATTGAGAAAACATAATTAAATATTTATACAATTGAACTGAAATCAAGCAAATACAAGATGGATGTGAATCACAAGATTGAAGACCAAATTTAACCACAAGTATTTTCTCACAACCTTCTCTCCCAAGTATTGAGTTCTCCAGCGACAAACCCTAAAAACTTTGAATAGTGACGTCCTCCTCGTGAAAAATATCCTAAAAGTACTATTTTATTGTAATTACAATTATGTCCTAAATAAATTTAAAAAATTGGTCGACAAACTCCATGAAAGCTCTATACGACTTGTAGTGTGATTTATGGCTCGTAGTCAGGGTCTCGTAATCAGCTCCTGGGATTTTGGACTTCTCTTCTATGACATCACTTTATGATTCATAAAGTGATTTACGACTCCTAATGCATGTTTGTAGGCTTCAACTTCATCAAATTGTCCTTCAATGGAAATCTTCAGAAAATCTATCTATACGACTCATAGAATAGTCTAGGACTCGTATGATGTCTCATTGAGCTGATGTTCAGAAATCATACCTCACTGGAATTTGTCACGAGACATCCTCTGCAACTTGTAGAATGTTCAATGATTCGTAAAGGGTCTCGTAAATCATCAAAAACTAGCAACTTTTGTAATTTTACCCCAAATCATGGCAAACATGTAATCCTGCAAATCTAAATACAAAATCACATAAAATCTTCAAATATCACATTGAGAACACAAAAAATCTTGTGGTTTAAGCCCCAAAAGCGTTTTATTTTGACAGTATATCACTATCAAATATTGATTTACGTGAGTTTTTTTAAATATGTCTTGTATATGCACCGATTAATTTGACTCCGGATATGTGATTTATTGAGAGATGATAGCTGCACTTCCTTCTAACAAGTGGCTGAGAGTTAGCAAGCAACCTTGGCCTCTTGGTAGGAGGTTCGCCGTCCCCCTATATATGCTATGAGATTGAGGTCCGTGTGTTGTAGTACTGCTTATGTTAGATAGAGTCTGTCGCTTGATCACAAGAAACAATTTTAAGTTGAGAGTGTTCATGCACTATCAAAATACGACACTTTTGTCTCAAAGTGATATTAGTAGGTTTGATGTGTTTTTATGTTAATTTTGTAGGGTTACAGGAGTCAAAACATTTTTGTGCTCAATTGTGTAGATTGTAGGTTTTTGAGGTTTTATGAGAACGTTTCGTGGTTTAGTCCACGAGCCATAGATGGGTTTCATAGGTTACATCTAGTGAAAGGCTGATTTTCAGAATGGATCCACGTGTTACTACGACAGATTGTAGACTATTTTATGTCCCATAAATAAGTTTGTTCCTTGAGTATTAGAAATTTTTTAAAATTGGTAAAGAGTTCCCAAATGAAACCTTCTACATATCGTAAGTCAGAAGACCTTCCTTAGGAAGGGTTCGTACTTTGAAGACAATTTTTGAAGGCTGGAATCCATGAAGTCACTCTACAAGTCATGAATGCAACTATGGATTCTAGTTTTTTTACTTTGTTTAGGATTTGGTTTATTGCTATTATATATAGGTTTTTAGGTTTTTTTTAGACTAAGAGAGCAGTTAGAATGTCCAGAACATGAGATTGAAGATTAATTTTTTGTTCTTGGAGATTTATTGTGACTTCGTCTTCAAATTATGATGTTGTGATTTTCGTGAAACTTTTTTATTTTGTGCTCTCCAATTTGTAAGAGTTTAATTATGCAAATTCATAACATATCTCACCTATGATGAACATGAGTAACTAAATCCACAACTAGTATTTCGGGAACCATGAAGAACTAACAAAGTAAAACAGAATAATTCATAATCCTTGGAAAGTATGTATGCATGTATTTATCTCTTTGTTTTGAATGCTTTTGGACAATTGCAAACGTTAGAACTGGTCTTGTTCTTACTTACTAGATCAAGAGGGTAATAAATGGGAAAAGAAAAAATATAACAAGATTCGGCGTGATTACACTCATAGTCAGCTGAAAAGATTGAGGGATGGTTGTACTGGGAGAAGGTAAGGGTAAGTAATGTGACACATCAAGTTATGTGGTGAAATTTTCATAGCATCTGGAGGTTATTTGAACATAACTTACAATACCTACATGCTATGCAATAGAAAAGATTACAATTATGATGTTATATTGTCTTAGATGTGTATGGGGAACACAATACCCTAGTTATTTCTCTCAATGAATTCACAACATTTGTATCAATTATTTGAATATAGTTAGGTTTAGTTACTACTTTTACATTAAAACCTCCTCTCTTTAGGATATAAGTCGATTCATTCATCTTAATTGCATTAATTACTCCAAGTCTAGACCATACTTCTCAGGGGTCGATCCTAACCATTGTTAGGTTCTATATTTGAATAACGACTGCTTATACCTAAATTGGGAGGTATAGTTTTTGCATGATCAACCGCGAGACCCCGATTATGGGTCGTGGTCCAGTCTTTGGGTCGTGAAAGGGTTATCGTCCTAGTAACATGCATGTTGGACTTCTTTGAAACCCAGACCATGAGTCCAACTACGGCATGTGAAATAATCAATGATTCATGTTGCTAACTCGTACACCAAAAATGAGAAAACCATTTTTCCACCATGTTTGCCTTCATTCCATGAGCACAAGCTATGATCATTGAATGAATTATGAATCATTGTCCCCTTCTTATATTAGTTGCCCTCCCACTTGAACTACTGGAAGTGCACACTTGAAGCCACAAACCAATGCATGGTTGGTACATCATTTTACGGCCCATATACATTTGCGTATAACTCACTTATACTTAGAAAATTTATGGTTTTCACTTCTTGGACAGGCTTATCTTCCAACATGATGAGCCTTACATGTACGGTGTTAATTAATGAGCGTCGATTCTTTGCAGATTTAATTGAATTGACTATGCGACATTTTGATATCATTATGGGTATGGATTGATTGGTATCTTGTTATGCTAATATTGATGATCATGCAAAGCTAGTCCACTTACATTTTGAAGATGAGCCTACCCTTGAATGGAAAGATAATGCTGCCTCGCCTAAAGGCAAGTTTATTTCATACCTTAAGGCTCGAAAGCTAATTTCAAAGGTTATATACCATCAAGTTCATGCTATGGATATTGATAAAGGGTCAGTGACCCTTCAATCAGTTCCTTTCGTGAATGCATTCTCGATGATATTCTATGATGAGCTTTTAGGGATTCCCCCTGAAAGAGAAACTGGTTTTGCTATAGATTTGCTTCCCGATATGCAGTCTATATCCATTCCTCCACATAGAGTGGCTCATGCAGTTCTAGGGGAGTTTAAGGAACAATTGAAAGACTTACTCGATAAAGGCTTTATTAGGCAAAGTATATCCATGGGGTGCTCTAGTGCTCTTTGTCTGAGTGAACGATGGCTCTTTACGGATATGTGTCAATTACAGACAGCTATATAAAGTAACTATCAAGAATAAGTTTTCTCTTCCACGAATTGATAACTTGTTTGACCATTTGCATAGTGACAAATGCTTTTCAAAGATCGACTTATAATCCAATTACCACTAGCTATAAGTCAGGGATATGGATATTCCAAAGACAGCATTTAGCATGAGGTATAAACATTTTGAGTTCTTGGTCATATCTTTTGGGCTTACAAATACCCCAACAACTTTATGGATCTAACCAAATTGAGTCATTAAAGCATTCATGGATGAATTTGTGATCATTTCTATTGACGACATCTTGATATATTCACAGTCAAAAGCTGAGCATGAAGCCACTTGCGAGCTATATTGCAGACTCTCCAGGAAAACATGGTATATAATAAATTCTCAAAATTGAACTCTGGTTGGATTCTGTAGCTTTTCTTGGTCAAGTTATTACTAGTGATGGTATTAAGGTCGATGGCCAAAAGACAGAAGCAGTGATGTCTTGGTCGAGACCCTTGACTCTGAAAGAGGTTTATAACTTTTAAGTCTTAGCAGGACATCATAGAAGGTCTGTTGAGGGATTCTCCTCTAGATATGTGCCACTGACAAAAGTGATGCAAAACATAACCAAGTTTTAGTAGACTGAAGCATATGAGCAGAGTTTTCAAGATCTAAACAAAAGGCTTACCACCGCACATAGCTTGGCTCGTCTGGATGGAACCAATGACTATGTAGTTTATTGTGATTCCTTGAGAATTGGCCTAGGTTATGTTCTTATGCAGCGTGGTAGGGTTATCTCATACACTTCTAGATAGTTATGGAAACATTAAAAAGAACTATCCTACTCAAGATCTTGAGCTATCCGCGATTGTTTTTCCCCTAACAATTTTGTGACATTATCTATATGGAGTTCATGTTTATGTTTTTACTGACCACCAGAGTCCCAAATATTTATTTAAGTAGAAGGAGTTGAACCATTGAGAAAGGAGGTGCCTAGAATTAAGAAAGGATTACAATGTTGACATTTTATACCATTCCAATAAAGCTAATGTTGTTGTTGATGCATTTAGCTGAAAGTCCATGGGTAGTCTAAGCCATTTGAAACTGATAAGGTTGAATGACAAAAGACCTATGTCAGCTAGCTAGTTTGCTGGTGCAATTGGTAGATTTAGAAGGTAGAGGTGTAATTGTTCAAAATATAGTAGAATCTTCCTTTTTTACTAAAGTAAAAGAGCAACAACAAGAGGACCCTGAGCTTATGACACCGAGGGAAAGTATTCCGCAATAACAACATCCTTTATTTGAGCTAATTAGAGGTCGAGTCCTTAGCTACAAAGGCTTTCTATGTGTGCCAAACTTCATAGGACTCCATACAAAGATTATCTCTATGGCCCATTATCCTAGATATTCACCCCACCCTGGAATGACAAAAATATATCGGGACCTTTGACAAATCTATTGGTGGAGTGGCATTTAAAAGGATATTGTAGAAATGGTAATTAATGTCCCAACTGCCAACAAGTTAAAGCAGAACAACAAAGACCTGGAGACCTTGCTCGGTATATTAACCTTCCATTATAGAAATAGGACATGATAGCTACATGCTTCATCACTGGGTTCCATCATACTACATGCAAGTATGATTCTATTTGGGTAATCATTGATAGGCTGACAAAATCTTCTCAATTCTTGACAGTAAGAACGATATATTTAGCGAAGAATTACACTTCACATTATATTTGAGAGACTGGTCGCTTTCATAGAGTTTTATTATCTATTATATTGTATCGAGGGGCTCAATTTACAGCACATTTTTGGAAGTCCTTTCAGAAAGGTCTAGGTACTTAACTAAATCTCAGCACTGATTTTCATCCACAAACTGATGGACAGGTAGATTGTTCTACTCACACCATTGAGACATTACGTGCCTGTATACTGGACTTTAATGAAAGCTGGGATGATCACCTATCTCATATGAGTTTGCTTATAATAACAAATTCCAAGCTAGTATTCAAATGGCTTCTTATGAAGCATTATAGGGGCAAAGGTGTAGGTCGTCTATCGGTTGGTTTGAGGTCTATAAGGCAAATATTTTAGGACCTAATCTAGTATAACAAGCAATGGAAAAAGTGAAACTTAGTAGAGACAGATTGCAAACAGCCTAGAGATGGCAGAAGTCTTATACAGATGTTCGACGATGAGACTTAGAGTTTGATGTAGAAGATTGGGTTTTCTTTAAAGTATCACTTATGAAGGGTATCATGAAATTTGGAAAGAAAGGGAAGCTCAATACTAGGTATATGGGACCATATAAGATTATTCGAAAAATTGGCCAGGCGGCATATGAGCTTGATTTTCCTTTAGAATTTAAAGTAATCCATCTGGTGTTTCATGTGTCTATGTTGCAAATGTGCATTTGAGATCCTTCATGTATTACCCACATTAAGGACATCCACATTGGTCAAGACTTTTCTTATGATGAGGTACTCAAGGCTTGTTTAGATCGACAAGTAAGAAAGCTTTGAAATAAAGAAGTTGCCTCCGTGAAAGTGCTGTGGAGGAATAACAATATTGAGGAATAACTTAGAAAGCCAAAGAGGAAATGATAAAGAAGCACCCTTATCTATTTACAACTTAAGTTGAGTCGCATTTCAATTTTGGCCATTTTCTTTATAGTAACTTAAATTTTAAATGACTTCGAAGTGTAATTTGTATGATTTGTTGCGGGATAGCTATAAGAAGCTTAGTTGTTAGATTTTTCAGAAATTGATTTGTGGTTTGGAAGGATAACAGGTATATAGTCAAAAATAACATTTTGGTAGATAGTAATGCAACCAAGGGGTTGTCTTGACACATTCGCAGATGATTGTTCTTAAGGGAGGAGACTATGAGACCCCATGTTTCTCATCATCCATAATATACATAATGTGTCGTGTTATATAAGGCATATATGATTTTGTATAGCACCTAAGGATAATAAGGTTGTAAATAAGTGGTAGATCAAGGACTTAAATTTTTATGTCAAAGGAATCCCCTAAACACATATTTGGGATTAAAGAAACGATTCGAGTGGCACCTCATCTTTTTTGGAAGGTTTAAATTAGGTTTCACTTTTCAAATGGGATTAAGAGTGTATAATTTGCTAAGAATAGATTTTTTAGGGTCATTAATCAAGAAAGTTGCGGGATAAAGGATGACCAAAGTTACTGTAAGCTTCGTTAAGAAATCTTTCTTAAATTTAGGTCAAATGTCTCAGACCATATCTCCCAAATTGTAAGGAGTTAGAGAGGTCATAACCTATCAAGTTGGATGTCTACTAGTCTAGTTTTCAATGCACAAAAAATACACATAATATTGACTTCAAAATAAAAAGTTATGACAGTTTTACTATGACTGCTCGAGTAGAAAACCTGGTCGAGGAATGGGTCCGGTCAAGCCCACATACAAGTCGGCAAATCCAACATTTTAAAGCTCAAAACATTCCCCTTTCATTCCAAAATAGTGTACAAACTGAAGAGAGTGCACCCACAAAGGTCCTTTAGCAATTTAGGTATGTTTTTTGCATTTTTATCATTAAAATTCAACCTCGTGCCTAGAAATGTGTGCATTATGCTTTGCAATTATTTTCCCCTCCTATTTGTTGTATTTGGAGCTAGTTTTGGATGGTAGAAAAGTAGTGTGCTTGGTGTTTGAGAGGCTTGTAGCTAGTTTTTTAGGTAAGAATCTTGGGGCTCTTTTATGATCATTTTTACGAAGTTCTACGGACGTTTCGTCGCATTAATGCTATATGGAATATATAGCGATTAATGTTCAATCATGGATTGTTTATTGGTGTGTGTAAGCTACGTATATATATTGGTTGAGAAGCTTAGGACATAAGGAACAACTTTCGTGAAGAAACTTTGGGCAATAGGACATTCATTAGAGAGGTATGTTAAGGCTAAGTTCCATCCCTCCTTTTAGCTTGAAATCTGATAAATTTCCAAAACATCAAATGCGATATTATAATTTTGTTGCTAGAAAGACCTTCTGTAAAAGGCATTGGGATCGAAGCTGGATTATTTTTATGATGATACTAGGTTGATATTCCATTCATTCGCTTA
This sequence comes from Solanum ossicruentum, assembly GCA_025774065.1. NCBI lineage: Eukaryota > Viridiplantae > Streptophyta > Magnoliopsida > Solanales > Solanaceae > Solanum > Solanum ossicruentum. The sequence continues at coordinate 7,479,038 of JAOTQR010000011.1, forward strand.
AACTGGACATTTGTTGTGTGTGTATATTTTGTGTGTGTGTGTGTGTGTATATATGTCAAATTTTTTATTTTCTTGACTACCTGTCCATGTGTTTAAGGTGTTACTCTTCTTGATGTGGTGTCACTAAAAATAAAGGTAGATTACGAGGGGAATGTAGTAGTCATAATCAGTCCTTCTTCCTGATCAAAACCATATTTGAAGAACTTACAAAAACAACACATTGATTTCCAATAATCTCTAGTATAATTAAACTACTAAGGGACTTGTTTTTCAAATACTGTCTTTTATTAATTAGCATGGGACTATGTATAAGAATTATGTGAAGCACCTTATGCGCCATATGAACATTTTCAGAGTGAAGTTACTAAACTTATTCAAAAGACATATAAGATCCCACGTGTCCTGTGTATATGATACGAAAATGATTATGTTGCTATAAGAATACGTGTACCAATGAGCCATGATTGGCAAAATTCTTGCTATGGCCTACAATGTGCATTCAATATTCATATCATACATGGCATGTTATGCATGAACTTTGAGCTATAATCAGAGGTATGGGCCTATTTGCCCAAATGATTATATATATATATATATATATATTACACAGATTCACTATGTTTTGGCTTTGGGGTATAATGGAATAAAACAAAATGGCTCTTAACTGTCTGCGTTTCTTTCAATTGTGAAGTAGCAGTTAGTCAATGCAACTTTCGACGCTCATCATAGGTCATCCCGAAACAGTCGCTCTATGTTCTTAAACATAGGGGTCAGGCTGTGTACATCCGACCCCCCTTACCCCACAATGGGCGAGCCTTTGAGGCATTTGGGTAATGTTGTTGTTGTATATATATATTACACAAATGGCCACAGGTTGGCGAATATGATGTCGGTTAGCTACCGGAAGGACCACCATTGCTAGCATTTGGTTGGGTATGTCATGCATTTGCATCTATATATATGTATTCACGACATGCGATTACTTGAGCATACCATGCATATTTGATTACTAGGAGGTTGAGTGTTGGCCATGAAGGTTATCTATGTTTTGGTTACAGGTGGTATTTCTCCTACCCCTTTTACTAAAGTTATTTATGATTTTATTTTTTGTCTTCAATACCAGTACATGTTTATTTATATTGATGTATGTTGCCTTTTGTTTTGTGCATGCAGGTTCAAGTAAGGATTATGATCGACCCCTCCACGAGGAACCCAATTCAGCTGTGAGTTGGTAAGCTCCATCTCTTCCTGAAGCTTTCACATGATGCTTACTTTTTTTTTGTATAGAGTATAGTCAGGCCCCTATTCCGACAATGTTAGTGACTCTCTTTGAGTTCATTGTAAAAATGTTATTTGGGTTGATTCTTTTGTACCTTTTAGTCTCCAGTCATAGGTTCGGGATGTGCATATATTTGTGCGCCTATACCTCTCTGTATGCAACCTCATCGGTTTATCATTTTGATTTATTTACGTTAGTGTATATGACTTATCATTGAGTAGGTCGTGACATAGATTATTCAGGCTTAGTTTTTTTAGACACTATGTTGTTTGATCTTTAGGGCCCTCTTCTAGTTAGCTAGCATGTTCAGTGGCTTAACTTGACCAATGGCAATATCAAGTGGCACTTGCGCCTCCCTTCTTTTTTTGGGGAATAACATAAAGTATGTGTTAGTATATTTAAATGTACTAAGTATGTGAGTATATAATATAATAATATGCATAAGATGCATATCTAAACAATGCATGAACCATATCATATATGTTTAGAACCAAATAGCCAATGGAATTAACACACATATTTTATGGGTCTAATGATGAATGATATCATAGTACGTCAACAAATGTGGGAATGTCATTGCAATCAACAATAGACCATGTAAGATATAACATGGAATTTTGGTGTTGCCCCTACATCAGAAAAAAAAGGAATCTACTTTCCAAGGTAGAACTCTACATTTGATAAGTAATGTGGATCCACTAGTAACCCATATTGGACAAATCATCACTCATACTGTGGCATGTGGTCATGGGGAAATGAGATTTACTTCAATGGGTCATGCCTCAACTAATGAAGGAATTGTAATCCCAAGATCCTCTCAGTGCTAAGTCAACATCCCACAGAAGATATAATATATACATGAAGTCATGCATTTCAAAAATCATCATAATTCATACTCGTACATCATCATCATAAGGTTGATTGAAATCTCATAGTTCATCCTAGAGTCCTAGGTCACCTTTCAGGATCTTAAATATCCCCTTCGGGAACCTAGGTCACCCTTCCCAATTCATAATCATATAAGGTTCCTTGGTTACTTCTCGAGATTCTAAATATCCCCCTTTGGGACAATAGGTCACCCTCAAGGTCCTAAATCCTTCTTCATAATTATACTAGGGTCCTAGGTCACATGTTGGGATCCTGAATCTTACCTTTGGGGCGCCAAGTCACCGTCAAGGTCCTAAATCCCCTATTCATAATCAACTTGTAAACCTTGCACATGAAAAAACAACATCATGTGATGAAGTGAAGAGAAATATCAACAGTGCATAACCATCAAGTTCAAAATAATGAGAGTAAAGTAAATTCATACATAAATGTTGAATTGAGGGTCATTTAAATCATAATCGTTGCAACATATTCATAATTTTCCATAATCTTCATAGTGTACTTGAAAAATCTTGTAAATTATGCAAGTCATGTAACTTGAATGTAATTCATGCATACTCTAGTGTATAATGGTAATCTAAATCATAATGATAGCATTTGAAATCAAAGTCATGAAAGCTCTAATTTGATCATACTTCAAATTAATGAAATGGTTGAAAGATAGGTTGGGCTCCATGGGTGGAAGGTACCCATGGATAAGGACCCATATACCTTGATGATAATTGAAGGATTCAAGATGAACTATACTAGAAATTAGTTCTTCAATGAATTCTTCACTTGAGTTTGAGAGGATATTTAAGAGTGAATATTGATGAGAGGATTATGAATATTTGAAGAATTATAGTGCATAGAGGACTTAGGATACTTAGAAGAGCATTGGAAGGGTGAAAACATCCATAAAGGGGAGTAAAACATGAATTCATGGATGAGGGCAAAAACCCAAAAGTACACACTTAAACCCCAAATGTGTACTGCATGAAACCCCTTCAAGACACCCATTATGAGCTATGAAAGGCATCATGGCCTATGGTATGGCTCGTGAAGTGCACTGCTCACAAAGGTTTGGGTGGTGTACCAACCACGAACCACTCTATGAGATGTGGTGAGAACCATGACCCAAGAGGATCTCGTGGTGCTCACCATCCATAAGGCAACCCTCAATTCATGCTAAGGGTCCCTTCTGCAGCCCCTTCATGGATTGTGGTGTGCAACACGATATGTGTAGGGTGTCTTGAGCCAAAATCTAAGGGGACAACTCTACTTTTTAAGCTTGGTTTCTTCTTTAAATGCAGGGGACCTTATCTATTCATAGATAAGGATTTCATCTTATTTACAGCCCATACTTATAAAACCCAGAATGTGAAAATCAATCTAACAACACCCCATCGCTTCCTCATTTTTCAGCATTTTTACTCTCCCTAATTTCATAATCTAAAACGTTCTCTATCTATTTTTCACTGCCAGTCTCACCGGCACGCGCGTGTGGTGCCGACGAATGGCGATAGTCCACCGGACCAGGATCAACAGGGGCACTTAGATCTTGTGCATCCATTGTAGCATCACACGCACACAATATCATCTCTCAGTTCTGGAAAAAATCGTAGCTCAGTTTGGCGATCCCTTGAGTGATTTTAGAAATGGAACTGACTAGGGCTCATGAAATTACTCCATAGTGAGTTTGGGGCAAGTTGTGTTGTATCAAAGGTCGGAGATGAATCTATAGCTCAGGATCTACATGTGGGAAAAAAATCAGAACAAATTACCCTCCAAAATTAGAGTTCAGACTAAGCGAATTTTGGGGAAAATAGGACCGAGTCACCTAATGTGCGCCTGGAGATTCGATAACCTTCAAGACAAATTCACAGAATAGCTCCTACTGAGGATGTTTCCCCATATCACGAAGATTCTATTGATGGTCTTGAGGCTAATTTCCACTGGTGAGTTCAGCAGTGGAGGGCTTCCTAACGGCGGCAATAGTGCTTTCGCGAATTTCGTGGGGCAAGAGGCATACCAGTCAACTCCTAGGACCGAGGCAGAGCTCATGTACTAAAAAGCCCTAAAAGTTAATGACCAAATCATGTCAAATTTGGAAATTAGTGTTTCCCCATCCTAATTTCCATCACAATTGCAATTGCCAGGTGTTATGATCCAAGGACTTAATTCCTCTAATGTAATTCATCATGGAGGGAAGGCTCATCGATCTACACAACATTTGAAGGATTTAGAGAAGGATCATACATCCAATGAAGGATGAATTATGCAGAATTAGGTAAATAAGTAACAAGGGACTAGTCTGTCATGACCCAAACCTAGGGCCTAGACATGACACGGCGTAAGGGGAACCCAAAGGGACCCCAAGCAAGCCTCTTAGCATATCATTACAGATCCTTGGTCGCAGAAGCAATAAAATAGCAATACAAGAGTAAAGTGGGGATAATCGGGGCTAAGGGACATCATGCATATCATAACAACAAGAGTCAAGAGAGACTCATGCTCATGAAATTACACAGGACATGTAAGACAACACCTCTAATGCACATAATAAGAGCGGGGGCCAAGAAAAGCAACCGGGCTCACCCTCATAGTCAATATTTACATAAAAGAAAAGGTAGTTTTAGAACATAATGAGAGATCATAAGCAACATCCCCGAAATGGAGGACTCACAAACAAGCTTGAACAAAATTGAACTAGCCACGTGGATGGAGATTCTCAAGCGGAACTCCGGTTCCTACATGGTGACATCATGTAGCCATAGAGTATGCATTAGTACGCTTGAATGTACTTAGTATGTAGGATACAATGCAACAAGTGATAAGTATCACAATTAAAATACATGTCATAGGCAATGAATACTATAACAATATGGCTTATATGAATGATAGTTGAAGTAAAATCATGCTTATAGAGAACTTAATATGAGTGCAAGGAGTGGCCATTATTAGTGCAATCCAAGGCCTACCACCTCTTTGATGAGGCGTATGAGGTACAAAATCCTTCATGAGGTTGATGAGGTACAAACCCCCCAATAAAGTTAATGGAGTACAAACTTCCCGACAAGGTTACCGAGGTACAAACTCCCTGACAAGGTTGCATGGACCTGCCACCTCCCAAGTGAGGTACAAACCCTACAATAAGGTTACCCGGGCCAACAACGTCTTGAGAGAGGCATGGTGATCCCCAACACAATAGAGATAATATCATATCCATACATTCCTTTCATCATATTATACATATATTTCTTTATTCATCATATACATACATTTCTTTCATCACCATAAAGTCATTCATCTCATAAGATATGCACTGGACCTTCAATTCCTTAAGAATTTATAATCGGACTTTTTATAAAACACTTGGCGTGTGTGTAGTGCTAGTTTAAAACAATGCAATTCAAGAGAGAAATGATGAAAGAAAATTCATTGCAAAACCATCAATAGATACTTGGTAACACCCTCAACCATGATACATCAAAGTCCTTCATCAAATCCTATAGTAGATCATAGATTCATAGCTCCAAACATGCTAAAATAGTCACAATTTCATGAAACTCCAACATAGTGTGCAATGAAATTTATAATACATAACACTCACGAGTAAATCAACTTTAAATCATGCAATTTAAGGTAAAAGGGAGCTTGGGTATCATGGGTGAAAGAAACCCACATACCTTAGCTTATGAGAATAGTTTGATGAAAATTAGAGATGGAGACTTGAAGTTTGAATGAGAACCTTGAGATTCGGATGAATTTTGTGACTTGAGTTTAGGATTAAAATATTTGGCTAAGTGTTTGAATGACTATTGTTGAGTGTTTTGAATGATATGAGTGTGAAATATGGCTAAGTATAGATATTCTCACGTTTGTGAACACTTAGGTGCAAGAATCAAAATCCTTGGCACTGATGTGAAAACTGCCCAAAAATAATATACTGTGGCGCGCCTTTGGCGCGTCGTGCTAGGGGCACGAAAGCCTCTCTAGAATTCAATTTTTTGGAAAATAAAATTATAATTCGTTTGCTCTAAAATTGGGGTTAGACCCATTCCCCACTCAGTTTGACCCCCTGAACAAGAATATGAAGTCAGACTTTCGATATCACTCGTGGATTTTGATATATATATATATATGAAAATTACGATTTCAGGCACTTTCGAGGCACATTTTCGGGCACTTTTTAGGGTCATTTCAATATCTCCCTCTTGGGAACATTCATCCCCGAATATCAAAGAAATGTATATGAGAGATATAAAATGATAATTTCAGCCCACATATGCAACAATGCACTTAAACATCATTTCAAAAGTCTCAACATAAGAGTAAAGTCATCATGAACTTGTTAATTTAAACGTGACTGTATGCATATGTCATGGGCTAAACTTAGACTTGAAATTATATAGAGGACTTAGCTTGATACCCTAGGCTTCAATGGAGTGGAAAATATAAAGATATTATTTTTGCATGTCTGCTTCGGCCTCCCACGTAGAACTTTCAACTTGTTGATTCCTCCAAAGAACCTTAACGAAAGCCACATCCTTGTTCCTTAACCTCTTCACTTGTCTATCCAAAATCTTAATTAGAACCTCTTCAAAGGTCAAATTGTCTTCAAAAAAACCCACAATATCAAGAGGCAAACTAGCATTAGGGCTTCCCACACATTTCCTCAACATTGATACATGAAAGACTGGATGAATCAAATCCATCTCAATAGGCAATTCCAACTCATAAGCTACCTTGCCAATTCTCCTCATTACCTAATAAGGATTCACATATCTTGGACTCAACTTGCCCTTCTTACCAAAGCAAACCACACCCTTCATGGGTGACACCTTAAAATAAACCCAATCACCCACTTTGAATTCAAGATATCTTCTCCTCAAATCGGCATAGGACTTTTGACGACTTTGGGCCGTCTTCAACCTTTCTCCAATTATCCTAACCTTCTCAAGAGCCTCCATAACCAAATCTGTTCCTAATATAGCTACCTCTCCAACTTCAAACCACTCAACCGGTGATCTACAATGTCTACCATAGATAGCCTCAAAAGAAGCCACACCGATGCTACAATGAACTATTGTTGTAGGTAAACTCAATCAATGGGAGATAATCATCCCAACTACCTTTAAGCTCCAACACACAAGCTCTAAGCATATCCTCAAGGGTTTAGCTCCTTTTGGCTTGGCCATCCATTTGAGGGTGGAAGGCCATACTAAGTTTAACCTTTGTACCAAGAACCCTTTGGAAGGACCTCTAAAAATGTGAAGTGAATTCGATATGATGGATAAAGGAACCCATGCAATCTCTCAAAGTCATGGATGTACAACCTAGCATACTCTTCAGCCCCATATATGGTCTTAACCGGCAGGAAGTCTGCTGATTTTGTCATCCTATCAACCACAACCCAAATGGAATCAAAACCCTTCCTAGTCTTGGGCAACCCAACTAGAAAGTCCATATTAATCTCTTCCCACTTCAAAGTAGGAACCTCTATGTCTTGGGTTAGGCCACCCGGTCTTTGCTGTTCGGCCTTGATTTGTTAGCAACTATGACAACCGGAAACAAATTTGGCAATGTCCCACTTGATGCCTCCCTACCAATACACATCCCTCAAATCTTGATACAATTTGGTGGAACCAGGGTGGATAGAATAAGAGGAATTATGGGCTTTATCAAGGATTTTCTCCCACAAACCATAAATACAAGGCACACACAACTACTTTGGTACCTAAGGGCACCATCTCCCCCTTGGGAGAAAACCTTCATGTTACCCTATTTCACCGAGGCCTTCAATTCTACAAAGGAGGGATCAAGATTTTGTTTTGCTATCACCACATCCACCAAGGAAGACTTAGAACCATCAATAACAACAACACCACCATTACCAACCTAACCCCCAATCTAGCCAACCGATACACCTCCCTAGCCACCTCTTTATCACCACCATCAACATGAGCTAACCACCCATAGACTTCCTACTCAAAGCATTTGCCACCACATTAGCCTTACTGGGATGATAATGCACCCTCATATCATAATCCTTAAGAAGTTCTAGCCACCTTCTTTGTCTCAAGTTGAGTTCTTTTAGAGTGAAGACATATTGGCGGCTCTTATGATTGGTGAACACATCAACATGCACCCCATACAAATAATGACGCCAAATCGTTAATGCAAAAACCACGGCGGCCAATTCAAGATCATGAGTAGGATAATTCTTTTCATTCACTTTGAGTTGCCTAGAAGCATTGGCTATGACCTTACCATTTTGCATTAGAACACAACCCAAACAAACTTTAGAAGTATCACAATACACAAAAAATCCTTCTAGCCCTTCCAATAGAGACAAAATAGGAGTGGACACAAGTTTATCTTTCAATGTTTGCAAGCCCCTCTCACACTCATTGGTCCACACAAACTTAGCCCTATGTTGAGTCAATTTAGTCATGGGATAAGCAATAGAGGAGAACCCATTCACAAACCTCCGATAGTAAGCCGCTAAGCCCAAGAGGCTCTTAATATCCGACAGGGTCAATGATCTAGTCCAATTTCTAATCACATCTATTTTCTTAGAATCTACCTTAATACCATCCCCCTACATCACATATCCTAGGAAGGAAACCTCCCTCAACTAAAATTCACACTTCTAATATTTAGCATATAACTTCTCTTCACTCAATCTTCGTAATACAACCCTCAAATGAGCCTATGCTCCTTCTCACCATGAGAATAGATCAAAATATCATCAATGAAGACCACAACAAACAAATCAAGGTAGGGTTTGAAAACCTTATTCATAAGATCCATGAAGATGGTCGGTGCATTGGTCAACCCAAAAGACATCACAACAAACTCAGAATGCACATACCTAGTTCGGAAGGTCGTTTTGGGAATATCGCACTCCCTCACCTTCACTTGGTGACACCCGGATTGAAGATCAATCTTAGAGAAATGGCTAGCCCCTTGCAATTGGTCAAACAAATCATCAATTCTTGGAAGAGGATACCTATTCTTGATGGTGACCCTACAGAGTTGTCGGTAGTCAATACACTTTCCAAGGGACCCATCCTCCTTTTTCACAAACAACACCGGCGCACCCCAAGGTGATTGAATAGGCTTAATAGATCTCTTTTCCAACAAGTCCCTCAATTGTTTCTTCAACCCCTTCAACTCCGTCGGGGCCATACGATAAGGGGGAAAGAGATGTGTTGAGTATCGGAAAGGAGATCTATACCAAAATCTATTTCTCTTTCGGGAGGAACACCGGGAAGGTCATTTGAAATATATCAAGGAACTCATTTACTACCGGAACTGACTCTATAGAAGGACCTTGGACGCCACATCCCTACCCTTCACGAGATGATAGAGGCATCCCCTAGAGATCAACTTAGGGGCTTTAATGCAAGAGGTGAACTACCCTTGACATCATGACTCTCCCACTTAAGGACGAGTTCATTTAAAAATTGAAACCTGACCCTGCGGGTTCTACAATTGATAGAGGCGTACTATGTATGCAACCAATCAATCCTAAGAATAACATCAAAGTCAACCATGTCCAACTAAACAAGATCACTAGGAAATATTTTATTCAAGATGCAAATGAGACAATTTCTATAGACCTTTCTAGCAACAATAGATGCACCAATAGGAGTAGATACCGCATATGACTCACACAACAACTCGGGGTCAACATGGTAGTCTTCGAGTTTATGACAACCCAGGCAGGTTCCAAACCCTACTCAGAAACATAACCAGCTACCCATCTCACCAAGCTGGCTCATCGCTCTGGATCTCTCAAAACTAGGGGGGTCCCTTATCTTCCCCACCCTATAGTTGAACTCTGTGCCGAATGTAGGGGCAAGGAACTTTGGTCCAAAAAGCATCCAACGGATGGTGGTCTTGGATATGTCCACCTGTTGGCCCCTCAGTCCTGTCTCAATCAGTGTGAGGGGCTTCTTCCCTTTGGGAAGAGTGTTGTGTACCCTGGCTATATATGAAGCATAAAACTCCCTCACCATGGTCGGGGAGTATCCTCTAAGTGCGTCTGTGAGCCACTGAAGTCCATACTGAATCATCATGTCGTGGAGCTCAAGGACAAAGTCGAGTCTGTCTGATATGACTCTTGGCTCTACATAAATTGAGCGAGATGGCTTGCCCAATTCTATCTACTGCTAGCCCTTTGTATAAATACCATGTATTCGTGACACACCAGCGACTAGTAAGGGTTTCAAGTGGAGATGGTGATGATCGTGGTGCTGCGGAGGACTTTGTCTCTGATCCATCCTCAAAGTTTGCCTCAGAGCTGGACTCCTCTTTGGATGGAGCCATCTGGGGTCATCACTCCCGTCGTTGCCTCCCTCATCAGACTGGGGAGTGCGAACGATGAGAGCTTGAATCTTCCCAGCTATGATCTATGGCCGATCCGCCTTTGTGTTCGGGTTAACCCCATGAAATGACCCCAAAAAGTGCTCGAAAATGTGCCTCAAAAGTGTCCAGAATTGTAATTTCCATATATCAAAATATATGATCAGTATTTTGAAAATCCAACTTCATAGTCTTGTTCAGGAGGCAAAATTGAGTGGTAAATGTATCTAACCCAAATTTTAGAGCAACCGTATCAAAATCAGAAAATAGCAAAAATGCAATTTAGGAGGGTCAACTTTAAAGGAGCATATCTCTTAGCACAAAAAGAACAGGGTGGCCCAAAATCTTCCAAATTAAAGCTCTTTAAATTAGCTTTCTGATGCACTTGGTTTCATCTATTCCAAGTTTGAATGAAAAATTTATTCCAGTTTTCGTAGAACTCATTTGTGCATATGCAAATTCCAGAAGTGACACGGAGCAGTGTTATTTTGGTCCTGTTTTATTTGACTTCGGTCCAAGACTTTCAAGTCTTGGACCTAAGCATTTCCACACTTGAAAGTACTTATACGTAGCCTTATTTCACCCTCAAATCATCCTAAATACTCCCCAATACTCACTCAAACACTTATCCATATTTTCACTCCTAAATTCAAGTCTCAAACCCTCATCCCAAGCTAAGGTTTTCCTTCAAGGTTCTTCTTCAAGCTCAAGTCTCCATCTCTAGAATTCTTCAACGTTTCTACAAAAGCTAGGGTATTTGGTTTATTTCATAGGTTTCTTTCACCCATGATACCCAAGCTTACTTTTTCTCAAATTGCATGATTTAAAGTTGATTTATGAATGAGCCTTGCATATTATAAAATTCATTGCTCACTATGTTAAAACGATGTAAAATTATGACTGTTTTGCTATGTTTTGAGTTAAAAATCTTGGATCTATTGTAAGATTTGATGAGGGGTTTTGATGTATATTGCTTGAGGGTTTTGAAAGCCATTGATTAATGGTTTTACAATGGATTTTCTTGCATGATTTCATCTCTATATTTCATGGTTCTATACTAGTATTACACACCCGCCATGTGTTTGATAAAATATCTGGTTAGGGTTTCTTGAGGAATTGAAGGCCCAATGCATTATGAGTTGAATGGTGTTATGATGATTATATGTTGACTTCGTGATGATGATAGGAATGTCTATATGAGTTGTTTCATAGGAAGGTACCTATGGAGTGGCATGTAGATTGTTGGGTTCTTAGGAAAATGAGGAGTTCTTTCTTGATGATTGAAATGTAATTGTTTGATGAGCTAGTTCTATGATTCCTACCGAAAAGGCCATGCTATAAGGTAGAGTGGTTAATGATTCCTATTGAAAAGGCCATGCAGTAAGGTAAAGTGTTTAATGATTCCTACAGAAATGATCATATCATAAGCTATGGACACCCTACTGAAAAGGCCATGCGTAAGGTAGAATAACTAATTGTACCTACAAAAAGATAATATCGTAAGGTATGGACATCCTACTGAAAAGGCCATGTCGTAAGGTAGAAAGACTTAAGGTTCCTACCGAAAAGATTATATCGTAAAGTGTGGAATTCTATTGAAAAGGCCATGTCGTAAGATAGAATGAATCATGTTTCCTACCCAAAAAATGATATCGTAAAGTAGGGGACGTCTTATACTACCTACCAAAAAGACTATGTCATAGGTTAGGGGTATTGATACCACTCTCCAAAAAGGTCATACCATGAGGTGAGTGGGGGCCATTTGGCCCATTTCATGAAGGTTGGTACAAAGGGGTTTTGGTATGTTTCCCATATTTAGTTTATATTCCTTGATAATGATTTACTAACATGTTTTACCTTAAGCATTGAGCATTCATGTCATATTGACGTTATACCTATCCTTTGCTTATGATTATGCATTTCGATTAAGTTGTTTATCCCTTGCTAGCATTGTATCTCACATACTTAGTACATTTAAATGTACAAACGTATACTCTATGCCTATATGATGTCACCATGTAGGAATCGGAGCCCTACTTGAGCATCCTTCTCCACGTGGTTAGTACGACTCCGCTCAAGCTTGTTGGTGAGTCCTCCATTCTGGGGACGTTACTTATGATCTCTTGCTATGTATTAAGACTTCATCTCATTTGATTCTGTTTTGACTATGAGGGTGAGCCCGGTTGTTTTGTCTTGGCCCCCGCTCTTATCATTATGTAGGAGAGATGTTGTTGGACACATGGTGTATCTATGTTATGAGCCTTAACTCTATTGACTCTTGTAGCTTATGATATAAAAGAGGCTCCCTTAGTCCCAATTTCCCTTTATTAATTCTTATCTTTTATTGTCATTTTAATGGTTTTTGGACCCCTTATGAAGTATGCCCCTTCCTGTGGCATGACTCGCTGAGCGACTTCAAGGCCTAAAAGTACCAAAGATGTGTAATGATATGCTATGACGCTTGATTGGGGTTCCTATTCGCTGGTCACATCTAGACCCTAGGCTTGGGTCGTGAAAAAGTTGGTATCTGAGCACTAGATTGTTTGATCGTTGGAGTCTAACACATCGAGTCTATTATTGTCTTATTCATGGTTATATTTTGCACCACAACTATAAGTAGGAGGCTATGAGACATTTTAAGAAATATTTCCCTTCTTCATGGTCAACATCATGCTATAGAGTTGAAGTAAGGTTATTTTTCCCCTAATGATTGTTCTTTGCTATGCTAGCTCATGCCTAACACAAGAGGAAGAAGGGCCCGTGCTTCCGAGGAGCAACCGGCCAATAGGGATCTTCAGTATGCTCTCACCTTGCTTGTACATGTTGTGGCTAACCAAGCCGGTCAAGGGGCCCAAGCCCCTCATGCTCCTACACCAGCCTCTCGGGTGAGAGACTTCATGAGGATGAACCCACCGGAGTTCTATGGGTCATAGGAAGACCCACAAAAGTTTATTGATGAGATCTATAAGGTATTGGCAATTATGGATATTATATCGGAAGATAAGGTGGAGTTGGCGACCTACCAACTAAAAGGGGTAGCACAAACATGGTACAATGAATGGAAGGAGGAGACAAAAATCCACAATGTGGTGGCTTTGGGAGGAGTTCCAGGCGGCTTTCCTTAGTTGGTTCTTTCCTCTTGAGCTTAGGGAAGCCAAATTTATAGAATTCATGAATTTGAGACAAGGAACAATGAGTGTGAGGGAGTATGTCCTCCAGTTCAACAAACTCTCTAAGTATGCTCCTCACTTGGTTGTTAACCCAAGGGCTAGAACGAATAAGTTTGTAATGGGCGTCTCTGACTTGGCAAGTGAAGAATGTCAGTCCGCTATGTTGAACAGAGACATGGATTTGTTCCGCTTGATGACTTATGCTAAACAAATGGAGGGATAGAAGTTGAGGAAAAGGAGGAGTAAGGAGGCTAAGAGGGCCTGATTTGATGGTGGCTCCCAAGGTCTAGAGTTCGATGACGCTCTAAGCAAGAGGGTTTTTAGGGGTGGGGTGCCAAATCCAAGGCCCCAAGGAGATGATGGGTTGACTCGTCCTAGATGCCTAAAATATGGAAGGAAACATGGTGGTACATGTTGGAGGAACACGGGTGCATGATTTGGGAGTGGTGAAATGGGCCACAAAATCTTGGATTGCCCATATGCTCAAAACAAGGGTAAAGGTGGTGATGTTGATACAGGGGGTGCTCCAAAAAAAATCAGTTCTATTCTCTCCAAAGAAGGTAAGGAGAGGATGTGGTGCCCAATAATGCTACCGGTAAGTTAGTGATTTTACTTGATTTTATTGTGCATGCTTTGATGTTTCAGGAGTCGTTATTTCTTTCCATTATTTCTTGTTGCTAGTAAGATTCGGTTATGGTGAGACTATTGATGCTAGAAGGGCTTGCAAGGTTTGCTCTATTTTCTTGTTGCATAAAGTCTTGTCTTGAACTTTGTTTGAATTTGGCTTGATCGATTGGAGGTCTTGAGGTGGTGTGGCTACATGCATATCATGCTCCTAATGAGTGTAGGACTCATAAGGTTGTGATAGGATGGTTGAGGATGGTCAATTTATTTGGTCAACTACAATGGGTTAGTCACTTCTCTAAGGTTGATTTGAGGTTTGGGTTTTGTTCCCAAGTGGGTATGAGGGTAGGTGATATCCCTAAGTGTCATCTCGGATTAGGAAGGAGCATTTTGCATATTGGTGGAGTTGTTGGGTGACTTATCCACCGGTTGTGTTTATGGTTCTCATGAATAGGGTCTTAAAACCCTACCTTGATATGTTTCTGGTGTTCTCTAGTGATGAGGTGTTGATTTGTTTATAGCTTGTGAATCATTTGGGAGTAGTGTTCTCTAGTGTTTGCTAAATATGATAAGTGTGCATTGGGGGTAGCAAGAAGGGGGTTAGAATTCTTTAAGGATTATGAAATGAGTGTGCATTATTTTTCCTGGTAAGTCTAATGTTGTGGTCGGTGCTCTAGGTAGCCTAGCATGTGTTGTTGATGGTGGCAAGGAGGAGACTAATAGGGTCTATCGGTTGGTTAGATTGGATGTTAGGTTGAGGGAAGTTAAGCATGGTGGTGTAGTATTCTTGATGGTTCCAAATCTTCTTTGGTTAAGAGGTCTAGATTAAGCAAGGCCTTGATTCCGCCTTATTAAAGTTGGAAGTTTTAGGTTGAAAGATGGCAGAGTGGAGGTAGTCTCCCAAGGGGGAGATGGTAGTTTATGGCGACAAGTGGGATAGGTGAGGTTAAGGTTGACAAATGATTTATGGTTTTGAGTCCTTATAGGATGAAGAGAGAAGTTGATAAGGTTGCATAAGTTTGGGGATTGCCTATGGATAGGGGTTTGGTTAGTCCGATTCTTCATGCTTCTAGGTTGATGGGACGTATTGGTGACTTTAGTGCTATAGCACTCTTTGAGATTGTGGGTGATGTGGAGGACAAGTTGGCTTAGAGGAAGGTCCCGGTGGACGTGTTGGATGGATGAGTGGAGAGCTTGATTAATGAGGATGTGGTGTTCATTAACGACCTCTTGAAAGGACCGTCTAAGCCAAGGGTGTCTCCAAGGAAACTGAAGTGGTCTTATGGGAGCGATATTCATACCACATTCACTCTAATCAAGCCTAAGATAGCAACTAAGTCCTTCATGTGATTCCAAGTCCTATGTTTCAGCACTCATGTCATTCATATGTATTCATGTTTAAGTTGGCAAGTTTGTGATGATTTTACAATTATGTTGAGATTTTGAAAATGGTGTTTTAAATGTAATGTTGCATTCTCATTGGGGCCGATTTGTTTATGGTCACTCTTGTCTGATATGTTTCCTTTACATTTAGGGACGAATATTCCTAAGGGGGAGATATTGAAACCACCCCCAAAAAGTGCCCAAAAATGTGCCTCAGAAGTGCCTGAAATCATAATTTCTATATATTTAAAAATGCATTCGTTATTTCAAAAATCCAACTTTATATTCTTGTTCAAGGGAAAAATTGATTGGGAAATGGGTCTAACCCAATTTTAGAGCAACCGTATCAAAAGCCAAAAATCACAAAAATGCGATTTAGGGGGTTAAATTTTAAAGGGGCATATCTCTTAGCACACAAAGAACTGGGTGGCCCTCGAGTAAAAGAGTAAAGCTCTTTGAATTAGCTTTCCAAAGCACTTGGTTTCACCTCATTCCGAGTTCGGATGAAGAATATATGTCCATTTTTGTGGAACTCATTTGAGTAGAAATGCAAATTCCAGTGAGTAATCCGCGTCGTGGACAGTGTTATTTTGGTTCTTTTTTTTTTTTTAACTTCGGTCTAAGACTTTCAAGTCTTGGGACTAAGGGTTTCCACACTTGTAAATATCTATACTTAGCCTTATTTCACCCTCATATCATTCTAAACACTCCCCAATACTCACTCAAACACACCCATATTTTCACTCGCAAATTCAAGTCTCAAACCCTCATCCCAATCTAAGGTTTTCCTTCAAGGTTCTTCTTCAAGCTTCAAGTCCCCATCTCAAAATTTCTTCAAGGTTTCTCCAAAAGCTATGATATGTGATTTTCTTTCATGGGTTCCTTTCACCCATGATACCCAAGACTCCTTTTTCTCAAATTGCATGATTTAAAGTTGATTTACAAATGGGTCTTGCATATTATGAAATTCACTGCACACTATGTTAAAGCTATGTAAAATTGTGACTGTTTTGCTATGTTTTGAGTTATAAATCTTGAATCTATTGTAATATTTGATGAGAGGTTTTAATGTATATTGCTTGAGGGTGTTGCAAGGTGTTGATTAATAGTTTTACAATGGATTTTCTTGCATGATTTCATCTCTATATTTCATAGTTTTATACCAACATTACACATCCCGCCAAGTATTTGATAAAATGTCCAGCTAGGGTTTCTTGAGGAATTAAAGGCCCAATTCATGTCTTATGAGTTGATTGGTGTTATGATGATTATATGATCACTTAATGATGATGATAGGAATGTCTATATGAGTTGTTTCTTGGGAAGGTACCAAGGGGTTGCATGTAGATTGTTGGGTTCTTATGTTTGTTGTGTTCTTAGGAAAATGAGGAGTTCTTTCATGATGATTGAAATTTAATAGTTTGATGAGCTAGTTCTGATTCCGACAGAAGAGGCCGTGTCGTAAGATAGAGTGGTTAATGATTGCTACCGAAAAGGCCATGCCGTAAGGTAGAATGTTTAATGATTCCTACCAAAAAGATCATATCATAAGGTATGGACACCCTACTGAAAAGGTCATACCGTAATATAGAATAGCTAATTGTGCCTACCGAAAAGATTATATTGTAAGGTATGGATATCCTACCGAAAAGGCAATGCCGTAAGGTAGAAAGACTAAAGGTTCCTACTGAAAAGATCATGTCGTAAGGTGTGGACATTTTATTGAAAAGGCCATGCCATAAGATAGAATGAATCATGTTTCCTACCCAAAAGATGATATCGTAAAGTAGGGGATGCCTTATACTACCTACCAAAAAGACTATGTCATACGATAGGGATACTGATAACACTCTCCAAAAAAGGTTATACCGTAAATTGAGTGGGGGCCATTTGGCCCATTTCATGAAGGTTGGTACAAAGGGGTTTTGGTATGTTTCCCATATTTAGTTTATATTCCTTGATCATGATTTAGTAAACATGTTTTACCTTAAGCATTGAGCATGCATGTCATATTGACGTTATATCGATCCTTTGCTAGCATTGTATTCCACATACTTAGTACATTCAAACTTACTAATGAATACAATATGCCTACATGATATCACCACGTAGGAACCGGAGCCCTACTTGATCATCCTTCTCCACATGGTTAGTACAACTCCACTCAAGCTTGTTGGTTAGTCCTTCAATCCGGGGATGTTACTTATGATCTCTTACTATGTATTAAGACTTTCTCTCTTTTAATTATGTTTTAACTTTGAGGGTGAGCCCAGTTGCTTTGCCTTGGACCCCACTCTTATAATTATGTAGGAGAGGTGTTGTTGGACATATGGTGTATCTATGTTATGAGCCTTGACACTATTGACTCTTGTTGCTTATGATATGAAAGAGGTTCCCTTAGTCCCAATTTCCCCTTGTTTATGTTTATCTTTTATTGTCATTTTAATGGCTTTCGCGACTAAGGATGTTTAATGATATGCTATGAGGCATATTTAGGATACGTTCGGGTTCCCCCTTCGTTGGTCACGTCTAGGCCCTAGGCTTGGGTCGTGAAAAAGTTGGTATAAGAGAACTAGGTTGTTAGATCCTCGAAATCTAACACACCACGTCAAAAAGAGTCTTATTCATGGTTTTGCTGTGCACCACAACTATGAGTAGGAGGCTATGAGATGTTTTAGGAAATGTTTCCAATCTTCATGGTCAACGTCGTGCTATAGAGTTGAAGTAAGGTTATTTCCCCCTAACGATTGTTCTTTGCTATGCTACATCATGCCTAACACAAGAGGAAGAAGGGACAGCGCTCTTGAGGAGCAACCGGCCAATGGAGAGCTTCAAGATACTCTCACCTTGCTAGCACATGTTGTGGCTTACCAAGTTAATCAAGGGGCCCATGCCCCTCATGCTACTATGCAAGCCTCTTGGTGAGAGATTTCATGAGGATGAACCCACCAGAGTTCTATGGGTCAAAGGTAGATGAGGACCCACAAGAGTTTATTGATGAGATCTATAAGGTATTGACCATCATGGGAATAAAATCGGAAGGTAAGGTGGAGTTGGCGGCCTACCAACTCAAAGGGGTAGCACAAATATGGTACAATGAATGGAAGGAGGAGACGGAAATCCACAATGTGGTGCTTTGGGAGGAGTTCAGGATGGCTTTCCTTATTCGATTCTTCCCTCTTAAGCTTAAGGAAACCAAATTGATGGAATTCATAAATTTTAGACAAGGATATTGAGTGTGAGGGAGTATGCCCTCAAGTTCAACAAACTCTCTAAGTATGCTCCTCACTTGGTTGCTAACCTAAGGGCTAGAATGAACAAGTTTGTAATGGGCATCTCCGACTTGGCGAGTTAAGAATGTCGGTCCGCTATGTTGATCAGAGACATGGATTTGTCCCGCTTGATGACTTATGTCGAACAAATGGAGGGGGAGAAATGAAGGACAAGGAGGAGTAAGGAGTCCAAGAGGGCCTGATGTGATGGTGGCTCCCATATACCCAAGCCTCCTTTCACCCATGATACCCAAGCCTCCTTTTTCTCAAATTACATGATTTAAAATTGATTTACAAATGGGTCTTGCATATTATGAAATTCACTGCACACTATGTTAAAGCTATCTAAAATTGTGTCTGTTTTGCTATGTTTTGAGTTATGAATCTTAGATCTATTGTAAGATTTGATGAGGGGTTTTGATGTATATTGCTTGAGGGTGATGCATGGTATTGATTGATGGGTTTACAATGAATTTTCTTGCATGATTTTATCTCTATATTTTATAGTTTTATACTAGCATTACACACTCGCCAAGTGTTTGATAAAATGTTTAGCTAGGGTTTCTTGAGGAATTGACCGCCCAATGCATGTCTTATGAGTTAATGGTGTTATGATGATTATACGTTGACTTCATGATGACGATAGGGATGTCTATATGATTTGTTTCTTGGGAAGGTACCTATGGCGTTGCATGTAGATTGTTGGGTTCTTATGTTTGTCATGTTCTTAGGAAAATGAGTTCTTTCTTGATGATTGAAATATAATGGTTTGATGAGCTAGTTCTATGATTCCTACCAAAAAAGCCATTCTGTACGACTTTCTGGTTAATGATTCTTACTGACAAGGTCTTGCCGTAATGTAGAGTGTTTAACAATCCTGTCGAAAAGATCATATCTTAAGGTATGGACACCTTACCGAAAAGGCCATGTCATAAGATAGAATAGCTAATTGTGCCTACCTAAAAAATTCTATCGTAAGGTATGGACATCCAACCGAAAAGGTCATGCCGTAAGGTAGAAAGACAAAAGGTTTCCACCGAAAAGATCATATCGTAAGGTGTGGACATTCTATTGAAAAGGCCATGCCGTAAGACAGAATGAATCACGTTTCCTACCCTAAAGATGATATTGTAAAGTAGGGGACATCTTATACTACCTACCAAAAAGATTATCTCATACAGTAAGGGTATTGATAACATTCTCCAAAAAGGTCATACCGTAAGGTAAGTGGGGGCCATTTGGCCCATTTCATAAAGGTTGGTACAAAGGGGTTTGGGTATGTTTCCCATATTTAGTTTATATTCCTTGATCATGATTTATTAACATATCTTACCTTAAGCATTGATCATGCATGTCATATTGACATTATACCTATCTTTGCCTATGATTATGCATTTTGATTATGCTGCCTATCCCTTGCTAGCATTGCATCCCATATACTTAGTACATTCAAATGTACTAATGCATACACTATGCCTACATGATGTCACCATGTAGGAACCAGAGCCCCACTTCAGCATCCTCCTCCACGTGGTTAGTAGGACTCCGCTTAAGTTTGTTGGTGAGCCCTCCATTTCGGGACATTACTTATGATCTCTTTCTATGAATTAAGACTTTCTCTCTTTTGATTATGTTTTGACTATGAGGGTGAGCCCGGTTGGTTTGGTTTGGCCCCCGCTCTTATCTTTATGGAGTAGAGGTGTTGTTGGACATATGGTATACTATGTTATGAGCCTTGACTCTATTGACTCTTGCTGCTTATGATATGAAAGAGGTTCTCTTAGTCCCAATTTCCCCTTGTTTATGCTTATCTTTTATTATCATTTTAGTAGTTTTCGCGACCAAGGATGTGTAATGATATGCTATGAGGCTTTTTTTGGGATCCTTTGGGTTCCCCATTATTATGCCCCAGAGTCCCGTTAAGGCGGACTGGCACCTGTTGCCGATAAGGCTCAGGAGAACCAATTTGTATCTATGCGTTTTCTATACATACTATATGGGGTTTCTATGTTTGACATGCCTTTAATAAGATAAACAGTGATAACAAGCCAAAAAGGCAGACTAGGCCGTTGGAGCCCCAGTGTCTATGGTACGAGACATGACTCACTTTGCTTTACATAGTCTACAAAGCCTCTAAATAAAGAAAAACATCTGACAAGGGTCGGGACAAGCCCCTCCTCAACAAATTGTGCAATAAAATATATAAGCTCTAGACATATACAAAGCCCCGAAGCAACATCTTGGTGACAGCAGCTGAATATCCTCTACTCCTACTGGTGAGATCTACTAGCACCTGTACCGCAGCATGAAATGTAGGTCCCCCGTAAGGGACATCAGTACGAGATAATGTACTGAGTATGTAAAGTAGGAAACACTGTATATGGTATAACAACTCAAATGAAACTGTACACTGGTGTAACATAAGAGACCACCTTTAGTTATACTGTGAGGTCATGTACATTATGTTCTTTATATTACTTTACCTTTACAGTAAAATATGTGCATAACTCTAATACAAATGACCAAC
Organism: Solanum ossicruentum; assembly: GCA_025774065.1. Classification (NCBI taxonomy): domain Eukaryota; kingdom Viridiplantae; phylum Streptophyta; class Magnoliopsida; order Solanales; family Solanaceae; genus Solanum; species Solanum ossicruentum. The sequence goes on from JAOTQR010000011.1 coordinate 7,500,533, forward strand.
TGATAAGTGGTTAAACTGTATTGGGTTCATCCCTAGCTAGGTTAAACTCAACCCCTCGGGCTACCCCTCCCCTCCTTTGATAGGATCGTTCCTGGCTAGGTGCTATCTCCACCGCTCAGGCTACCACCTATCAAAACTGTATACTTTATCTTTGAGATGATTCTTTTGGTGGCCATAACATTGGAGCTGTAGGACTGTATATGTAGCACATGACATGTGGATAATCACACAAGACAATATGATAATGAAAGAGTATATTAGCCAAATGATGAAATGTGTATGAAATGGAACAACTCATGAACTTTATTTTGCAGCAGGAACCATGTAACTTGGTGTCAAAGCATGTGTGCAGGTTTGAAGGTGACTATGTATGGAATCATATGAACATGTAAAAGAGTGGAGACATGGATAATAGTTGTGTTGGGGTGGGTAAGTGCCTTTATGTACCAAGGAGAGATCTATGTTTCATGCCAAGTGATACGAAATCAAGTAACCTTACATACCTCATCGTGGGACTTGTTATTATCTCAAGATCTCCTTCCCTTCCTCCAAATACTTATCTACAACATAGTAGAGGATAAAACTAGCATTAGAAGCCAATGCATACATCTTGGCATCTCAATCACATAAGAAAACAATACACGGGCAGCAAGCGTGTGTTTATAAACCCGGGCGTATTCCTTTGATCTTTCCGCCCCTAATCGTATTTTCTAATACACATTAGCATGTACACGTCATGTACAGTCTACTTTAATGCCATAACAGCCTTACAACAATCCACAAAGCACAACACATCATATTTCCACACAATCTAAAAATAGACAGCATAATGTTACCTCCCTTCGCTACATTTTGATGTCGACAACTGCAAACCTATTCCAACTTTAACCAAACTGTTCCAGCAACATTTACACATATAAACAGACCCTAAATAGTCTTATAACAACACTTAAGAAGTCATGGAGGACGTGAGCTAATAGCCTTATATACAACAGCCCACAAGTTCCAATCAACATTCCACGTAAGATAACAACGATAAAACGTGCTTGGTAAGTGAAACAAAAAATCAGGGCAGCAACCTTAGGGTGATGTTTATAACTCAAACCATGTTAATAACACCAAGTTCTCTTCATAATACAACTTACGAACAATAGAGAAATCACCAAAACAAAAGGAAAAGGTTCAGCAATTTTCACAACCGAATCTGTCCAGATTTTCCACACACACATACTAGCATATATTCTTGTTTTTTATAAGAAAACCATACTAGACACATGTGTAAACTTACCTAACACTATCTTCAAGGTATAGGGCTTCTATAAGAACCCTAGAAGCTCCCTTTTAGCTGCTTTGCAAGTCAATACACGTTGAGATAAAAGTTGGAGAGAAAGCTGATATTTTTTGTGTTCAAGATAACAATGCCTTGTGGGAGCTGCTTTAGGCCCTTTTTAAAGGGATCATTCGCCGACTTACTAAGGCTACTTATTCCTTACATCACCAAATAGATGATACAACTCCTTGACCATTTCTCTTGGACCTTTTGGAGCTCCAAATACATGGGCCTTGTATTCTCATATGCAAACTTGACCCCAATTTCGAACCCCAAATTCCAAATTCACAATTCAACTAACAACCAACCCTCTCTTCATGTTTTACCTTCAATTTAACACTTCCCTAACACTCCCACAATCTTTAAGTTACATAAATGAAGCTAGAAATTAACATACCTTTCAAACTCCTTACTAGACCCAA
>JAOTQR010000011.1:7505344-7550631 GCA_025774065.1 Solanum ossicruentum
ATAATTTATATATTTAACTTAGTATCATTTATAAAGGCTTTTTTATTTGTTTAATGTTAAATAATTAACTTTTATTTTAAAAAAATTATATAACTTTATGATTGCACTGGTGTAACTATACAGTACCATTATAATTATATTATCGTTGGCAAAAAAAAAAAAAGGTCATCATAATTATTAGATTTAGATAATTACTAGTTAGCTTTGCCAATCATAATAATAAGAGGGAGTTAGGCAGCAAGTAGGCACCTCTCCATCGACGTATCTGCTTAATCTATTTGTTTTTTTATATATTATATGGGATTCATAAAAATATTTTGTAAACTTTTTAATTTAACCTTTTCAAGGCGGATGCTTACTTTAACTATCATTTTACAATACTATCGCTAATAAATAATTTTCTCGATTGCTTCAATTATGATTTTACTATATCATCTCGATCAGTTATTTTTTCTCTTTAAACTGGACAAATAAAATTAAATAACTATTTGATATCTTCCCGCAATTATATTTGTGTGAAATAGGAGTACTACAATCATTAAAATTTAAATTTAATTAATATTAATAATATATTTTTAAATAGTAATTTTACATTTAATAAAAAATTTTAATAGTCTTGGACTCGTGCATTGGATAATAAGTGAAAGATCAGTTTTTGTCTAGAAAAAATTAATTTTTTTAAAAAATCTGAGTAAATTTAATGATTTAAATAGACATGTAAAATATATTTTGTAAAAATAAGAAAATAGGAATGAGGAGGCGTAATCGAAACCGTACTCTATCCATTATCCAAATATATGTTGCAGTTTTTTGTGGTCCGGATCTATTTGGAACCTGGACCACAGATCATCATCCAAACCAATTCCTTTTAACCGTTGGATTACGATAAAGTCCAGTATAACATTCCCAAAATTGTCTTTCAAGTTCGTTGGGACCCGGTCTGTGTCGCTCTTTCCCCAACTTTTCCCTTTTTAACACTTGAATCTCGAGGGAAACTTGGGAGGATTTCTGGTGTTTGTTTGATGATTTGAGATCGGAAAACCATGACAAAATTGATTAGCAAAGGTTTTGTGTTTTCTTCGTCTTCTGATACTGCTGAAATTAACATCTCTTCTTTTCGCAATAGATCGGTCAATCTTTCATTGAAGATTTCATCTTCTTGTTTGCCAAGAAGCGATTTCTGTGGTCGTAGATTAGTCATAAATGAAGTCGTACTCAAGTTCAACCGAAGAAATCCCCAGGTTGCAGCTCTCACTACTCAGGTCCCTTTCTTTTCTCTTTTTTTGTTTTGGGGATTTGTGGGCGTTGTGGTTGAATATGAGTCTTGTGATGTTAAATTTGATTTTATTAAATTGATAATAGCTACTTTATGCTCTGTTTATTAAGTTGAAATTTCTCAACTCTTACAGATGACTATCGGATTCAGGAAACCACAGAAATGGTGGGACAAAGGGATTCAACCTAACATGAAAGAGGTGACCAGTGCCCAAGACCTTGTTGAGTCTCTTCTCAGTGCGGGAGATAAATTAGTAGTTGTTGATTTCTTTTCCCCTGGCTGTGGAGGCTGCAAAGCTCTTCATCCCAAGGTACAAACTCCTTTTTTGGTTTAAGGATGCAAATTCTAGCTGGTTGTATGTGTGTGTCACCTTGAACTGTATTTCTATTAGTTTTGAACTTTCTATTGGTAAATACAGTTGTGTCAACTGGCAGAGATGAATCCAGATGTGCAGTTTCTTCAGGTGAACTATGAGGAACACAAGTCCATGTGTTACTCTCTTAACGTTCACGTTCTGCCATTTTTCCGTTTCTATAGAGGAGCTGAAGGTCGTGTTTGCAGCTTTAGCTGTACTAATGCCACGGTTAGTTTTTAATGCAATTTATTGTGCATTTTGATAAGAAAGTTGATGATGGATTCCGTTAGCTGGCTATGCTTTCTTCGAATTCACTCAAAGTTAGTGGATCTCACTTTTCTTTTATAGGCCACTAAAGTTAGCTGTACTTTGCTTGTTGGATATTCTTTGAAATGTTTGCAATCTACTGAGCTTGATTCTCTATGAATGTTATTGGCTGTGTTGTATTAGTTACCTTTGTTGGGATCTCTAGTCTAAGATCAGTGTGCATACCATGGAACAGATCAAAAAATTCAAAGATGCATTGGCAAAGTATGGTACAGATCGTTGCACCCTTGGGCCAGCAAAAGGGCTCGAGGAGAAAGAACTACTAGCATTGGCAGCTAACAAGGATCTCTCCTTCAATTACACTCGAAAAACAGAAGAAACGGTCCTTGTTACCTCACAAGAGGAAGTTACGGACACAACTACTCCAAATGTAGAGCCCCCTCTACCACTTCCTCTTCCTCTGCCCATTACCTCAGCTAGCTCACAGACGGCCAAACGGGATACAGATAAAGAAGCGTATGCTACTTCTGGTAGATGATTGTGCTAAATGAGTTGATATCTGTACAGCTATATTATGCTTTTTTGTTTTATATTACTACTGCAGCCACATATTTAGTGGCTACTGTTGAGTATATCTGGTCTTGTACATAGTTTATGTGGACGTTCTGAGCGATAGCGAGAGTCCAGTCTTGGCTTCTTCTCCTTTTTTAATTGGAGTAAGCTGAAATGGTTCTCTGTAAGATGTTTGTACTGGTTTCTCATATCTTAATGATAATGTCATGTTTGGCGCATTCTTCTTTTTTCTCCTCTTTAGCTCCAATACTTGCCATGAAAAGTTCAAGATTGTCTTCAAACATAAATAAAGGGTAAACATAGTTTTTGAAAAAATGGACTTTAAACGGGTAAAAGAATAATTTTAGATGGAATGCTTGTCAATCCCTACTTTTGACATGTTTCTATAGTATAACATAGAACTCAGTGAAATGAAGGGGATCAACTCTGAGAGGATGGTTGATCATTACTTTCATTCGGTTTTACTTGTCACACCAACATCAACAACGTTACCCCATTGCTTCAAAGGTTCCCGTCCATTGTGGGGTAAGGGAGTCGGAAACGCAGACGGTTGAAAGAATTATTTTGTTTTATTTTATCATACCCCAAAGTTAAAAAATAGTAAGTCTTTGGTTCCATCCGACTGTGAAAATACTTGTCACACATTTATTTAAAAAATAATAATTGATATACTAAATTTATTATTTCACTCATTTATTAATAGGTCTTAAACATATTCACTGACTATATTTCTTAAAGATAATATATATCTCTCTTTATCTATATATATATCCATCCATAAAACTGAATGTAAGGATGCCGATGTGGCATGCCTCTAAAGCCATTATTTTCATTTATCTTTTTTTGGGGGTTTTTTGGAGCTTTTTATTCATTTTAAAAGACATAAAATGTATAAATTATTATCTTAAATTTTTACAAAAATATTAAAGAATAATATTTAATTTAAATGATTCGATCATCAAATCTTTATAATAAAATAAACAATTCTCTACAATAAAATATTTCAAGTACAGTTTTGTATATGGATCAGTTAATTACAAAATTTAAGAGGATTTGTTCCTCATCACTTAATTATAGAACTTTTTTTAAAAAAATCATCACTATATAACAGATAACATAATTTGCATTCTACATCTCTCCTTTTTCATAAATAGATGATATACACAAAATTAAATTGAAAAATCATTGCCTAAATATGATCAAAGACATTTTGTCATTTCAAGCATCAACATTACTACTATTTGATGATCCTCTAACCCTGTTAGATTATCAACACAGTTATTTACCAACCAAGACACAATAAAAAAAATCATACGGGCATGAAATTACATGAATGATAACGCAGAGAATGAGTACCGATACTCCTGTTAGGAGGTGCGAGAGGTTGATTTTGGGAGCTATGTGTAAAGGTAGACCGAAGAAGTACTGGAGGGAGGTGATTAGACATGATATGGCGGAATTAGATCTCACTGAGGACATGACCTTAGATAGAAAGAAGTGGAGGCCGTGAATTAGAGTAGTAGTCTAATTGGTACGGTTAGGTGGATGTTCGGCCTTGGGTATAGTAGGGTTAGGTGGAGGACATGTTTCATGCGTTATCATTATCTGTCGTATTATTTTTTCATCATATTTACATGCTGGCATGTGTTATTCATTATTAGTCGCCCTTTCTGTTCCCTTCCCTTTCCCTTTTGTCATATCTAGTTTTTTCTGCTTATGGGTTTTGAGATGAGGGTTCTCAGGAAACAGCCGTTCTACTTCTATGAGGTAGTGATAAGGTCTGCTTACATTCTATCCTCCCCAGACTCCACTTGTGATATTTCACAGATATGGTGTTGTTGTACATGTATATCATTGGTGAGGAGGTTGGTTTGAGAAGTTTTTTGTTGTGATGAGATCGAAGTGATAAATTGTGACATAGCATGACTAGAAGATCAATGAGGTCTAACGAGAACCAAAGCACTTGAAAAAGTTATATCTTGAAATCAAAAATAATTTGATACTTATTTTATAAGCATAGACTCTTGTATGAAAGTTTTCTTTCTCTTCTATCGTATTTATCTTTTTTCCTTGTAGAAGAAATATGATGAAATAATTTAGAGAAAAAATTGAGTACGAGAAATTTTTATAAGATTAAAAAGAAATAAAATAAAATTAAAGATAAATGATAGGCTGGGAATAAGCCATATATAGAGATTTAGAGTGACATGAGAAAATAGAAAATGAAAAGAAATAGAAAGGAGTAAGGAAAAGAAAAGGAAATTGTCAGGAAAGAGAAAGGAATGAAACTATTTTATATAATATGATTGAAATTTAAGTTTAATTTGTAGTTAATGATTTATTTAGTTTGTTCCATATATAGTCTTATTTGTTTCATATTGAATTTCTCGAAATTGATATATCAAATGAGCACTTTTTTATGCATTAAATCTTTAGAGTTATTAGAAATGCAAAAGAATTTAATATATGCATTATTATTATGATTAAAGATCTAAATTGTCTTTTAAATTTTTATCTTTTTTTTTTTTACATCTTTTTTATCATATTAGTTTTATTCCACGCGTTTTATGCGTATTGGTTCTCTATTTCTGCCAGGATGATGCCATTATTTTCTTTTTTTGTGCATCAATCTCTTCACTGAACTTTAATTACTTCCATCATAGTCGTCCATGTATTCATAGCTCAATTGTCAAAATTAGGAAGTATATATTTATCAAGTAGAACTTGATTAATTTAGTAAAGAGACGACAAAGCCTAATTATAACCTTTTAGATCCCAACATAGTAAAGTGACCATTAGTTCATTATGCTGCGTTCAATTAATTTCTTGTGACCTTTTAGATCACAATATTGAAATTTATTTATGAAGTTAAGTAAACACCAGTGACAACTGTGTGAAGTGGTGAGTACTTCTTCACCCTTAATCTACCCCCTTCGGCCCCATTTTAGGGCTTTCCGGCGTGAATCTAGATTATTCGAGTTCCAAAGTGGTATCAGACACAGAAAAATTAAATTTAATTATGAACTTATAAAAAGATAAACAATTCACTAACTTTAATAAAATTATTTATTTATAAATATCTTATATATAGAGAGATTTTATCACTAATTAGAACTCATAGTAAATTAGAATTTGCGATGGTATGTTATTTTGTTGATTCAAATAAGGAAGAAGTGGAAGTCTATCAAATAAAGAAGATTTAGGAGTCTTGATTTAGGAGTCTTTCCATGATATAAGTTCTTATTTTATCACTTCTTTTCATTTATTTTAAAATTCAATATTATAAATATAATTAAATAATAATTTAGATAAAAATGGTGAAAGGACGATTTTATTTAAATAGGAGTCTTTTTAATAAAGAACAAAAAGTTTAAATAACATTTCGAAAGGCCTTCACGCTTTTAATATAATATAGATATAGATTAAAAATACAAATTATTATCTATATTTTATATTATTAAGTGTGAAACTTAAAATAAGTACCTAAAATATTTAAAATAAAAAGTATACTTAAATAGAAACATGATAACTCACCATTGATATCAAAAGTCAAAATCATGAAAACACACCCTAAATAATAAGGTAAAGGAAAACGAACTACATTATATATTGGCATAATAAAATAATTCAATTACCTATAACAAATTGACTATAACAACAAAACAACAATCACATATCCAGTAAAATTTCACAAGTGGGGTCTGAGGAGGGTAGAATGTACGCAGACCTTACCACTACCATAGAAGTAGAGAGGTTGTTTCCTGGGAACCCTCATCTCAAAACCTGTAGTAGAAAAAAACTAGATATGATAAAAGGAAGGGAACACATGATGAAAAAGAATGAAAGAAAAAAAACTAACACATACGACAGATAAAGCAAACAAAAAACACCTAATCCTACCATTAGCCTGCTACTCTAATTCGTGACCTCTACTTTTTTCTATCTAAGGTCATGTCCTCAGTGAGATCAAGTTCTGTCATATCATATCTAATCACCTCCCTCTAGCACTTCTTCGGCCTACCTCTACCCTTCGGAGTATCTCTCAAAGCCAACATCTCACACCTCCATATCATATCTAATCACCTCCCTCTAGTACGTCTTCGTCCTACCTCTACCCTTCGGAGTATCTCCCAAAGCCAACATCTCACACCTCCTAACAGAAGCATCGGTGCTCCTTCTCTGCACATGTCCAAATCATCGCAGTCTCGCTTCTCTCATCTTTTTGACCACCGGGGCCACCTCCAGCTTCTCCCGAATGGTCTCATTCCTAACCTTTTCACTCCTGGTGTGACCACATCCATCTCAGCATCCTCATCTCTGCAACAAGCATCTTTTGAACATGTGCCTTTTTAATTGGCCAATACTCTACTCCATACAATAGCGATGGTCTAACCACCATTCTGTAAAACTTACCTTTGAGTTTAGGTGGTATTTTCTTGTCACACAATACTCCAGAGGAAAGCCTCCATTTAGTCCATGCTGTCCCAATACGATGTGTGACATCCTCATCGATATCGCCACTACTCTGGATGATGGACCCAAGATACTTAAAGTTTTCCCTCTTGGGGATAGGTTGAGTGGCAAGTCTCACATCAACGTTTGTCTCATCCCTCTCACCACTGAAATTGTACTCCATGTATTCAGTTTTGATCCTACTTAACTTGAAACCTTTGGACTACAAGGTGTGTCTCCAGGCCTCCAACTTATCATTAACCTTAGTCCGAGTCTCATCAATCAATACTATGTCATCTACAAATAACATACACCATAGAACCTCCTCTTGGATATATCGCATCAGCTCGTCCATCACTAAGGCAAACAAGAAAGGGCTCAACATAGATCGTAGGTGTAGTCCCATCTCGACAGGGAAATACTTTGAGTCTCCTCCCACCGTTCTTACTCGAGTTTTGGCTCCATTGTACATGTCCTTAATGGCCCTGATATACGCCACTAGGACACCTTTCACCTCTAGACACCTCCATAAGACATCTCTTGAAACTTTGTCATATGCCTTCTCGAGATCAATAAACACCATATGAAGGTCCTTCTTTCTTTCCCTATATTTCTCCACTAACCTCCAACAAGATGAATTGCTTCAATAGTCGACCACCCTAGCATGAATCCAAACTGATTCTATGAGATAGATACTACTTTTCGCACCCTCATCTCCACTACTCTCTCCCAGACCTTCATAGGATGGTTTAACAACTTGATACCCATGTAATTGCTGTAACAAATTGACAATAATAAAAAAAAAATATTATGCTATTGCAGAAGGCAACCTAAAAATTGTAATAGAAGGAAATTGAGAATCATCTACCAAAAGACTAACAACACTATAATTTTGTCATTAAATCAATATCACAATATCAATATAATTATAATATACTTCTGAAATTTTTTTCTTAAAAAAGAAAATCGAAATCTTACCTAAAGAGATAATGAGACAAACAAAAGTAGTGAGAAAAAATTATAGCTTACTATGTCTTATGTTGCATTTCCTGAACATGCTAATTTTGAGATGAATTTGAGTTATTGCAAAATTTGTTTTGTTGAAAGTTTCAAGCAATGTGATTATATTGATACACCTCCATGCTCGTTGAAGCTTTCATCTACCTAAAAAAAAAATAGAGAATTTTTTAGTTGAATACTGCTTGATTGATGCCTTCATATAGTGTGAAGATTCCTTCCATATATTCAAAATTAGTGAAAAAGACTTGAAGAAAATCCAATAGATGAACAATCATAGTTAAATTGTGAAAACATAAAATACTATTATGTATTTTGAGGGAAAAAACATTTAGTTACCAACTTCAAAATGGTTATCTCTCGTAAGATTTTTTGTTGGAATTTTTCTTTGTACAAAAGATATTTCCAGTAAAAGCCACCATGTTCCTATAAAAAAGAAGGCATTTAATTACCAACTTCAAAATGACCATCTTTTTAAGAGAACTTACAAGTTTTTTTTCATCAAAAGACATTTTGCATGGGAGAGTTTTTAAAAAGATCACGTTTCTCTACAAAAGCTTTCATGGAAAAACCTTTTGCAATGTAGGGTTCTATAAAAAGGGACAAAAGGAAAATATAAGGAATCCTAATTAGTTAGTTTAATTTAACAAGGAACGGATTGTTATAAATTAATAAAATTATAATTAAATTTAAAGTTTAAAATGTTAGAATTTTTATAAGTGATTCAAATAAGGAAAGGTTTAAGAAGTAAGAATTTTATTCCGTTTTAAAATACTACTAAGAAATTCTTATTTTATCACTTTTTGGACTCTTTTATAACCTGTTTTTTGGATCATTTTTAAATTTTTTTGCCTATGAAAGTTTTTGGCTACTTTTTTGGGGATCAAGTCTATTTCGTTAAAAAAGAGTTGGTGCAGAAATTTAACTATAATAAGAAATTTTTATCCAAGATTTTGGTTATGTTTATTATATTTAATATTTTATATTATTAAAATAATATAATAATTCAAAAAAAAAGGTGAAAAGACGATTTTATTTAAAGAGAAGTCAATGAAAGACAAAAAGTTCAAACAACATTTCTAAGGGTCTTCACACGTTTAATATAGTATAGATAGATTTATGGACGGTACCTTTAAAATAATTATGCATAATTTTTAATATACCAAATCAAACAATGGATAAAAAATATTTCTTCATAATGTAATTATAACTAATACTAATATTACTAATACAAACTATTTAATATTATTCTTATACATCATACCGATTGATCTCTGCATGTTTTGGTCCTGGATATTAAATTTTCAACAATTTATAGAAAGTGTATAAAGTATGCTTTCCTTGGCTCAAGTATAGTCCCTTCCTTTCAAGAACCAGTTTATATACACTAGAAAGAAGAAAGAAGGTATGGGAAGTATATTATTAATTAATTGATTGATTGTAACAACTAAAAATGACCAATTGATTAGGAGAAAATTATGGGATATATCCTATCATTTCAAAACATACTTATGAAAAAGATATCGTTTAATTAATTGCATAATAATTTTTTAAAATATTAATTTATTAGATACTGTTAGAAATCTAATGCTATGCATTAAAAAATAGAAATCGTGTAGGACTTATAATATTCACTTTTAAATACGTTAATTATGTTGTTACTCAATAACTAAACTTTTTTCCATAATTGAAGAGTAAATTTGACACTTTTTGTCATTTGGGGGGTGTAGTTATGTTTTTTCCCTTTATCTTATTTGTTATTCAAAATGTTTATTGGTCAGTTTGGTGTCTAGATTGAAATTTAATTTAGATGAGTATGTATTGTTCTCTATCTTTGCTCATGGTCTAAGAAAATATACAAGGATGAGAAATGGAACCTTCAAAATTTTAGTGTCTCCACGTGGTTTACATCAAAAGTATTAAAGGCTTATTCTCAAGTGGCTTTCAACACGTATAAATTAGGGGTCATTTGATTCGCAACATATTATTTCAAAATAATTAATTCCGAAATAAGCTAATATAGGATAAATTATCCCACCATATATATGGGATAATCTCCTTACTAAGACAAAAATGATAGGATAAATAGTACAAGAATTACCTTATATGGCCAAACATGAAATAAAATAATCCTACATTTCATCCCAGACCTCACACCAAACGACCCCCAAGAGACTCGATTTAGATTATTATCAAACATTAATTTTATCTACTTGACTAATCCTATTAACTCAGTGATTCATAAATACTGAAAGCAAATGCATTACCTGAAAGCAAATCATTTGAGAGAACTGAATCAGGGTACGACCAAATGCATGTCACCTGTAGCATACGGGGGTAGAGATGGGCTACCTATAGAGAGAAATAATTAAGGGTGAAGGATAGATGACAACGACATCCCCTCTAAGAAGGGACAGGTGCATGGTCTTATTTCTATCTTCTTTCTACCTTGTTAATGTAGAAAGGTGATTTTTGACAAACCATTACAGGGGAAGAGATGAGCTACCTATAGAGAGAAATAATTAAGGGTGAAGGATAGATGAAAGAAGGGATAGGTGCATAGTCTTATTTCTATCTTCTTTCTACCTTGTTAACATAGAAAGGTGATTTTTGACAAACCATTTACCAGGGAGGGGGAGGGGGGGAGGGAGGGATGGGGAGATGGGCTACCTATAGAGAGAAAAATAATTAAGGGTGAAGGATAGATGACGACAACATCCCCTCTAAAAAGGGACAGGTGCATGGTCTTATTTCTACCTTCTTTCTACCTGGTTAATGTAGAAAGGAAATTTTTGACAGACCATTGACTCAAATAAAACACATCATATCAGTGAAGAAAAAATTATAGTAGTGAAGAAACCATATATAAATAGTAGAAAAAACAACTAACATGATAACTGAAGAAAAGAACACAGATAAAATGTATGAGTACTAAAATAATATTGTTAAGGAAAAACTTGTCAATATTCAATTACCTACCAACCTTCTACCCTAATCCTCAAAAACACAACAATGTTCAATTACGTACCAACCTTCTACCCTAATCCTCACCCTTCATATCCTCCTATCTAGGATCATGTCCTCAATAAGCAGTAAGTGTGTCATAACATGCCAAGTCACCTCCCCAATACTCCTAAGACACACCATAGCCAACCTCACCTCCTCACTCGAACACTAATACATCTCACATGTCTTAACCACCATCTCAACCTCACCTCTCCTCTTATCCACCACAAAGGTCACTATTACCTCATACCCAATATCTTTGTTCCAGATTCTCCTAATAGGCCCATACATCCATTTCAACATCTTCATTTCTACTACTTTCATCTTCTCAACATGCAACTCCCCGTACAACATAGTGAAGATTAAATGACAGTAATCAGAGAGGGGAAGAAGAGCAATATGCTCAAGCAGTACAACATGCTCAGTGCAGAAAAGAAAAAAACTACAATCACTAGTACAGGAAAAAAGGATACAAAGGCAGCAGAAACTAAAACCACAAATCAGTGGAAGCACATTACATTGTTGTCATTATTGTGTATACAATGGCATTGACTACTTACTGATCCTATCACAAAAGGCTTCTCAGATGCTCTGTAACTGCGAAAATGAAATCCGAATGGTTGAGCTACCAAGAGAAGTAGCATTTTTGCATACGAGTGCCTCAGTTGCCTGCTCCTCCTTTTCAAAAAGAACAAGAGCCTGCTGTTTGCCATTCATCTCAAAAAGCTTACTATTGATGATGGTACCATGCTCCTCCAAATGTGCCATTATCTCTGCCTCTGTTACGTCCTGGGTTAAGGAAGATAGATGGATCATCTTGGTAGGGGAGCAGCAGTACCTATAGTTTTTAGCAGCATTACGGTTAAAGCGGTTGAGATTTGAATTTGAGTAGTCATGTGTGTCCGGTCCAGTAGTAATATTTGGGTGCTTTGAGAAGTTGACTTCCAGACGCTTTCCAAATAACATGGCACCCTATATTCAAAGTCCAGGGCAGGAAAATTGATAGAAGCTTCAGTTCATTATAATGAATAATTATAGAAACTAAAGGAAAGCAAAAGATAAGAGCTAATGTAAAGTGAGGCAATTGAGAATAGTTAACTATCCACATAATTCAAATGTTCATGTGAAGGAAAAGTAGCAGCAGAGAAGTTATTGGATGATTCAAAAGGTATCTAGATACCTAATACCAAGTGGAATAAATTAAAATGACCTCCCAAGTCCAAACAAAACAGATCCAGAAGAGAATATCAAACAGACCTTCAAAAAGTGAACAGCCAATTCCGCCTGGAACCCATCACCCATCTGAACCAAGGCATGATCTGGTTTATTGCGTAGAATCTTAATGCTTACAATATTTCCATAGAGGGAGCACAGATTAAAAAGTTTATCCTCATTTATTCTCTGCGGTTGGGAAAAAAATCAGAAGAAAATGTCAAGATAGTAATCTTTTAGGACTATAAAATTGTAAAGAGAAACAATCTTATGGTATTCATACTAGGATAAGAACAGAAGCTTACATCTGAATTTAAATTAGAAACAAGAATAGTACATCTGTCATTTGTCCCGCTTATTCCAGGTGGCAAACCACTAGCAAACGCAGCTGCAATTGCTTCAGCATTTCCCATCTACTTGAACAATGTGAAAACAAACTTACAAGTGCTTCTTACTGCTACTATTATGTGATAGATAAAGATACAAATAGGATGGAAATCATTGCAGAACCACAACTTAAGGGTAAAGAAAACGTAAACATAGTTGGGTATGATTATCTCATTAAGGTATTGGCAGGTGATATAAGTAAATACCGTCAGTTGCCTGAGCTGCAAAAAATGGAAACTAAATTTTGAGAAGACGTCCCTTGGTGCAAGAGATTCTAAATGACAAACAAATCTTTATTAGGGGAGATCTAAATGGTCATGTTGTTAGATACAGCGATGATTTCAACGAAATATATGAGGATATTGTTATCATACTAGGAGTGATGACGGAAAGGATATCTTACAGTTTGCTTTAAGAGTAGATGTAAAGAAGGTATCATATCTGCAACATTTAAAGAGTAGATATAATAAAACCATAGTCAAATAGACTTTTGAAAAGGCCAAAGACTTTTGAAAAGGCCAAAGGGTGTGAGAGGACCACATGTAAAGCTAACTCGCTTGAACTCTCCAAAAATGTTGCCACACCCGTGTCGGGTCCTTCAAAAATACACTATTTTTGGAGGATCCGACACACACCCGTCGACATTTTTGAAGAGTCCGAGCAACATAGATGTAAAGGACTGAAATTATACCATGAGAACCCATACCACCCATCATAATTGGTGTCTTGACGTACAATGGAGTAGAGAGAAAAACGAGATGGGTTGGCAATTCAAATTAACAAACCAGTTGGTGTTTTAGGAAATAATAGGAGAGGAGGAGCATAGGACATAGATGGGATGCATACATCTTGAGGAAGGAAATGTTTGGTTGAATTAAGTAGCAAATTAAGTAGCAAGTGTCTAAAACACGTAGGACCTCAAACCTTAAAATCCTTGTGATGGAATGTGGAGGTTCAAAGAGATATTACAGCAAAAGTTTGTGTTATAGGAAGCTACCAAACATAAGAGAGTTAACAGGGAAGTAAAGACAGTTAAAGGAGAAGCCCTAATTGCTTATACCAAAAGCTAGGGAAGCCGGAAGGGAATAAAGAGATGTACAAATTAGGCGTAACTAAGAAAGAAGAGGAGCAAGAACTTAAAACAAGATGAAGTGTCTTAAAGAAAATAATGAGATTACGGAGATATCAAGAGGTTGTTCTGATCAATTCTTCGACTTGAATCACGAGGAGGATAACTTTAAATACCTACAACATCTATGCTTTATAACAACTTTGACTATACCACAGAGTTAGGAACTAAAGTATGCCAAGAAAAGTATGAGGATTAGAAAAGCTTGTGGACAAATGGTATCTTGATAGAGGTTTCAAGTATCTTGGAGATGATATCTTGATACCAAGTTAAATCGCCCAAAGTGGGGTCTGGAGAGGGTGGAGTGTACGCAGACCTTATCACTACTTTATTAAGGTAGAGAGGTTGTTTCTGAAAGTCCCTTGGCTCAAGTACATGTAAACAATGAAGAAAGGATAGTGGTCAATAAAAAAGAAAAGCAAATATAGCAGCAAAATAAAGTAATAATCAAAATACAATAAACGTATGGCAAGAACTACAAGAGTACGACTAATTCTATGACAGGCACTAAACATTCACAAAGCAAGACAACACTCTATCCCTGCTAATCTTCTATCCTAATCCCTAACCTCCACTCCTTCCTATCTAAAGTCATGTCCCGAATAAGATGAAGCTAAACTATGTTTTGTCTAATCACCTCTCCCCAATACTTTTTCAACCTACCCCTACCCCTACCCCTCTACGAACCCACTATAACCAGCCTCTCGCACCTCCTCACTAGGGCAACGACGCACCTCTCCTCTACACGTCGGAACCATCTGAATCTTGCTTCCCTAATCTTGTCCACCATCGAGGTCACTCTCATCTTATCTCAGATAACTTCATTCCTGATCGTGTCACTCCTAGTATGCGCACTCATCCACCTCAACATCTTCATCTTTTGAACATGTAAATTCTTGGTTGGCCAACACTCCATCCCATACAACAAGAACAATCTAACCACCACTTTGAAGTACTTTTAAGTTCAGGTAGCACTTGATTTATCCCTACTGCCCCAATGCAGTGTGTGGCATCATCATCAAAGACTTAAAATATTTAGAACTCTCTTAGGAATAATCTGTGTGGCAAGTCTTCCACGTCCATTTCATCCGACGAGATACCTAATTTGCACTACAAATATTTTGCTTTGGTCTGGCTCAACCTGAAAACTTGGACTCCCAAATATGCCTCCAAACCTCCAACCTATCATTAACAATGTCTCATGTCTCATCAACTAGTACTGTGTCGTCCGCAAATAACATACACCATGAAACTTCCTCCTAAATAAACCGCATCAGCTCATTCATCACCAAGACAAATAAAACAGGGCTAAGAAGTTTGTGTTTTTTTTTTTTGGAAATTGAAAAAAGAATACTTAGCCCTTTCTAAGAATTGATCCTTGATGTAGCCCTATCTCAATTGAGAAGTGTTCTAAGTCATCTCCCATCATTCTAACTCAAGTCTTGGCTCCATCATAAATGTCATTTATCGCCCTAATAATAGTCATTCGAACACCTTTAGCCTCCAAACACCTCCAAAGAACGTTCCTTAAGATTTTGTCACAAGTCTTTACAAGATCAATGAATACCATATGCAAGTCCCTCTTTCTTATCTTATATTTTTGCACATGAATGGCTTGCCCTGACATGACTACATCAAAACGTAGTCGCCCTTCCAAAAGTATTACAATCTAGGAGGCCTATTTATACTTGTTACAAATAGTCTAAAACATCAAAAATATCTTCAATCTGTCCTAACACTTTTTGCTCACACCAAAAGTAGTATAAAGCCATGCAGTTCATTTTAAAATTTTTAAGATTACTCAGCTTGCCCTTAAAATATCTTTTATTTCTTTCTTCCACACTATCCATCATATACAAGCTAGGATAATCTTCCATCTATCCTCCCTTTTTGTAGCATTCCCAACTCTCATCGAGCACTTCAGCACTCCTTTTATGTTCCTTGGTTTCACCCATGTGATCTTCCTCGAACAAATGAAAATTCTCCATAGCTGGCCTACCCATTTACACTGTAAAAAGAGATGATTGACCGTCTCTGTTTGTTCTTCACATAAGTAGCATTTGGAGCATAGTTGGTATTTCCTCTTCCTCATGTTTTCTTGTATCAGTACTGGTCAATTGCCATGTGAAACAATTGACCTTATATGGAATTTTTGTCCCCCATATCATCTTCCAAGGCCATTGTTCCATCTTGTTGTTTGGAATAGTGAGGTTGTTGTATGTTGAATTCACAAAGAAAACTCTTTTGTTACCCACTTCCCATATTGCAATATCTTTTTCCCAAGTTAGGTGGTTGAAAGGGCCAAGATGTTGTAGAAAGAGCCTAACTTGTCCACCTCCCAGTCATTTAGATTTCTCCCGAGATAAACGTTCCATCCCTGGCTTGTCCACATCTCAGCAACAGTGGCATGTTGCTGAGACCTTGAAGGTGTAGATCAAGGAATCGTTGCTTCAAAGGTCTCTAAGCTATCCATTTATCCTCATAAAATGCCACTTTGAGTCCACTCCTTACCTTGAAATTAATTTTGGACAATAGTAGTGGCCACAAATTCCTGATTGACCTCCAGGTAGTACAATCATAAGGAGTGGTCACTATTTTAGTAGTCCATTTCATACTTTGCACAGATGACCTCCCACAACATATTTTTTCTTTTGTAATGAATTTCCATATCCACTTCAACATTAGGCTTCTATTTTGCATCTTCATATTCTTGATCCTCCCACACCCCCTTCTTTCGTGCTTTTCACAGCCTCTTCCCATTTGACTTTGTGGAATTTTCTCGTATTCATTTCCTTGACCAAAAAAATTCCTTCTTATCATGTCTATTCTCTTGATCACATTGGGAATACTGATATCATGTATGTAAGCATTGCATCAGAACACTATTGACCATGGTCAATCTATCCCTCAAAGAAAGGTACTGGATCCTCCAATTGGTCAATTTTTTCTCACATTTTTCTATAACTCCATTCGAAATCCCCTTTGATTTATTTTGGCTGCCAAAGGCATTCCTAGGTAGATATTAGGTAATTTCCCTACTCGTCCACCCAGAATAGCTACTAAATTATCCACCTCCATCACTTCATTAATGGGGTACATGTAGCTCTTCCCCCAATTGATATTTAGCCCAAAGACAACTTCAAAGATAATGAAGATCATCCTTAGTATCAGCATCAGGCCAGTAGTTGCTCTGCAAAAAACTAGAGTATCATTTGCATACTAGATGTTACTTATTGTATTATAATTGACTAAACTTACTATTTATTGCATTATATTTGAATAAAATGGTGAAAGGTATCGGGCCAAAAGCTTGGACTATTGAACGTTACGCAAAAGAGTAAGAATTAAAGATTAGCAAAGGAAATACCAAATATATTACTTCAAGTTTAGACAAAATAATAAGAATTAGTAGACATGAAATGAAGGGAAAAGGCTCAAATATGCCATCGAACTTTGAGAAAAAGCTCATTATGTCATCCGTTAAAAGTTTGGCTCATTTATGTCATTACCGTTTAAGAAAAGGTTATCTATGCCATTATTTTTTAACTTCGATTTTGCAAAACCACTTAAACAACGTTAAGCACTTTCAAATTAAAATTTTGGATCAAATGTAGTCCTTTTGGTCATTCTTCTCCAACAATGCCAAGAACACATGAAGAACACCAAGAACTCTCAAATTTTCAACTTCTTCAAATATTCATGAATCATCCCAAATTTCAAGAGTAACTTCCTTCAAGCTAGACACATAAACTCGGTATCTTTTGAGCTCGAAATCAACTTAACTCAACAAGACCCACTTGAAATTTTTCTTCAAAGTTTCAAAACTTCAACCTTCTTTAATGGTACAATTTTCTCCTCAACTCTAAATTAATTGAAATTTTGAACATACTCTCAAAATATACTAAGAAATAAGGATCTAATATAAAAAACAACAATTAAAATACGAATCAAAGCAAACTTTTAAAATTTTGGGACTGATTCTTTGCTTTTTGGAATAATTGTTTCACCTAATGTTGTGAAACTTTGAAGAAAAATTTCAAGTAGCTAGGTCTTGCTGAGTTAGGTTGAATGCGAGCTCAAAAAATATTGAATTTTGGTATCTAGCTCGGAAGACGCTACTCTTGAAATTTGGGGTGATTTCGTAAATATTTGAACAAGTTAAAAATTTGGGAATTCTTGGTGTTCTTTGTGTGTTCTTAATATTCTTAAAAAGGAATGATCAAAAATACTACAGTTGATACAAAACTCTAATTTAAAGATGTACAAAGTTGTTTAAGTGGTTTTGCAAAATCGGAGTTAAAAGATAATGGCACAGATGAATCTTTTCCTAAACAGTAATGGCATAAATGAGCCAAACTTTTAACGGATGGCATAAATGAGCTTTTTCTCGAAGTTAAATGGCATATTTGAGCCTTTTTCCTAAAATAAAATAGGATGGAAGTGCACAAACAAATTTAATTCAGATATCTAGGTTGAATGTTCTAGTAGAATGGTAAGATAAAAGAAGCTATTACACATAACATATTGAAATGGAGAAGTGTTACTCCCTCTAGTCCATATCAAGTGAATTGTTGGGACTTTTCAATTTTCATAGTTCAAAATAAATAAATTATTCAAAGTTCAAGAAATTGTTGAGCATATATACTCTTCATTAAAAGAGGTTCTTAACTACTCTACGTTTTTTAAGAGATTAGTTTGAAAATAATCAAAAGGATAATAGTGAAAAATAGACTAAAAATTATGTCCTTTGATTTCCCAATGGGTGTGTCATACCCCCACAATTCACTCAATATGGACTAGAGGAACTATATGACAAAAGAATACCCACCAAAGTGAAATGTAGATAGAGTGGTTGTCAAGATATAAAGTGTAATATGAGATAATGTTGGCTCCAAGACCCAACATATCCACAAGACAAGTGTCACAAAAATATGAATGTTAAGAAAAGATGTGCGTCCATACAAGATTAAGCAAGACTAAAAATGATCACACTTGACAAAAGATGCAACTAGCACAAATGAATGAAAAGGCAAGAGAAGGTTCTTTAAGATGATTGGCCACATTCTCTGTTGACCTCAAAATGCACCGTTAATATAAAACTATGGTGATCGATGACGTTAAACCAGGATAAGGTAGACTAATGAAATTGTCTCAAAAGCCCTATGATCTCTTGGAATCTATGTAGGCTTAGCTCCATATAAAATGCTAGAAGTTGCTTATTTGTCTATATTACATTAAAAGCACAAAGGTTCTTAGAAATGTTGATTGAACTTTTTGCTCTTCATTAAAAGACTTCATAAGAAAGAAAAATTGTTGTAGTAAGCATTCGATTCTTCAATTTATTATTATTCATTATTCATTAGTTAGTACCATTAATCATTTTTCACACACTATTTTAGAGTGCACAGTGATGATAATAATTTTGAAAAATACTAAATAAAAATTACTGATAACAAAGATATTAACAGTACAGAGGTAAGAACAATTAATGTAAGGAGCAAAAGTGTGTTGACTGCACACTCAGCTGCCCAGATCTGCCAGCTCACAGGTAAATAAGTGCCAGATGTTTAAATACTTTAAAGATGATGAGATAGATGCACACCTGAGGAAATCCACCTGGAAAACCAAAAAGAAAATTTTGAATAAGCAAACTAGAATACTACTTGGCACTGACTACAATAGGATAAGCTGTAAGCACCTTGATGAGCACCAGAACCTAGGAAGGAGTACATGTCTCCATATCCTTGCTGTTACACATGAAAAATATTGAAGTCAAATTCTTGTTGAAAACACAAACTGCCCTAGTAATAATAGGACAAGACTTAGCCAAAAAACAATAGGACAATACAAACTACTTGAGAAGATTTGCCCTTCTGTTCTGATGGTAGATTTGGGTTAGTGAAGTCCCTACTCAGAAATGTAAAAATACAACATTAATATTATCCCTCGAAGCTGAAGATAAAGCTTGTTTAATATGGCATGGGGGAGGGTGTTCTTTTTTAAACAAGGGGGAGTAGAAAAGGAAATAAACAAAATACCTTGAACGTTCATTATTGTAGTTCACTTGCAATTCATCTAGACTGAATCACAGATAAATTTATGGTTAAGACATCCATCATAGTAAATGCGAGAAAATACAGAAACATTTGCATGCAGAGATGAGAGTACTATAAATTTTAACTGGAGCTGAAACGCACTTAGAGAACTGTATGTCAAGCTGACAGCAGCCATCATATATATTACGCCCCTACAAGAAAATTGTATGCACTAAAGCTTATTTTATCTCAAATGATAGAACAATCTGAAAGGGTCCATATAAATCAAGTGATCTTTGTATATCACAAACACACCTGAAGTGAGTTCCTTGCAGAAACAGCACTCTGTTGTAATTGATACTGGATTAAAGCTTGAAAACCTACGTTCATAGAAATATCATAAGAAATGAGATTACACGAGATATGGCCAAGAATGCAAGCATAATTATTAAAAGCTCAAATATCCTCCATGAAACAATAGGAAAATAAGAGTTAAAAACAAAATCATTTTACGTCCATTAATTGGAGTCCTAGGATACAATGAAGAAATCCTCATTCCTCTCTTGATCCTTCCATAAATTCCAAATAGTCTTAATCCAAAACAAGAAACAAATCATGAACAAGTGAGAAAATAGACAGAGAGAGAGAGAAAGAGAGAGAAACTTGAAGGTGCTGACCAGCCGACTTCTGGAATGTGACAATCTTCTCTACAAATCCTTGTGGAAAAAACACTTGATGAAGCACATCCACGGTTATAGGGTATAGCATGTGATGTATCGTGACTAAGAGAATTCGATTAGGCTGAGAGTCCAGAGAGAGCCGAACAGCAAAGCAGCATAGATAGAAGAGAAGAAATGAATAGAGAGAATAGATGACAGAAAGGAGAAAAGAAGAACACAAAAGAAATGTTTTATCTTGGTTCAGTACTAAAAGAAAGGCATAATGACAGATCATGAAGCAAGAAATAATGAAAGAACAAGAAATAATGACAAAAGAGCAAGATAGTAAGCAAGAGATTACAGAAAGTTATAACTATTGACTTTTACACCGTTAGCCCAGTGCATGATCCTTATCACCCGTGTCATGTCTCCTGATTATTTCATACAAAGTTACACTTTCCAGAAATCTTTTACGCCTAGGGGAAGTGTTGCATCAGATAAAAATGAAAGAAGCAAACAGATTATTTTTAGAACAGCAGTGCTGATTCTTCCTGCTTTTGAATATAGTCAGTCAGATCAATATGATAATTGGAGAGGATACTGGGAAGTAGGAACAACGGTGGGCATCACATGCTTAATAGAGCAGTCATATGAACCTTCCCTTATCCCTCTTCTGATTACAGTTATCTTATGGATTCAGTAGCCTGATTTTTCTTTCAAGTCATCAAGTGGTATAAACAATGCTTGTACAAGGGAGCCTACAGTTTTTAAAGACTTATACTGAAGTTCTGCACTGAAAGAACCAGTTTTTGACAACAATATAGCGTAGCCAAACCCCACCCAAAAAAAGAAAAAGATTTGACACATTGCAAGTAACAAGCCATTAGACTATTCGGCTTGCCTGGCTAGTTAGTAAGACTTGAACACCTTTATCTGCATTGCATAATTTATATTAATAGACATTAGCAAGAGAAGAATCACTCAAGTAGTTTAATGAAGTGAAATCTTGCAAGTCAAAGCTTATCAGTCTCACATTAGTGTAATCATTAAATCTCAATTTTTTCTCCATTGATTTCCATAATTTGCACCAGACATCACTTTATACTAGTATTCTTTCTTAAAAGTTGTTAAGAGTATGCTAATTGAGATTTTGGCATGTTTCCATTATAGTCAACACATGCACAGAGATAGTCATTTTGCATCCAATGAACTTCATTAATTATTTGTTAAGTACCAAAAGTAGCCTTAAAATACTCTTCACTCTTCAATACCACGGCCAGAGAGTGAACTTCTGCTTAGATCCTCTGTAGAATGATTAAATCATAGTACCAACTCTCATATCAAAAAAAAAAAAAAAACTCAATTTATCCTAAAGCTGATAAGTGCACATTGGGATTAAAAAGAATAATAATGCAAATACAGTTAGCTCGAACTCATGTCTTAGGGAGGACGTAAGAAATTGTCAGTATATCACCCAGTCCTGTATAGGACTGAGTTCAATATCAGTGATCCAAAAACCAACATACAGAAAGGAACATCCCTGACCTCATCTCCACGGCCTTGTGCATTTTGATCCATAGTTGTCAGTTCTTGGTGAGACGAAAACTGAACGTAAACATTCCTTCCCCTGTAGGATAAGAAAATGTGACACAAATCAAGGTCCTATAGAACATACTGATAAGAATTGAGCAGCTTAGATGATTCAAAAAGTTTCACATAGAGTTCTCCAGACAGAATACTAATTCTCTCTTGCAAGGTACCTTATGCTGGGTTGAACATTTGAGTAGAATTGCAGTGCCTTTAGAGCTGAAGGTACATCTTGCATTTGCAAGAGGGCCTACAGGTACATGTTATTAAAAAAAAAATAATTAGAACCAGTAATTTAATAAATTTATGAGGGTCATTCAGTATGCAAGAATGAAAAAAGCACCTGATTTTTTGCCCTAAGCATTACAAGTTTGGTAATAACGCCAAATGGTTGGAATAGCAGAAGCAAGTCATTCTGGAAAACAACAAAAGACAAACTTCTGTGCATATCAATTAATTTCCATCATATCCGTTTTTCAGGTACCTGGAGTTGGAGAAAGATCTAATGGATCCCAAATTAATGAACACAAAGGAAGTAATTCTCTCCATTTTCAGATCCATAATTCTCTCCATTTTCAGATCCAATGTTAAGGATTACTACAGCGAAAAATGAACCGCCCTTTCAGAAGAGATGAATAAACACCATCACAACAGAAGTCACAGCACTCCAAACTGATTCTCTTTCAAAACTCAGATTAGGACATAAACTAAGAGCTGAGAGGTAAAAGAACAGCAGTAACTTAATTTTCAAGAGATTTATAGCCACTTCAGCTCCCCACACCCTGGGACGCGCCCCACAAAATATATTTTGATTGATTCACCTTTACAAGAAGTTTAGAGAGGGGTATGGAATTGATCTAGTTAATGTGAGGGTTTTCTGGAAACAGCCTCTCTATCTCTATGAGGTAGTGGTAAGATCTGCGTACATTGTACCCTCCTCAGACCCCACTTGTGGGATTCCACTGGGTATGTTGTTGTTGTTGTTGTAGAGAGTGGTATGGAACATACATACTGAATTGCAAGAAAGCACAAAGCGTCTTTCTTTCCGAATCTGTTTCACTGTTTCATTTTATTTCAAGACACCACTACATCAGATGCATTGCTCTTTGATTAGAGAATGTATATCACTTGCCAAAAAATAGACAAAAGGCACTGTCTGTTGTATATATAGTTCTTTCTTCATTATATATTAGGATTAAGCATTTTCATTTATATTAACTATACATAGGAACTTAAGCTTACAATGATGTAAAGAAAAAGATTTCCATCAATCTCGGATGGAGCCAAAGATCCACTATTTTTTGGCTTGGGGGTATGATGGAATAAGGCAAAATGGCTCTTTTAACTGTCTGCGCTACTTTCAATTGTGAAGTAGTAGTTAGTCAATGCAACTTTCGACGCTCATCACGGGTCATCCGAAAACAGTCGCGCTATCAGACCTCCCTTTACCCCGCAATGGGCGGGAGCCTTTGAGGCATTGGGGTAACGTTGTTGTTGTTGTTGATGTAAAGAAAAAGAGGTCAAACACTAAAAACACTCAATTCTTAATAACAAATGCATTAACCAACAACAAAAACTTGCTTATGAAAATTTGGAGCTCACAGATCACACATCAAAATACATACCTACCAAACCAAAATATCAGCACACCACTAATCATTATGAAAGATTATACAACTCTACCTCCGAGATCTCATGCCCCACATTGCGAACATGAACGACCTTTGACGGATCAGACATTTTTTACCTGAATCATAAAAAAAAACAATTACACGAATTGAAACATATAAACTACTAAAACATATCACAGAGGGTGCTGAGGAATGATTAAGCACATACAAGCCACAAATGTTTAAAAAAAAAAAAGGCTTAAGAAATCAGAATTTGCAGCAAACAACCAAAATTTGTATTTAATTTGTTAGTAATGACATGTCAAGAAGCAGATATAAGAAATTCAAACAATGCAAACCACGAAAAAAGACATGTTGTATCAACAATATGAAATTAAGTGTAGCTCTAGTCTTCTCTTGTATCAACAATATGAAATTAAGTGTAGCTCTAGTCTTCTCTTACTCCTAATTCCTTTGCAAAAAGGGTATTTAAAACTAAGGAATATTACTTTTCAAGCTTCTAAAATTCTCCAATCTCCAATAGAAGGGTGGAAAGAACTGAAATCATCCTAATTCCTTGGCAAAAAGGCTCATTTATTTATAGTAACAGACAGATTATAGTAGTTCTCTCAACCTTTCAGGAAAAGGCAACAATTTTGATCAAATTTTCCTACGCAGGAAAAAAGATAGTAATTCAAACGCACATCTAGAACTTCACTGCCACCATAATACACAGTTTAAACAGGCAGTGTAACTGAACTAACAGTAGAATAGAAGTGGATAAACATGAAACTGAGTTAAGATCTAACCTTCAGAAAGGGAGAGGAAGGGGAACTAGGGTTTGGCGTACGACATGGGGACTTTCTATTTTTATTCGAAGCCCTTTTCAAGTTTCATCTCGATACAAACTTCTAAAATTATTTAGCGACTACTTTTTTCTAAAAATAATTACTATTAATTTTAAGTGATGTTTTATTCAACATTATTAATAATACTATTATAATAAATTTATAAATTGTGTTAACATATAATATGTATTTACATTATATAACTATAGTTTGAAAAAATTACAATTTGTGACTATAATTAGAGTTTTATTGCTATAGTTAGGATTTTGTTGTTATTTCATCTCTCATATCTTCCTCTCTCTCACCTCTCTCCTCTCTTCTCTCTATGCAAATTTCTTGTAGATATCCAATTACAAATGTATGCTAGTTGCATATATACAATATTCTGACAGATATATATAGTTAATTTGATAGATATACATATATAATTCGCCTTTCTTCTCACTCTCTCGATTTCGATCACACTCGCTTCTCTCCTCCAGGTCACATAACCGAAGTTATATTGTGTAATTATAAAATATAGTTATTTGACCATATTAAGTTTCAAGCGTAGACTATTTACGAAAATTTTTCTTCAAAATATATTGTGCTTGTTTAGTAAAAAATTGACAAAACGTGTATCAAAATATGAGATAAAAGTATTATCTATCAATAAAATTTGTATTATATATTTTTATAAATACTTCTCTATAATACATATTAAAAATTGTATTACAAGTGTTTTAGCAACAAGAAATTGTTATCTATGTAAGTTCTCTTACAAACTTTCCGCATGATAAAACGAGTCCGGAACCTATTTGAGCCCAAAAAGAAATAAAACTGACACAAAGCAGTTATACTTTAAAATAGAACTAAAATAGATCTAGTGGATATTTGAACTGACTTATTTTAAGTTGCTTTTGAGTTTTAAGTACTTCTAGTTTTGGAATTGTTAGAAAAACGTAAAAGTTGTTTTTATTATTATTTTTTTAATTTTAGGGTTGAAAGTATTTAAAAAAACAAAAAGCAAAAAGTTGGGTATTATCAATTTACAACTTTTAGGGTCTATTTGGAAAGACACCTGATAATTGGAATTGGTGTAATTACCAGGATAGTAATTACACACCCTATTAATTCCACTATCCTGTTTGTTTGCCAAAGTGTAATTCACATTATTTTGTTTGGTTGGACAAATGTAATTACACAGTTAATTTAACAAATTAGATTTTAAATAAATAATATTATTACTTGTTTTTATTTTTATTTTATTTGTAAGGGTACACAAGATTTAATTTATTATTATTATTATCAAAAATTAAAAAAAAATTAATAAAAGAAAACACAAAAATTAAACACATAAAATGATTTATCAAGACATCAAAATATGAAAAAAATAAAAAAAAAAGAAGAGATTTTACTCGAGAACGTAGAATGTTATTAAAAATGAAAATGTTCAAATATAAAAAAGAAAGTATTGTCTTTTCATATTTCATATAAAATATATATTTAAAAAAAAGGAAAGATAAAATGTTTAATGTCACATTGTGTAATTACACCTAATTTCTAACACCCCCCCTCCTCCTGAAAATTGAAGAGTGTAATTGCACCACTTCAATTACATCCAATTCCATTCATACCAAGTAATTACTTGGTCTACCGAACATGCCAAAGAAGATAATTACACTGAATTACACCAATTTTCAATTACATGGAAGTTTTCCAAACAAACCCTTAGTTTTTAGCTTATAAGTTATTAAAAATAATCAATCAAAACACCCTTAAGCATACTTTCTCTGTTTTATATAAAAATTTAAATGGCTGATGTTAACTGATTTAGCGTTAAAATTTTAATGTAAAACGAACTTTTTCAAAATTTTTATTTTCTTCTTCACTTTTCATCTAATCGTTCCCCCCCCCCCCCCCCCCCCAAAAAAAACACACACACACACCCACACACACACACAACCCCCCCTTTTCCCCTTTCTCCTTCTCTCTCTCTCACACACACACAGACACACACACACCTTCCCCTTTCTCCTCTCTCTCTCTCTCTCTCTCAAACACACACACACACATATCTTCTATTAAAGAGTCTTCCATCCGGTAGGAGCCCTTGCTGCTCAACCATATAGAATGCCACTTTTCTCCTTACTCAATATTCTATGTTGATTTTCGTAGGTCTATTGTCACCCTCATGCACAAGAGATTAGTGTGATCTCACTGTACTTTCCTTCATGTTTGGGGCTTTTAAGCAACCTAATCAATCCTTGATAAAGTTTATGTGTATATGACCTCCCAAGGAAGCTTTCACTCGTCAACCTTCCTATCCTATTAGGGCCTCCCAAAAGAAACATCCAGGGGCGCCTTTGTTCCACCTTCTTAATCTGTTAAGCTAGAATGTCATTCTTATAGTAATTTGTCGTTCTTTTCTTATAGAAATTAGAAAGACTTCTCGAAGTTGATTTCTCTCTTATTACCATTACTTTTACAATCAACATTTCAAAATAGTGAAATTTTTTAATCTCTTCATCATTTAGAAAATCCAAGAATTAACAATTGATAATTCACCAGATCATTGATACAAAAAGTATCAAAATACCAAGTCCTACTTCTATATACTGTACTTCCACAAACTAGAGGAAGCTCATGGGAATTTCAAAGAAAACTTATTCTTCCGACATTAAGAACGTTAAGAATTTATCCAATAATTCTGAGCTCGACCTTTTCATAAAGTGCGTACAGTATTAACAGTAACAGATAAATTTGGGGATCTTCCTTCAGTACGCAAAGGTACGATCCTGTAAAGGATTGAACTGCTTTTATCATTTTTAAGCTTCCGGCAGATGGACCCTATGTAATTGTTTCTGCACATGCCTATCTGCACAGTCACTTTTCCATTAATGCTCAGGTATTAAATTTCCAACATAAGAATCTGCAGTATGCCCACTCTGATTGGAGATCTAACCTTGTCCCACATAAAATTGTCAAAAGAATCTTTCAAGATATTGTTCGCCTTGAAAAATATACAGTTAGTCAAAATCCAAGTGAAGCTTATTAGTGGAAGTTCTTGGTGAGAATAATCTCTCCCTCCGAAGCCAAAAACAGAACAATGTGGAATGAAGAGTATAAAGAACACAATGAAACACAATTCATTAGAATAGAATACTTGAAGTGTTCTTTTACTCTGCACATCTATGGGTAATTTTATTACATTGTGCATCTGTTCTGTTATTTTCAAAATGGAAATTGGTGTCTCTATTCTCTTCCCTACATTTAAATAGATGGGAAGTCATGTTTGACTTATAAGATGAACAAAGAAGGAAGAAGTTGGGTTTTGGTACTCAGGTGGTTCTGGCTCCATTAGAAGAAAAGTTAGCTTCTGTCATGTGCAATAGTTATAAACAAACATGTTTTGGGTTGTGCAACTGCTTATGATTCCTTTAATTAGCTTTGCATGTCATTTGGTCACTGTTTGCTGAATGTCTTTTGCAACTTGTAGTTTCGGGAGAATGTGGCTGCATGGATCTGCTTCTATGATAGAAAGGACATGTTCAAGGCATTTCTTGAGAGGGTTCTTCGGCTGAAAGAGGTTTGTTTTTATCTTGGGCTAAGCATATTTCAGTGGTTTAGTTATCCAAGTAATTTGGTGATGGGCTAGTTATACGGGGATCATAATATAAGGACTGTTATGTTGTTATGCTATATAATAATATTA
This sequence comes from Solanum ossicruentum, assembly GCA_025774065.1. Classification (NCBI taxonomy): domain Eukaryota; kingdom Viridiplantae; phylum Streptophyta; class Magnoliopsida; order Solanales; family Solanaceae; genus Solanum; species Solanum ossicruentum. The sequence continues at coordinate 7,533,452 of JAOTQR010000011.1, forward strand.
TCATGCAGGGACCACAAATAAAAATTAATAATTAGCTTTACTAATTGCTACATACGTACCTGGTTTAGTTTTAAAAAAATCTTAAATTCAATAATATGAGCAATTCTTACTATATAGTAATATCTTTTTCTTTTTTAAAAATATAAAATATTTTTATTCTTGCTATGAGTTATGACAAACCATTTTAAAATAATGTAGCTTATGTTAAGGGTGACTAAACTTCAGGGAACTATTTCTATTTTAGGTGCTTACAAATGTTACTAGTACATTTGTTTCTTATTTCACATTACATCACGTATAGAATAATACATACATAAATCTTGCTTAGGTTGTGGAAGTGTAATTTACGCAGGAAAAGTAAATGACAACAGCTACTAGTGCAGAGTGTGTAAGAAACATGTACTTTTTGCTGTATGCAACTTAACCGGTAATTTGTATTTGTCCTACTTTTAAGCAATTGTTGAAATCTCTTGCTGTGCGAAAAAGAAGAATTTATAATGGTCAGTATCAGCTTCTACTTTTATTTAATCTTGATAAATGGCATGGTTTTGTTGGTATATTTATTCTATCATTCATGCATATCTAGAGTTCTAAAGTTTCATGGCGGAGGTTGTTTATGATCCACTGGAATGCCATAAAGCTGTTTTGTCTCCAGGTTGCTGTTTCTTTTTCTTAATTGGATTGTCATGTCACACATTCATGCGTCTCATATCATGCTAGAATGTGGTTCTCATGTTGTATTTAACTTTCTCAAGGTGAAATGTTTCTTTTCTAAGATAAACATTCTGATTGTGGCTGTTTCACATGGTTGAACATTTCTGTGGTTTGATGGATTGTGATAAATCGATTGGTGGTTCAGCAGTGGTAAAGTTACTACTCTATTCACTGTTTTGTCTAACAGATCAAGATCTTACTGCAGGGTAGAAGCTTGACAATTCCTGAGAAAATTAATTATCTACTTTTCATGATCAATGCTTTCCAGGTACATCTACATCCTTATTGCTGGATCTTACTCTAATTTTCTGATCCATTTCCCTTCACCTTGTAGATCTTACTTTTTTTCCTGTACTATCCACATTTTATTTCTCTAAGTTTAGATTGTTAATGTTATGAAGTATGGATAAACATATGTTCCCTGTTCTACCAGCATATGAGATCGCTGGATCCATACTTCTTCTTCCCTAGTTTTACAAAATTTTCTTAACTCATGTCAATGTTGAATGTATCTCTTGAGTATAATCATATTTCTCACTGTTAGAATTGCAATTAATAGTATGGTTGTACTTGGTAGTCTCCTTATTTGGTTTTGGAGAATGCATCCTGAGATTCATTTCTCAACACAGTATAGGCGTATAGCCCAAACCCATCTTGAATGTTGGTGAAGCATAATTTTTTTTCCTTAACTGATGAAAGAAAAACAAAACCTGCAACTGTTGTTGGAGTCTGAATTGCTTCTAGCTGCTATACTATAATTTCCTATTTTGTTTCTGAGAATATTATTGGTGTTCCTCATTTTTTAGTTTTGATGACTATTTATTACTTTTGTTCATTCAGAGTTTAGAAGACGAGATAGTGAGTAAAAAGGTATTGAAGTTAGCCGGTCTGCAGTGTTGGCATTGCTTGTCATATGGCCGATTTCAGGTAACTCTTACTTTGTTGTTAAATGGAGTAGAATCTTCCTCATTTCATGGCCAGTTGTAATTTTATAATTGTTATTGAGAATAGATGGAGCTCTGTCTTAACCCCGATCTAATCAAGAAATGGAAGAAGATAGCAAAAAGAGCCAAGGAAGCAGCTAAAAGAGGGGAATCTTTTGATACCTCAACCATGCTAGAAGTGAATTTCTTGAGACATCTAATTGAGGAGTTTCTTGAGGTATTAGATAAGGGAATTGTCTGTCCACCATTCTTTCCAGCTCGTTTTAGCAGAAAATTTCTGATGCTTCGTTCTCCATGATCAGGTTCTTGATTGCAAGGTTTTTCCTCAGCCAACCAGTGAAGTTGATAATGACTTGGATAGCACAAATGATTTTGAAGGTGTTAATGATGCCTCTGTCCTATATTGTGAGCGGTTTATGGAGTTTCTCATTGATCTATTGAGCCAACTGCCGACTAGAAGGTAATAATGCTCTCTGTAGTAGAACAGCTTCCAATGGAGATGAATAGTGCTGGCTATGTAGCCCAAACATAAAAATGAGTGTTATGAACGGTGTGAAGTTAGATTCAAAGAGATGAGTGCATTAAAATAGGAGCATGATACATTCCATAACAATTTTTAGTTTTGTGTAGTGATATACCGAGTTAGAGATGTTAAAAATCTTTACAACACAAAAACAATTTTTAGCATTATTTTATTTCATTTAATTTTTTGTTGGCTCCTTTTTACAGAGCTTGGTGAGTTGAAAGTTTGACTGACAGTCACTACCATAGTTGTATTTGCTAGTATATAGCAACGCTAGATATATTTCAACTAGGTACTATTTTCTCATCATTGCTTCTTTTATTTGGTTATTCTGCAGATATATAAGGCCTGTTGTTGCTGATGTTGCCGTGGTTGCAAAATGTCATTTAAGTGCTCTTTATAGGCATGAAAAAGGAAAACTTTTTGCCCAGCTGGTTGACTTACTTCAGTTCTATGAAGGTTTTGAGATTGATGACCATTTAGGGAGACAGATGACTGATGATGAGGTGATTCAGGCTCATTATGATCGTTTTCAGTCATTCCAGCTTCTTGCATTTAAGAAGATACCTAAGGTTTGTTCTGATTTCTGCTTCTTTTGATGATGATGAGCAGCTCTGTATGTTGTTTCTTTTAAGACCATGTCAGTCTTTAGGACAATCTAACTTTATCATATCCAATGTGTTTACATCTCTCTTGCTTTCCTCTATTTCTGTAGCTACGGGAACTTGCATTGGCAAATGTTGGTGCAATACATAGGCGCGCTGATCTATCTAAGAGACTTTCTGTGCTTACTCCTGAGGAGCTGAGAGATTTAGTATGCCGGAAGGTTTGTGAAATGGCCGTTTACTATCTCTGATATGACATAGAATAGGATCATTGTGCATTATTTATCATGTAAAATTCTTCCATATGCAAATTGTAATGACTGCAAGTTAGAGTTCAACCTTTTGATATTTTCCATGAGGAAACACTTGTGTTTACTCATAATCTACTAAAGGACTAAGGTGCACTACTTGTATTGTAAAATTAGTTGTTGGGTGCTAAAGCTGCTGGTGAAGGGATACTAAAACCCTTCAATGATATTCTTCAATGGTGGTGATAGTAATTTTGTGTGGCTTGTATTCTTGTACATCATTCCTTGAGAAATAGATTTCAGCAGAAGTGGTGACACCTAGATGATGTCCAATTCAACTTTTCTCAACAGTTAATGACTCCACACACTGTACAATGTGGAAATAGCCAAAATGCATATCACTTTCTTATGGAGATATAAGATGCAAAGATTAGGCCTGAAGGATTAATTATCTCTGTAGACCACTGATTCAATGGCTAGTGGGATTACAACTATTCTCACTCGTCTTTACATGATTTCCTCTCTGGTGAACCTAAAAAATGGAAACAGTCCGGATTGTTTACACCGTTCGACTGGATCGTTTACACTGTTTGACTTCATTGGTTTGAATATGTTGGGGTCTGTTGAAGATGCTAACTCCTCCTCTGTATTCATACCGGCATCAGTGTGTCTTTAGATCGTTCTTGCTAAACAAGATCTTTACACATGATTATATATTTCATTCAGATTGTTGCGTAGGGTTTCTAAACAATGATGAAGTTGGTTACCTCTGAAATGATAGAGAAAATGATTGTTCGTTTCGGGGCATTAAGGTCTATAACAACAACAACAACATTACCCCATTGCCTCAAAGGCTCCCGCCCATTGTGGGGTAGGGGGGGTCGGATGTACGCAGCTTGACCCCTATGTTTAAAACATAGATTGACTGTTTCTGGATGACCCATGATGAGCGTCGAAAGTTGCATTGACTAACTGCTACTTCACAATTGAAAGAAGCGCAGACAGTTTAAAGAGCCATTCTGCTTTATTGTATCATACCCCAAAACCAAAAAAAAAAGGTAGAAATTTAAGGCACATGACTAGAACTTCTGGGCAACTTATATAGCTGTATGAAAAAAGCTAAAACATGTTTGTTAGACAATGTTTTTTTTCTCATTAAAGTGGAGTTCTGATCTTTGCTGTTCGATGTGGCGCTTGTTATGTGCGCTCCCTCTCAAGCAAACCTTGTCATACTTGCAAAGAATATAGATAACTGTTCCTTTCACAAAGAAGTATACACATCTATTGCTGTTTTTTTTGCGAGATATCGTGTCGCACAGTGCATCTTAAACTGCTAAGTCAGTGGTGCGTTGTGGGTGGCTTAGGAAATGCATCTTGTACTTCAAAATTTGCTTTCTGGTTATTATTGCTAGCTGTTTAATATTACTGCATTTGCTCTCTAATCTCTATGGTAGTTGCCTAACTCCATGATAGCATGAGTAATTATCTTCTGCAAGATTGTCATTGCTTGTCTGATACCTCCTCCTTGGTTGCAGCTAAAACTGATATCGGTTGATGATCCATGCTCAGATAGAGTTGATTTCTTAATCGAAGTGATGGTATCTTTCTTTGAGAGACAACAGTCACAGAAAGAGGCCATAAATGCTCTTCCTCTTTACCCTAATGAGCAAATAATGTGGGATGAAAGCCTTGTACCAAGCATCAACTACACTGGGGAAGGATGCCTGGCACTTCCAAAGCTCAACCTACAGTTTTTGACACTTCATGACTATCTTCTTAGAAACTTTAACCTCTTTCGCCTTGAATCGACTTATGAAATCCGTGAGGATATCCAAGAGGCTGTGCCACATCTCCTTGCTCATATCAATAATGAAGGAGAGACGGCCTTTCGAGGTTGGTCTAGAATGGCTGTGCCAATTAAAGAATTTAAGATTACGGAAGTTAAACAACCAAATATAGGCGAAGTAAAGCCAGCTGCTGTTACTGCAGAAGTTACTTTCAGCATCTCCAGCTACAAATCACAAATAAGGTCAGAATGGAATGCACTTAAAGAGCATGATGTTCTCTTTTTGCTATCTATTCGTCCTTCGTTTGAGCCTCTCAGTGCTGAAGAGGCTGCTAATGCAACTGTACCACAGAGGCTTGGTCTCCAGTGTGTACGCGGCTGTGAAATAATCGAGATGCGTGATGAGGAGGGAATTCTCATGAACGATTTTACTGGGAGAATCAAGCGGGATGAGTGGAAACCCCCCAAAGGAGACCTTAGAACTGTTACTGTTGCTCTTGACACAGCACAATACCATATGGATGTTGGTGATATAGCAGAGAAAGGCGCAGAAGATATTTATGGTACATTTAATATATTGATGAGAAGGAAACCAAAGGAGAATAATTTCAAAGCCATCTTAGAATCTATAAGGGATCTGATGAATGAAACATGCATAGTTCCTGACTGGCTGCACGACATATTTCTGGGCTATGGAAATCCTTCTGCAGCACAGTGGACTAATATGCCAGACCTCCTTGAAACAATAGATTTTAAGGATACCTTCCTAGATGCTGATCATGTTAGGGAGAGTTTTCCTGATTATCAGGTATTCATTGTCTTTCTCTCTTTAGCATTATGCTGGTGTATTCATTATTTCTCTATATCTTTCTCTGTTTACTCATCTTCTTTGTTCTAGGTTTGCTTTGTCGACCAAGATGGCTTAGAAAACTTGCAACCAAGCCCCCCCTTTAAGATTAAGCTTCCTAGGAATCTCAAAGGGAAAGCTCAAGCCCTTCCTGGAAGTGAGAATTCTACTATAGCTTCAGCTGATGCTGCAGCCATGCCAGAAGTTCATTCTGAAAGAGAGAAACTTATTGTCGAAGCATATATCCCTCCTGATCCTGGTCCATATCCTCAGGATCAACCAAAGCGGAACTCGGTTAGATTTACCCCGACCCAGGTATGCGTCACATCACATCATAGGTTCTTAAATTATATAATGTCATCTGTTTTCTCATATTTGAAAAAAGGTCTAGCCGAATAATTAGTACTTGTCTAGTGTGAGTATGCAGTATTTAATCAGGCAACAAATATATGCAGATGCTAGTGGCAAAGTGAAATATCAAAAAGCTTTATAGTTTACTCTAAGATCAAAATTCAATTAAGTGATACTGAATGCTGTATGGGATTCTCGAGTCGGTATGCTACTTTCACGTTGAAGTGAACATATGGTATTGGTTCTTTCTTCTATTTCGGTTGGATTTAACAGATATTTGGTATAAGGTAGTCCTTCCATCTAACAGAAAATTTCTTGTTTCTTAAGCAGGCTGAATGTAATATGTGCTTGTGAGCTCATTGAATCTTGCTTTAGTCAAAATATTTTTCCAATTTAGTTGCACGTAGTACTACAACCCACAGATTTTAAATACAGTGACATGTTTGTAGATTGGATTTTAAAATGCCTACAAAATGTGCAAGTGCCTTATATGTAACGAAATTATATCAATGTGGAGCTTGAATTTGGTTTAGTGCAATATATTTACACCCAGCATGTGATACTTGTGTGGAATTCAGCAACTATGTGGTGCCTCATTAGGTAAAATATACTTAATTTGAGTAAGAGATAAGACATAAGAATCCCTGAACTATGGTGAAATTGGTAGTTACACACCTAAACTATGTGAGGGTCGTGTTACTTACTAAACATAATTTTTCTGCCTTACATAAACCCCTGAACTTAATGTTTTCATATTATTTTAACCCCTGAACTATTTTGGTTCAGCTTTTGTTGTCTGAAGTGCAGTTTTTGAGTTTTTGCTGCTGCGTAATCCTGTTTTTGGTGGATTTTTGGTTTTGTTCTGGCTGCTGTTTTTTTCTGCAATTTTTGATTCAATGGAACGAACAACAACTACCGAACAAGAACTACTACTTGCAAATTTTATATACCAAATAAATGAAGGAAACTTGTGCAAAATATCAACTTTACAAGTATGAAAACTTCAGACATGTTTGAAATTTCAAAATAATGCATCTTATCAGGTTTTGGAGAATCTAGCTCCTTTCCATTCTATGTACTAATAATATCTAATAGATCCAGCTATATACCTTATTTCCCTAACCAAATCAAGTTTGTACTGCTTAGGATCCTTTGTGCCCTAAAAAGAGTAGTACTCCACTTTGTGGAGGAAGTGTCCAACGCCTAGGACTCCATGCATCGGTGTTGTCTTGGTGTTGAATTTATGCCCTAAGGTTGTCAACAACATTGTGCTACTACTGGTTATATTGAGAATAATATGACAAGAGAAGACTGTTTTTGTCAAATTGCCTCTTATAGATGTAGAGTGAAGATGTTTTGTCTTTACAAGACAGATAGATGTAAGATATAAGGTGTTTATATTTTTCTTAAAACAAGTTTTTCAGGAAACTGGGAAAATGTATTCGAAGTTCTGAATTGTGATGCTTTTGCCAACCCTTTGGGCACAACTTACATAGAGAGCAAGTTGTGCATTGCAAAAGCTTGCTTTTATCTTCTTCTTTTGGAATTGTGATTGGCTCAATTTATCCTTTTGTTTCTTTGGCTTTCTCTGGCTTAGCTGTGTTAAATCTCATGATCCAGAATTTGGTGTGCTTGTTGGTTCTCTTAGGTTTCTCATAGGAATTGAAAGAAAGATCATTTTGTAGAGTTGCTAATGAAATGTTATGCTTTTTGGCTATGTGAAAAGAACACAATGTAAGAAAAGGATTCCTTCCATTTGTCCCAAAATGTTTAGCATGATCTGCTTCCAAGAATTCAGGCTACTTGAACTTTGACGGTACCTTGATATATTGTGTTTTGTTTTTAAATTTTGAGATGAGGAGAATTACAACATTTGTCACACAGAAAGTAGTTTCCAAATGTTCAAATTTTAATTTTAAAAGAAATAAATGTCTAGTCTGCTATAGCTTCGGAAGTTGGTCAAGTTAGAGCTCAATAAATTGGAAGTTGAATAAATTATGGATGGAGGAAGTGCTTGGGGATTAAGAAGTGATAGTTGTTTCACTCAGGATTTTTTTATTTTTCCTGTGACTTGTATGTTGGTGGGTGTTAAGTCTCAAGATTAGCAAGCCTTTAGTTGAGAGAATCCCAAATAGAGCATAATGAACATAAAGGTTCAATATAGTCGGCTCCGACTAGTTTGGGAGTGAGACACAGTGAATTGCTTGATTTAACGAGATTGTATCTGTTTGAAAGGCCAGAGGTAAAACAAAATAAAATAAATCTGTGCTCCTCTCATGCTGGTTTTGTCTTTCTTCCATAAAATCAAATGAAATATCGTCGACTTCAAGTTGTTGCTCTCTTTCACTCTTCTTGTAGCTCGTCTCTTTCAAGATTCAAGTCTGATTGCTTTAATTTGGTTAATTATGTGATGGTTCCACTTTAGTTTACTCTGGAATCTTTGCTTTCTTTGGTGTATGTAGGTTGGAGCAATCATCTCAGGCGTTCAGCCAGGTTTATCCATGGTTGTGGGTCCCCCTGGTACAGGAAAGACTGATACGGCTGTGCAGGTTTTGAATGTTCTCTATCATAATTGCCCTTCTCAACGGACCCTGATAATCACTCATTCAAATCAAGCTTTAAATGATCTTTTTGAGAAGATAATGCAAGTAAGATATTTTCTGGGTCTTTGGTATGAGTTTATGTATTTGAAATGTGATATTTTCTGCAATATTGCAATGTTATTGTAACTGATAATTATGTTCCACTTCTGTAATTACTCTAGAGAGATGTGCCAGCTCGCTATCTTCTCCGGCTTGGTCAGGGAGAGCAAGAATTAGCAACTGATCTTGACTTCAGTCGTCAGGGGAGAGTAAATGCCATGCTTGTTCGGCGGCTTGAACTGCTCAGTGAAGTTGAACGCCTTGCAAGGTCCCTTCAACTACCGGAAGATGTTGGTTATACATGTGAAACTGCAGGATACTTCTGGCTGCTTCATGTATACTCACGGTGGGAGCAATTTTTAGCTGCTTGCGCTGCAGAGCAAGATAACCCAAAAATCGTTCAGGATAGGTTTCCCTTTAAGGAATTTTTTTCTGATATTCCCCAGCCAGTTTTCACGGGTCAGTCTTTTGAGAAGGACATGCGTTCAGCTAAGGGTTGCTTTCGCCATTTGAAAACGATGTTTCAAGAGCTCGAAGAATGTAGGGCATTTGAATTACTCAAGTCCACTGTTGATCGGTCTAATTACCTGATGACCAAACAGGCAAAAATTGTCGCAATGACCTGCACTCATGCGGCGCTTAAAAGGAAGGATTTTCTTCAAGTGGGTTTTAAGTATGACAACCTGTTGATGGAAGAAAGTGCCCAAATTTTGGAAATTGAAACTTTCATCCCAATGTTGCTTCAGAGGCAGGAAGATGGCTATGCTCGGCTTAAACGCTGTATACTGATTGGTGACCATCATCAATTGCCTCCTGTTGTGAAAAATATGGCTTTTCAGAAGTACAGCCACATGGATCAGAGTCTCTTCACAAGATTTGTGAGACTAGGAATTCCATATATTGAGCTCAATGCTCAGGGTAGAGCACGACCAAGTTTAGCTCGGCTTTACAATTGGAGATACAGAGAACTAGGGGATCTGCCTTATGTGAAGGAGAATCCGGTCTTTCATAAAGCAAATGCTGGATTCTCATATGACTATCAGTTGATAGATGTGCCTGATTACAATGGCAGAGGTGAAAGTGCCCCTTCACCCTGGTTCTATCAAAATGAGGGAGAGGCTGAATACATAGTCAGTGTCTATATGTATATGCGATTACTTGGATATCCTGCGAATAAGATATCAATCTTGACTACTTACAATGGTCAGAAACTTTTGATTCGCGATGTTATAAACAGAAGATGTGTCCCTTATGACTTTATTGGTCCTCCACAGAAGGTAAATATGCTTTTTTACTACTTTGAGCTCTATTTGATTGTTCCAGTGAGGATCTTTATCAGAATTGGAAAGCAAACTTTTCTTTAGCTTATTTTCTTTGGCGTGTTTGTTAGGACTGAGGTGTGAAGGGGTGGTTCTGTTGAATCATGATTTTTAAGAGCGGGAGATAGTACCACCTCAAATGTCACGAATAGTGTAACATGTGAATGTGTATAACTTGCAAGTTTCTCTGAACTTCTGCACTGAAGATCCTTTTAAGACACTTTTTTAACGCGTGAAGATGGTCATTAGACTAGAGAAACAAAATTCAGTTTTGTTCTCTCTTTGGCATCTTTCTTCGGGGAAAGGGGGGTGGGGGAGGGGAGAGATTTGGAAGAAGGGATTTTGTGTTGAAGTATGACTGTTTAAGGTCGAATAACAATAAATCATAAAAAATGTACCGTGTCCCTATTTTCGAATGAATGCTTTCTCTATCATTTCAAGAGCCCCCATAACAAACAATGGGAAGTCATTAATAAATGCCTGATAGTTTTTCACTCTTGAAATATTTGTTAATTTTTTGGGACAGGTTGCAACTGTTGATAAATTTCAAGGTCAGCAGAATGATTATATCTTATTGTCTCTGGTCCGTACACGCTTTGTTGGGCACCTCCGTGATGTCAGAAGATTGATTGTTGCAATGTCCCGTGCTCGTCTGGGTCTTTATGTTTTTTGTAGACGTTCTCTTTTTGAACAATGTTATGAACTTCAACCAACATTTCGACTTCTTTTAGAGAGACCTGATTGCCTGGCCCTAAATGTTGAGGAAGCCACATCTTTGACAAATCGTCCTGTTGGGGAAACTGGACCAGTCAGTCTTGTTAGTGGGCCTGAGGAAATGCAGGCCATTGTGAATTTTAAGATGCATCAGGTCTATCAGGTATCTGTTCTCTGACTGCAAGATATGGATAATTTATTCGGTCGCCACATTTTGGAAGCCTTAAGCAATTTGCTATTTTAGTCTTGTCGAGTTGATTCAAAATGTTAGTTAATGGGAGTAGCCCGGCTCCTTCTCTGTTGATATCTGGGGACACTGGATGATGGTGTTGCCACTTTTTGGTTTATTTTGTACAAGTTCATTCACAAGTCATCGACAAATAATAATATACTGTAGGCTGGTGTAATCTACTGTGACATGCTTGGGTGTCTTCTATGTTCTATGAAATTTAGATACATAAACTGATTTTAGGATGGTCCATGATGGTATAGTCCCCCATTAATATGAAATGGTAGCAATGCTGTGAATGTCAAGGAACTGTTCTTTCATCTCTAGTTTGTGTAGTTGAAGACATTTTTTTCCGTCTTTACTACCTTCTGCTCAACTCAGTTTACAGCTTTTATGAGCATATCATATTTTCTTAATGTTTGCCGAAATAGTTCTCAATTTACAGCTTTTAGGAGCATATCATATTTCAAAGCAGGATTCAAGAAGTATTCTGCTTTGAAATCTAACAAGTGTATGCACAAATTCATTATCATGGTATTTATTTTCCAATAATTTGGTGTTTGACTTGTACATGTATCTTCTGCACAGGCACGGATGATGAGCCATATTGAGTATCCAACTCACCCAGAATCAGTCCCCGAGCTAAGTGTTGAGCAGAATGTGATGTCCCCATCTCATAGTATGGATACTGATAAGACTGCCATGGAAGATGCTGCAAAAGATACTGGGCCTTCAGAATCATTGGAGTCCACGAAGGTTCCACCTGATGATGGAGAGAAATTAGTTGTGGGCCATTCAAATGGAGGGGTTGATGGGGATGATGAAAGAGTTGATAGTGGTGGACTGGGCACATCCACCGGGTCCGCAGAGGTTCCGCATAATGATGCAGGGATGTTGGTTGCAAACGAGTCAAATGGAGAGGCTGATGGGAAGGACCAAAGAGTTGATAGTGACGGAGTGAACCTTGAGAACAGCTCGAATGCAGAAAGCAAGATGGAAGAGTAATATTAGCTGTACTCCAAGTTTGCTTCTCTAGACCACATGGAACTTGATTGCCTGGGAATGTAAACTATGATCTTGATTGCTAGCTCTGCCCTAAGATGTATTGATGATCTGTAAGAAGGCTGTCAGGTCAAAGACCTGACGTGGTGGAGCAGCTGCAAATGCAAAACTATGTTGCCTGCCATCGACTTCCACAAGCGAAACATGGTTTAAAATCCACGAGTAATTTGTACACTGCCCCGACTTTGTAGTGACACCGTGCTTTCATGGGTGGCTAATAGTCCATATCATTGGAATCAGTAATCGATTATTTGTAACGATTGGAGGTGGGAAAAACCTAGGTGAAAGGTGTGGGAATGGAGCATAGGCCGTGCCAATTCGACTTGTACGTGGTTCCTCATTGTAAAGCAAGTTGAAATGAACTACTGTTTGAATCGGTTAAAAACTATAGATTTGGAGGGTTACATATTTTGATTTTAAGTTTCGTCACTTGTTGGATCTCTTGCCTCTGTAACTAATCTTGGTTTCTAAAGTTTTTATCGAAAACTTGTGGACGCTTTCATTTCAATACCAATTTTTTGAAACACATCTTTTCATGTTCCAATCTATCATATCAAATATTTTCATTTCCCATTTTATAAAACAATTAGTTGGGGGCAACTTGTAATATAGAAAAGCTAAATTTCAGGAAAATATCATGATGCAATAGATGGTGAATTACGCTATTGTCATTATTGTTATTGCTATATAACTAGTAAACTAGTAACTATTTGAGTCTTTTGAAAAGTGCTATATTTTCTTTGAAGGAGACATCTAAGCACATTTCATAAGATATAAAAATTAAAACGTCATATAGCACCCAATGTTACATAACCAACCCCTTGAAACTTATCAACATATTCATTTAGACAGTCGAATTGATAACATTTTAGCTACAAGGTCCCATAAATTGTTTTTATTACAAGTTTGGATTCAAATTTTGAGAAAAAATTATGGATGTTTCTATTCGTTTATTAAGTAGTCAAAGTAATTCTAATTTTTGTTACCTGCACGATTTGAGGAATAAAGTGAAGGCTTGATCACGAATTTTCAAGTAAGAGATGAAATCTCACTAATTGGAAATATGTCATTTTCTTTAATTATATCCATTTGCCTTGATACTCGGCGTGCAAATTCAATATTATGATGCAGATATGAAAGTGAGGATTGCCATTCAACTTATTCTTGAGAGAGAAAACTTTAAGTATCTTGGGTCGTCACTAAAAGTAATGAGGATATCAACTATGATGTCACACATTACATTGGGTAGCATGGTTGAAATGAGGCTTGCCTCTGGAGTATTTGTAATAAGAAAGTACCACCTAAATTAAAGATAAGTTTCACAGAATGATAGTTAGAATGTTTTTGTTATATGGGGTGGAGCGCTGGCCAGTCAAAAACTCACAAGCTCAAAAGATGCATGTTGCAGAGATGCATATGTTGAGATGGATGAGAGTGACCTATATGATAGACTAAGAAAAGCGAGATTGTGATGGTTTGGACATGTGTAGAGTAGGTGTGTCAATGCCCCCGTTAACATATGCGAAAAATTGGATGTAGGAGTTACGTCGAGGGGTAGGGGTAAACTAAAAAAATATTAGGGAGCGGCAAGTAGACAGGACATGGCCCAACTTCATATCATCAGGACACGACCTTAAATAAAAAAAGTGGAGGTCGCGTATTAGAGTAGAAGAATAGTAGGGGTAGAATGTTGTCTTGCTTTGTGACTATTTTAGGTGTGTCATAAGATTAATCGTGCAATTATGATTTTATTGTTATTGCTCTTCATATTATTTACTACTTTTATTATTTTTTCTTGTAAAATTGATACTATTCTATGTTTTAGCTATTATTCTATATCTATTGTTCTTCTTTTACTTGGGACGAATAATTTGAGCCGATGATCTTTTGAAAACATCTCTATATTTATGGGTAGTAGTAAGGTCAGTATATATTCTACCCTTCCAATTCTTACTTTGTGCGATTTCACTGGGTATTTATTTTTGTTGTTGCTATTGTTGCTTTAATAAGCTGGAAAAATTTGGACATTTTTCTATGTGCTTAGCTTAAATATCTAATCAATAAATGAAAATATGCGTAAAAGTTCTTTTAAATTTGAATCGAAAGTGTTAATTTTAAACATTTTATTAGGAGTTGATATGTTTCAAGTGAAACATTACTTAATTGAAGTATCAAAATTATATATTTTCTCAAATTTAAGGGACTAATTATGAATTAAGTCATTAAACCACTCTTGGGAGGACCCCCAAGTTAAAGGCTAAAAGTGTAGAAAAAATGGAACTGAAAAAAATTGCGAGGCAATTTACAAACTCAGTTTATAGTCCATGGTTGAATTCACAAGTCGTAGACTAGGCTCTTAAATTGGGGGTTACAAGATTGAAATTGGGTTAAATGTCAAAGGGACTTATGAAGGCTGTGTATGGTCCATAAAAAAGAACTATGGACTATAGAAAGTTGTCGTGGATTGAAGCCCTGAGCTGATGGGAAATGTGGGTTTTTGAAGTTGAAATCACGAACAACAGGATGACTCATGGTCTTGATTACGGCCTGTAGTTTGGTCTCGTTCTTAGAGTCCTGAAGAATGAAAAATTGGCTAAGTGTGGAAGGAAACCACGAGTTTCTATGATCCGTAGTGGTTTATAAGCCATAGATCGGTCTCATGGATTGGTTGCTCGAAAATCAGTCTCTGAAGATTGAAAAAGAAGAACAGGATGACTTAAATCACGACTCGTGGTTTGGTCTACAGCCTGTAATGGGGGCGTGGATCGTGACCCGACAGTTTTAATGGAGAAAATTTTTGTCCATTCTACGCACTCTAGACTTAAAACTACATCTTTTGGAGTTCGTTAGCCCCTATATCAGACCCAAAACCTTCCTAAATCCTCTCATTCATTTCATTATCTCAAAATTTCTCTAAGGACTATAAGGCAAGAACACTCTCAAGCAACGTTAGGGTTACTTTCAAGGATTTCCTTCTTCAACTTGTCTAAACCTTTCCTTAAGGTCAATCAAAGGGTATGTGCATTTGATTTATAGGTACCTTCCACCCACAAAGTCCTCTAATAAATCTTTTTTCTTTAAGTTCTTGAAAAGTATCAAGTTGCACGCCTATGACTTAAATGACGCTTTTATGATGCATTTTTATGTATTTTGTCTCCAATGATGTTATGTAACGCTTTACCATGTTTTTCATGAATACTAAAATGATGACTATAATTTCATACCTAGGATTTCATTCAATGATGTGTGGGCTATCAAATCTTTGTTTTAAAGTTGTATATTTTACTATGTTTATGCACTATTTCATGGAATCATATCTTTTCAAGTTAATGCATAGACCCACTAAGTTCAAAGATGGTTTTGCATGGTATATGTTGATTACGAGGGCATAAAAGAACGATCAAAAGTAATTAAATTTGTCAAAGATATAAGCATATTGGTGTTGTCTTTAAAGATATTTATGATGGACCCAACGTGAAAGGTGAATTCTCACTTGGTGATTTATGATGTTTCAAGTTACTCTTATGAAAGTGCTACTTATGATTCTAAATTACATTACATGACTATGTATATACTTTAAAGTATTTTGTGGTTGATTTAGCACCAAATGAGTCACTGAGGTAGGATTCAGTAAGGAAACCCTAGTAACAACCCATTGCCCCATTAACTATGTGCCGCCACAAGAGACTTTGTAGGCTAGGTTAGTGGATCCATATAAGCCATTTATGTTAAAGCATGTCACATCCATGAATGATAAATCATAGATCGAACCGCTGAATCAGAAAAATTGGGTGTTGTTCATTTCTCCACCTTAACGACAGAAAATAGGATTGATCAAATTCTATTGAGTCTGACTCATAGTGATCATTTATAAAAGAATGACTCTGATTATCAAATGATTGAACAACTAGGAGCAATTTACTTACGATTCTTAGTTGACATTCATAAAAAGCATCTAATGAATTATAAGTTCAATCCATCCTGTTTAGCAGAAAGACAGATATTCCTTGCTCATTATCAGACAATCACTTATTCATAAACTTCGTGAGAGATGAATCTCCACCCGGCAAGTGGTCTCACCGTGCCAACATAGGAGGTTATGTTGGATTTTATGTAATAGCTCACATGGTCTTATATGTTGATTACGATCCATTCCCACAAAAGTATAATATCGATGTTTTCGTTTCATCACACATGTTTTATTTATACATTTCTTTTACTCATATTGAACATATTCCTTTTGCATTCGTAAGCTCATGTAAAGTCTTTAACATATGAATGATGGAATTACAATTTCATATTTACATTGCATCTCACATACTTATTACATCCCAAAAGTACGAAGGCATATTTTACCTACATGATTTCACCATGTACGGATAGTTGCTCCTCCCCTGACTCGCGACTAGTTCTTCCGACATTTCAAGACTAGTGTTATTATGGTAATCCCTTAGTTCGAGACTCCACCTATTTCCTTTCTTGCTATATATTTTGGACTAGATGTATATGTTGGTTTTTGGAGGCTTTTACTTTTTGTATTGTTCAAATTTGAAATCTTTTCTATTTGATGAAAGATCGAGCGTTTATCTATTCCTGTTTATCCATGATCTAGTTCTTATGTTTATGGACACTGTGTATGTTTTAAGATGTTGTTTTATTTCAAATGATATCCTACATACCCTATCCTGTTTGTTTTCACAAAACAAATGAGTTTATGCCTATGAATGTTTGATATGTTAAGAAGGCTAGGACGAGGTGCCTACGGGTGTTTCATTCACCGTATGACGACTAGACCGTAGGCTTAGGTCATTACAAATTGCCAAGTAAAGGGCAAAGTAATTAGAGTAAGGACTAGAAACATTACCTTAGATTTGATGTCGGGGGTGAAGTGCTTCAGAGAGTTTTTGGAAGTCATGGGTGTGTAAAGGAAGAAATGAGAAGACCCATAACCTTTTTCTTTTGTCCCAGTTCTGATTGATTTGTCCTGCCTTGACGACAAGGATCCCACCATAACAGTCTCGTCATATCGAGATATAAGCATCTATAGCAGGATCGAACAGGGTAATTGTCACACCCCTCCCTGGGTCGTGATCAGTGCCCGATAGGAGCACGTAATCACATACTGAGTCGCATTCCTTTATAATCATAGTCTAGAATTCTACCGAAATTTCGACAGAGTTTCCTCTGTTTTACTGA
>JAOTQR010000011.1:7551894-7562872 GCA_025774065.1 Solanum ossicruentum
CAATTGTGAAGTAGCAGTTAGTCAATGCAACTTTCGACGCTCATCATGGGTCATTCGGAAACAGTCGCGCTATGTTTCTAAACATAGGGGTCAGGCTGTGTACATCTGACCCCCCCTTACCCCGCAATGGGCGGGAGCCTTTGAGGCATTGGGGTAATGTTGATGTTGATGATTAATTTCCTACATGCTTGATTCAAACTCTAAATATTGCTTTTACGTTAAAAGAGGTATTTTTAGACTTACGACAACACCTCAACCGTTAGGTAGTTGGAGTTGTCTATGCTAATTCTTGCAATCCTTTTTGTTGCATTTGGACCTGATTCATTCCAGTATTCAGTAATTTGGGATTCTCTAGTGGTGGAGGTTCTCCACATTTTCAGCTGACAAACAGACAAAAAGAACTCCTACTAAATACTGGACCTAATATGTGTACCAACATGTCTAAGCTTTGATCAAAACTAGTTACTACTACCTCTATGAAAACTCTCACTTTTATTGTAATGAATTCTACTTTTTGGTAAGTCTGTGGATGTCAACAGATCGTAAGTCTTTTGAGACACTTGTCTGGTGTGATTTTAGGTCTATCTCGTCCTGCCCATTTATTACAAATTATATAATTCGTTTACTTCAGATTTCAGCCTTCAAGTTGAACAATGGGGGTGAGATTATTCCTTTGCTGTAGAGGATGCGAAACCTGTAATCTATTTCATTTTGATAGGTTAATCTAATTATTAATATTTTGATTAAGTTCTTTAATCTCAATATTATTCAATTTAATTCCCAATGACAGATAACTGGACCTTGTCCTACTTGATCGTTGCAATATTTTTCTTTCTGAATAAAAAGAAAGATACTAACTGATTTGGAGTGAACCTCGGGAACTTTTCTTGCAAAATGTGCCATAAGGCTATTTCTTTAGTAGCTCGTGTATAGATAATGTTCAGAACAGAGTTATATGAAGTGAGGCTGAGGTTTCAATAGTCTGATTCAGTACTATTGAGTCTTGAGTTGTATCCATGTGTAAGATAGACTAAAGAGAAACCACTTTTAGATGGGATTAAGGTGATGTTGCACGGTCATGTGTTTGATAATTTGCTAAAATTATGTTAGGATGCTCTCAAAAGTGTTCAAGAACAGAACCAATTTGGTACATATCCAATTACCCTGACATTCTAACTCCACTGAGATGAATAAAATATCTACACTGAATGATTTCATTCTTTTCCACTTTTTAAGGGATTGCAGGTGGGGCCATTAGAAAAAGAGAAAGAAGGCAATTTCTTAGTCTTCAACAAAAAAGTTTTTGCCTTTTCACTACATAAATGACTAAAATGAAGTATGTAATATGATGCCATGGTTTCAGTTACTGTTAAACTTCTGAAAGCATCGGTTTTGAAAGAGCATGCGAGTTGACGTGAGAAATTTAGAGGTTACTTGCTTTGGGTTAGGATTATACAGTTGCATGTTTTTCTTTTGGGAGCAGCTGAATGCCTTATTGGTGGCAATGTACTTAAAATCTTTGTTTTACAGGTTAGGAGGAGAACTCAGCAATTACAGGTTGTGATTGAGAGATGGAGAACAAAGACCTAAATACTATTAACTTCTGGAACTGCTCTACTGGTAAACATATTTGATCATGCATACACCAACATATCTTTCTTTTGTGTGAATGGAGAGATCAAAACAGAAGCTTCACTCTTTTCTCCGAAGTTCTCGAGAAAAGTAGATCCTATTAGACATGACGACATGCGATATTGTTCAAACCATAGGCTGGCCCTGCTAAAGGGTACACCTACAACAGTTACTAAGCCTCAATTCTAAGCAAGCTCGGATCCACCATATCCTTATTATCCCTGTTGATGTAATTTATATCCATCGTGCAATATTACACTCCCTCCATCTCAGTTTATGTGCTTTTATTTCCGTATTAGTCCATTTCAGAAATATTGACACCTTTTTTTATTTAGAAACAATTTCACTTTTAACTTCCCATTTACCCTTAGTGAGAAGCTTTCTAGCCACACTAATTTTATGACTTGTTTACAACCACAAGTTTCAGAAATCTTATAAAGCCACATACGTTATGGTACATTTAAGACAGCAAGTCCCAAAATCTTCTCTTTTTTTCTTAAATTTTGTGTTGAGTTAAATTACATCACATAAATTGAATACATATAATAAATCAATTTCTCTAGCATTAAAAGATCTCTACATTTTCTACTAGCAATAAATCTCTAATAAGATGAAAAGACTCCTAGCGAACATTGGATTAGAGGTAGACATACTAACATAATTAAAACCTAATCTCTGCTCATCGGTATCACATAACAGGTAAAAGTAATTCAGGCATTTCCCACAAACAATGTTACCATGCTTATTTTGTCTTGCTAATCATGGTCCACTGCTTCCCCCTTTCTACTAGCTACCCTTAAGTCTTGATACAGTATCCAATGCTTGACTACTATGCTCTTGAGTTGGTTTACTTGGCAGAAACATGCGTTTCTAACAGGATCGTTCAGCTTATGGGGTCTGTTCTACATATAATGAAGAGAGAGAGAGAGCTGTTGGATCTCTTGGTTCTCGTTAAACTTTGCCGTTTTGTCTAGGTCATATGGATAAGGATTCCGCCTCAGATATTTGGCCATTCACCTATTACTATAGGGTTCTGTTTTCTTCTTTTTCAATTGATTAAATGTTACGATGATGAAATGTTTGGTCTTTTAGTGCATTGAGCAAATGGGGCTGATCTTTCTCTTGTGTCGAAGTGCACGTCTTTATTCTCTTGATTGATTTTGATAATTGAGCCGATCAGTGATTCCAATAACTGTAAAGTGTCCCTGGAGGTGCAGCTTAGTAGTTGTAAGTCCATCTGCACCTCATTTATCTAGTTACAGCTAATTGTTATTACAATTAAAGTTCCAGCTTAATGGTTGTAATTTCTCTTCAACTATCTCCCAAATTCTATACGGACGTTTGCTAATATAAAATTATTCATATTTTTGTCAACTTAATTCATGTTAGCATTAAAAATGGTGATTGCATCTGCATTATCCACAGCTACAAGATCAAAACCAGCTTGTTGAGGGCCTTCAAAGCAGAAGTTGTTCTGCAAACAGTGAAGTTAAAGGAGCTACTGACCTACACTAGCAGATGCCTGTTTTTGATATAACAAGGATATTTATTGAACGTCCCAACAAAAAGGTAGCAAAAAAAAAATTCTATGTTCATCCTAAAGGAACAAGTATGATAACGGAAGAAGATGATTCATATTGCTAGAGTATACAAATTGATATATACACATTTTGTAGTCTAACTACTAAAATAACTCCACCAAATGGGGGAGAGAATTCTAATTCTAGTTATTTAAAGACTTAGTCAAAAGTAAAAGAAAACAGTAACTAAAAGATTACTAATTCTACTAAAAGACTAATACTCCTGATATTACAGTAGACTGCACTGATATGCCCCCCTCAAGGTAGGCAGTGTGCCAGAGTGTCTAGCTTGAATATGTGACTGTTGAAGGCAGGTTTGGGAAGGGCCTTGGTCAGAGCATCTGCTAGTTGGTCCACAGTGTGTATATGGGTAACTTGAACTTGCTTATGCTGAACCTGTGCGCGAACAAAATGGAAATCCATTGCATTGTGTTTCATGCAACTGTGAAAATCAGGATTTTCTCATAAATATGTAGCACTAACATTGTCACAATAGATAGTTGGGACATTTTGAGGTTTAAGTTGCAGCTTCGCGAGAAGATTTGTGACCCAATTTGTTTCCGCAAGAGCACTTGCAACTGCCCGATATTCAGCTTTAGTGGAAGAATGAGCAATTGTTCTTTGCTTTTTGGAGGACTAGCTCAAAGGATTTTTGCAAGAAAACAAAAGATGGCCAGTAGTGGAGGCTCGATCATTTACGTCGCCAGTACAATTCGCATCAGAATACAATGTAAAGAGAGAGAATATGGCGCAACAAACGTAACAAAAAATGAGCAGTCCCTTGAAGATATCGCAATACCCGTTTGGTTGCTTTCCAGTGAGCCTTTGAGGGAGTTTGCATAAATTGTGACGATTTGTTTACTGAGAAACAAATGTCGGGATGAGTGAAGGACAAATACTAAAGCTTTTCGATTACTCTCCTATATCTAGTTGCATCCGCTAATAATCCACTATCATTGATTGTGTACTTGAGTAGGACTCATTGGTGTTTTAGCAGATTTACAATCAGCCATATTTTCCTCATGCAGTATGTCATTAATATAGTTACTTTGTGACAAAATAATATCGTCTGTATTTCTAATGACTTTAACACCAAGAAAGTAGTTGAGATTGCCAAGATCTTTGACCAGAAAAACGGACAGCAAGAGAAGAAATTACCTGATTAACCACTGAAGTGTCACTATCAGTAATGATAATGTCATCCACATATACCAATAGGTAAACAGTGGCATGCGAATGATAATGGATGAAGAGCGAACTGTCAGACTCAGATTTGATGAAGCCCAATGGGAGCAAATGATGCTTGAGTTCATTATACCAAGCTCTGGGAGCCTGTTTGAGTCTATAGATAGCCTTATGAAAACGACATATATGAATTGGGTAATTCTTATCTTTAAACCCCTAAGGTTGTGTCATATAAACCTCTTCATCTAAACTGCATTGAAGAAATGCATTATTAATGTCGAGTTGACAGAGAGGCCAATCAAATTTGATGGCAATGGAGAGGACCACACGAACAGTAGTAGGTTTGACTACAGGGCTAAACATATCATGAAAATCAGCTCTAGGACGTTGGGTAAATCCCTTTGCAACCAATCTTGCTTTATAGCAATCAACAGAACCATCAGCCTTTCGCTCGATTCTATACAACCATTTACCAGCAATGACATTTTTAGATGGATCACGCGGCACCAATTCCCACGTTTGGTTTTTACACAGTGCATCAAACTCAGCTTGCATAGCATTTTGCCTCTCTAAATGTTTATTTGCTTGGTAGAAGGTGGTGGGAGTGAACGTACTGGTGAGTTGAGCATGTAATCAAACTTTTGTTTTGTTTTATGGATATTGTGTTGTGAACGGGTAACAACTCGATTTGGAAGTTGAGCGGAAGGTTGAGGGTTGGGTAAGGGTGAAGCAGATTCTGTTGGTTGTGGTATTGGAGTGGAGCAATGAGAGTAGACAAATTGAATAGGAGGTTTTGATAGTTGTGGATTTGACGTTGATGGTAGTTGAGGTGATGACGAGGGTATAGTGGGAGAAGATTGGGCTTCAGGAAGAGAAGTAGGAGAAGTACCTGGAATCACAGACTCTGTTGGAGCGCAGCCGGAGGAGACAGTATTATGAGTATGCCGGATGGTACTGCATTGGGTAAAATAATAGGAGGCAGTAAATCTGTACAAGGCATTGGAGAAAACATAGGAGAGCTTTCCTAGTTAGGTTGTACCAGGTCTTCCCATGCAAGAGTCTTAAAATTTGTGGAAACATTCGAAAACATAGTCCGAAAAGGAAAAATCTTTCAAAAAATGTAACATCACAAGACAAATATATTTTTGAAGATTTTGGATCAAAACAGTGATGACAATGATAATTTGATGAAAATCCCAAATAAACACAAGGCATCGTTGCGACTCTAATTTATTCTTTAAGTATGGTTTGAGCCATGGATAACACAAGCACCCAAAAACTTTTAATTGGGCATAATTTAGATTTTTACCAAATAACATTTGAAAAGGTGATTAATTTTGCAACAGTGAGGTAGGTAAGCGATTGATTAGGTAAACCGCATGCTGATAGGCAAATAACGAAAGGCTCGATGGTAGCAAAGCTTCATGGAATAATGTTCTTACCGTTTTAATAATATGTCTATGTCTTCGTTCGGCAAGAGCAACTCGTTGAAGGGTGTATGGTGGAGTTAAAAGATGTTCAATACCTTAAGATTTTAGGTATGGATCAAGACTTTTATACTCGCCACCTCTATCAGTATATATAGAAAGAACTTTTGTATTGAAATAACGTTCCATTAAAACTTGAAAGTTTTTGAAAAGTTCTTTTAACTTCACCTTTATTTTTCAAGGTATAAAGCCAAATGTATTTGGTATATTGGTTAACAAAAATGCAGTAATATAGCTTCTGGTCAATTGATAACACCGGAGAAAGGCCCCATAAATCACTAAGAATTGTTTGAAACAATTTTGTACTTGATAACATAAGTTGCTGAAAATGATGTCGATGAGCTTTATTTGATGAGCAAGAATTACAAAATGAATTTTCTTTTTTGTGAACAAGGCAGAGAGTATTTACTTCAAACAAAACTCTTGCGTACGGATGATCCAATCGACGATGCCAAGTGAGAATTGGGGAAGAATTGGTGGAGGCAGCATGTGCTTTTGGTGAAGGCAGCAAAGGTGAAGCTAGCCACTCATAAAGGCCGTCTCTACTCCTATCGTTCGCATGTTCAGGTCCTTCACACAAAAATGAAAATGAAAAAAATTTAATAGAAGTTAAATTGTCTTGACAAAATCTAGAAACGGAAAGTAAGTTGTGTTTAATGGTAGGTGCACAGAGAGTATGAGAAGGTTTGAAAGCATTATTAGATGCATGTAATTGAGTCGAATCAGTGTGAGTTATTTTGTTACCATCACCCATGGAGACCTGCTCCATGCCATTATATGCCTGCAAGTTGTGAGGTTCAACAGTAATACGATGAGATGCTCCAGAGTTGACAATCCAAGGATTTTCTGATGCCGGCAAGCCTAAAACATAGTTGGCCTTTGCCTCAAGATAATTGTGAGATTTTGATCTATAAACACTTGCAACATAGCCTGGTTTGTTGCAACAATTGGCAGCGAACACCATCAGAAGTGTTAGTGGTCGAAGAGCGCCACTGATTGGGCGTATTGAGCGATTGTTAGACTGCCATTGTTGGGTGCTGCCAATGCTATTGTTGGGGCGACGAGTGTTCCGAGAGTTGGAATGACCAGACTTGTTAGATATAGCACCTGCTGTAGTAATCTGGTTGGGAGTTTGCTTGGACTCTTCATGGCAAAGAAAAAGCTCATGATTAAGTAGCTTTTCGTAGAGCTCTTCATAAGTAATTATGGATTCACGAGCATAGATTGCAACAGAGATCTTATGAAATTCTGGACCCAAACCACTCAAGATCTTAACAATAAGTTCATAGTTGGTAATTGGGGCACCAACAGTGAAAAGTTTGTTAGAAATCGATCGAATATTTTGCAATTATTCGGGACTAGCCGAGAATCTTTGGTTAGTCGCGTAAGTCGATCACGGAAACTAAAAATTTCTGGTTTGGGACTTGTTTGCATAGGCTATGTGTAATGCAACCCAAGCTGTTTTTGTTGAATTAGCGGCTGCAATAGTTGTGGCAATTGTTGGATCAACAGATGTCATAAGTGCATTTTGAATAAGTTGGTCTTGGCGAAACCAAAGAGAAAACGCTGGATTTGCACCAGTTACTCTACCAGTTATGATAGTGTGAGATGGAGAGGGAGAAGACCCATTGAGATGCCCATAGAGATCATGTCCATGCATAAGCATAGAAAATTGGGCCTTCCATGTGGAAAACTTTTGGCTGCCAAGTAGTTTGATAGGCAATTGGGATGCCAGATTAAATTGAACAACTGATATGCCGCTGGTGGTATTTGCGATGACAATTTGAGGAGTGTCTTCCATTTGTGGAGGATGAGAGAGAGAGAGAGAGAGAGAAATTAAGGATCTTACTCGTTAGAGTGTATTGTGGCTCCTGATACCATAAAGGAACAAGTATGATAATGGAAGAAGATGATTCATATTACTGGAGTATACAAATTGATATATACACGTTTGGTAGTCCAACTACTTCTAAAATAACTCCACTAAATGAGGGAGATAATTCTAATCCTATTTATTTAAAGACTTGGTCAAAAATAAAAGAAAACAGTAACTAAAAGATTACTAATTCTACTAAAAGACTAATACTCCTAATATTACAGCAGTAGACTGCACTGATACATCCAAGCATTGTAATGGATCAACAGACGATTTGGCCACCTATAATACCCTGGCCAATTGATTTAGGGTAGGTTCTTGTGAGTTCAATTGAATCCATTTTCTCTCAGCTAACTTCACTCTTTAATTTTTCAAATACAAGTGTGGAGTCCAACTATGAGTCAGAGCCATCCTAGTGACGTGACCTGCACATTCTTCCAAAAGAAGTTAGGCTTGAAGTTCTTTTTCATAAGCATTTGAGCTGTAATAATAACTTACTTTGAGATCTTGAAATTCACTTGGTCTTTTGTGATTTGAAACTTGAAGTCAAATTGTAATGATCCTTTAGGTCATTTCTATGTTTTCATGATTATTTTATCAATTGAAATGTACATAGTGACCTCAGGCCATTTTTTGACTTGTTGATACTACTAGTTTGGTTGTTGGGAGAGTCTGTTGAGATTTATACAACTCTTCGAGTCAAACGAAAGATTATAACTGTAAAATGAGTTTTTTTTGATAAAGTCCTAGTAAATAACCTCAAAGTGAAATTTTGACGGTTCCATCAACTTCGCAATGACCAAATTAGGTTAGGAATATGTTCAGTGCAATTATATCAAGTTTTACAGATTTAGTCGTCGAAATTGGCTAATAGTTGACTTTAGTCAACACCATTGGAAAATGTGCCCAAACTAAAATTTTGACAGTGTAGTTAGCTCTAGAACATCGAGTTTGGTCTAGGACAACCTTTTGTTTGGTTCCCAATGCTTCCAAGTGTGTTTTGGCTCTTTCGTTAGATTTTAATATTGGAAAGTGAGACCCACATTGGGAGAAAATGACCTCCGATGAAAATTTTGACTACACCATTGTGTTCGGAATGTCGTTTCCAGATTTCATATATGGATTGTATATTTTCGATTCCAAATGAGATCAAAGCATCAAAATTAAGTTTGAGTAGTTGCTGAAAATGGAAAGGCAGCGCAGAGTGGCCGAGGCAGAGGCTACCACGTGGCAGAGGCGGTGGCATCATATAAAGCCACCATTTTGCAAAAATAATGAGCAACTTTAAACTAGCGAATCTTGAACTATTTTTATGTGCGGAATCTCATGAGGAATGTCATGGGGATCTCAGATTTTAGCTTTGGCATGCTTTTTGAGGTAAAAATCATTGATTTTGCTTTACGAACTATCATTAATTGTTGGAAATTTTGAGTTGCAATATCACAGCTGTTTTTCATTGGAATTTAGTGAAATTAGGGTCTAAACTGTATTACTTTTCGAGACTTACATCATGGTATATTCAGATTAAGTTAATTTGATTGTATTTTTGAGAAATTTGGCTGAGAAGATGTTGTAGTACTTTTTTCGATAAGAAATATCATTTGATTTTTGGGCTATATCTTGATTTTTTGAGCCTCATTTTGAGCTTAATTTTTGGCTATAGACTCAGGGTGATGTAACAATCGTTTTCGAGGGTTGGTTTTTTGTTTGGGGAGTGGGCTCCATTTTTCCCATTTTAGTCATAAATGATGTAATTTTCCCCGATTCTTGAGTTCTTACAGTCAAATTAGTCGTGTTGACCTTGTGATTCATGTTTTGACAACTGAGCAGCGTTGGAGACAATAAGGAAGGGAAAAGCTTGGTTGGACTGATTAGGAGTGCGAGAAACCACCTTCTGGGTAGGCTAGGCTTCTCTAAACCTTAGATTGGGTTGAAATGTTTTCATGTTTGAGCGGGAGTGCGTAGAAATGTACTATTTATGGGCTGAGTTGCTGAGTATGTGTAGTATATAGCTGGCTGTGCTTTTTATGGGTAGTATATGATGACGCGGGGTGATAATCATTGTATTGATGGCTGTATTAGTTGTAATTATGATATTAGGTGATGCCTGACACTGTTGCACTGCGAAAAGGCCTAGCAAAGGCTGGATATAGGCTAATGCCCAGTGACAGGTACATATTTTGGCTTAACTCTTGTTTATGTGTATGTGTAGCTTGATGCTACTGGGATATTCTGGTTGTGAGGTTATTTATTAATTGTATGTCATCGCATGGATTGATTCTGGTATATATATTTATTGGGCTTAGTTGTTCTAGATAATTATGATATGCTTGTAACTATTTAAGTTTACTCTGAGTACTTATGGATGCCCAGATTGTGGTATATGGCCTGATGATTGTTGAATACATGGTGTATATATATAGTTGATTCTCCTGCATGTGTACGATATATGTTAGGATAAGTTGGCGTTAATTATATTGATAGCTGCATTAGTTATGACTAATGTATTGGCTGAATTCTGGCATTGTTAGACTATGAGATGGCTTGGTAAAAGCTAGATGATGGGGCTAAGAAAATCTGATAGGTATGTATGTTGAGCTTAGTTCTTGACTATGTGGGTATGTGGCTTAATACCTCTGAAATATACTAGCTTGTGAGGCTGACATATGATTATATGTTGTGTTATGCATCGGTTCTAGCACCTATATGTGATTCTGATGGCTTTGATTGTTCTAGATATCTATGATACAACTGTGATTGCCTATACTCACTTTGAATACCTGTGATTACCCAGACTATGACATAATTGGCTGATTAAACACGATTCGATGTTGCTATGTGACATATATGATTCTGTATACAAGTATTATCTGTTATGTACTTATTATCTTGGTTAGTGACGAGAGAAATATATTATGTTATGGGAACTGTTATCATTGTACTTTTAAAGGAGTCTTGTGACCTGTGATACGATATACAATATTACTGAGCCACTGACAGGTTTGAGACGAGAGTGTGACCTTATTAGCGAGGTGTGAGCTATGTCTTACGGTCTTCCTAGGGCTATCTGTGACTGAGACACTATCTATGTTGGCTTATCCCGAGGACTGGCGCCTGGTTAGAGATGGGTACATTATCAATGATGTTAGACCCCGTAATTAGCTAAATGGAGGTCAATTGCTCATTCGGGAAAATTGTTGTGATTGAGGTATATTTTA
>JAOTQR010000011.1:7562972-7618854 GCA_025774065.1 Solanum ossicruentum
CTCAAGTGTTTGGATAGTTCTTTTGGCTTGGCCATCCATTTGAGGGTGAAAGGCCGTACTGAGTTTAACTCTTGTACTAAGACCCCTTTGAAAGGACCTCCAAAAATGCAAAGTAAATTGAGCTCCACGATCCGATATGATGGACAAAGGAACCCCATACTACCTCACCAAGTCATGTATGTACAACCTAGCATAATCTTCAGCCCCATATATGGTCTTAACCGGTAAAAAGTGAGTCGCTTTTGTCATCCTATCAACCATAACCTAAATAGAATCAAAACCCTTTTTAGTCTTGGGAAACCCAACCACAAAATCCATATTAATCTCCTCCCACTTCCAAGTAGGAATATATATGTCTTGGGTTAGGCCACGCGACCTTTGATGTTAAACTTTGACTTGTTGGCAACTAGTACAACCAAAAAAATATTTGGAAGTGTCCCTCTTCAAGCCTCCCCACCAATACACCTCTCTCAAATACTTATACATCTTGGTGGAACTGGAGTGGATAGAATAGGAAAAGTTATGAGACTCATCAAGAATCTTTTCTATCAAGCCATCAACACAAGGTACACACAACTTACCTTGGTACCTAAGGGCACCATCTTCCCCTTGGGAGAAAATTTCACCAAGGCCTCAATTCTAACAAGGAGGGATCAAGATCTTGCTTTTCTTTTACTTCATCAACCAAGGAAGACTTTGAACTATCAACAACCTCAATGCCACCATTATCAACATCTTTCAACTAACCCCCAATCTAGCCAACTGATGGACCTCTCTAGCCACCTCATTACCACTACCATGAACATAAGTTAGGCTACCCATATACATATTACTCAAAGCATCTGCCACAACAGCCTTGTCGGGATGATAATGCACACTCATATCATAATCCTTAAGAAGTTCTAACAAACTTATTTACCTCAAGTTGACATCTTTTTGAGTGAACACATATTGGAGACTTATTATCATTAAAGACATCAACATGCACTCATACAGATAATGACGCCATATTTTCAAAACAAATACCACAACGGCCAATTCAAGATCATGGGCAGGATAATTCTTTTCATGCACTTTGAGTTGCCTAGAAGCATAGGTTATGAACTTAACATTTTTCATTAGAACACAATCCAAAAATTCTCTAGAAGCATCTTAATACATAACAAACCCCTCTAGCCCTTCCGGTAGCGACATTATAGGAGCTGACACAAGCTTATCTTTCGAGGTTTGGAAGCTCCTTTCACTCTCAACGGTCCACACAAACTTAGCCTTTTTTCCATCAATTTAGTAATGGGAGAGCAATAGAAGAGAACCCATTCACAAAGCTCCGGTAGTAGCCCGCTAAGACTAAGAAACTTCTAATGTCTAATGGAGTCAATGGTCTAGGCCAATTTCTAATCACATCCGTCTGTTTAGGATCCACCTTGGTACCATACTGCGACACCAAATGACCTAAAAAGGAAACCACTTTTAACCAAAATTCACATTTTTCATAATTGGCATACAACTTCTGTTCCTTTAATCCTTGTAGCACCACCCTCAAATGACTCCTATGCTCCTCCTCACTATGTGAATAGATAAAACAATCAACAAGGAAGACCACAAAAACAAATCAAGTTAGGGTTTAAAGACCCTATTCATAAGATTCATGAAGATAACCAGTGCATTGGTCAACACATAAGATATCACAACACATAATGCCTATACTTAGTCCGAAAGGCCATCTTGGAAATATCTGACACTCTCGCACCTTCACTTGATGATATTTGGAACGAAGATCAATCTTAGAGAAGAGGGTAGCCCATTGCAATTGATCAAACGTCATTAATTCTTGGAAGAGGATACCTATTCATGATTGTGACCTTATTAAGTTTCCGGTAGTAAATACACATTCTAAGAGACACATCCTTCTTCTTCACAAACAATACTGATGCACCCCAAGGTGATTGGCTATGCCTAATAAAACCCTTCTCCAACAAGTCCCTCAATTACTCCTTCAACTACGTTAACTCCGCCGGGGACATACGATAAAGGGGAATAGAGATGGGTTGAGTATCGGGGAGGAGGTTTATACTAAAATCTATTTCCTTTTTGGGAGGAACACCAGGGAGGACATTTGGAAAGAAATCAAGACACTCCTTTACAACCAGAACTGAGTCTATGGGAAGGAATTTTGACTCCACATCCCTAACCCTCAAAAGATGATAAAGACACCCTTTGGTGATCAACTTACGGGCTTTAATGTTAGAGATGAACACACCCTTAACTATCACATCATGACTCTCCCACTCAAGAACGAGTTCATTTGGGAAATGGAATTTGAACCTATGGGATTTACAATCAATAGAGGCATAGTATACATGCAACCAATCCATCCCAAGAATGATTTCAAAATCAACCATATCTAAATCCATAAGATCACATGGAAAGATTTTATGAAAAATGCAAATGGGACAATTTCTATACAGCTTTCTTGCAACAATAGATGGACCAATAGGAGTAGACACCTCATAAAACTCACATAACATTTGGGGATCAACATTAAACTTTTTGGTAACAAAGGGGGCAACAAAAGAAAGAGTGACACCTAGATCAATCAATACATATACAACAAAATTAAAGATTTTCAACATATCAGTAACGACATCGGGCACATCATTAACTCCTTGCCTCCCTCACGAAGCATAAAACCAATTGTTCCTTGGGGCACCATCTTTTTTACCATCTCTCCCCAAAGGAATTGCATTAGCACCTTGTGGATGAACCTTCTTACCCTTGTTGCGATTTCGAGGGCAATCCAACACCTTATTCCCAACTTCCACACAACCATAAAAAGCATTAGTATCCCTCAATCACGGGCCACTATGACCCTTACCATATTTCGTACACCGACCATTAGGAACCTCACCCCCAACACCTTGGGCACTTGGAATATCATTGGAAATTCTTTTATGAAATGCATGAGAAGACGCTTAGCCTTGATAAAAGCAGGCCACTCTTTTGACTTTGGAATTTACCATCAAAGTGCGACCTCTTGGCCTCATGACTCCTCCTCTTCCTCAACTTTTCCTCCTCCATTTGATTGGCATAGGTCATCAAACGGGACAAATCTATGTCACTAATCTACATAGCAGACCGATATTCTTCACTTACCAAATCATAGATACCCATAATAAATTTATTCATCCTAGACCTTGAGTCGGTAACCAAGTGTGGGGTATACTTTGAGAGTTGGTTAAACTTGAGGACATATCCCCTCTCACTCATAGACCATTTCCATGCCTGGCCCTTTATCAGCAATCCAGGGTAATAAGGATTTCTCACCTAGTTTAATTAATTGATTTTTCTTTAAAGACAATCGCGAAATGAAAAGCTAAATGTTGAGATAATTCAAAAGTCTAATTTTTATTAAACCTGTACTGTAGGAAGAGAAGGACCTATTTCTACCTGGGTGCGACCGTGGCATTCCCCTCAGTAGAAAAAGCGCTTCCTTTCTTCGCTTCGCCTTCCGAATTTCCAAAATAGAATTGCTTCATAATCTTTTGAAGACAAGCTTTGCAAAATAAGAAAGAGAGGGTGACTGATAAGGAAGCTCGTAAGAGGGAGACTGCTAAGGAAGCTCGAACGGAGTGAGAGGGTGACTGATAAGGAACCTCGTAAGAGGGGGACTGATAAGGAGACGCAAATGAACTGAGAGGGAGGAAGGATTGGCGAGACTGGGGAGGATGTAATTTCGATTATGATCAATGGGATCAGTCAGCTCCAAATAGCCAAAATTCACAAATTCCACCAATTTGGCTTCCCTAAGCTCAAGAGAGAAGAACCAATTATGAAAACCCACCTTGAACTCCTCCTAAAGCACTACATTGTTGATTCCCTTCTCCTCTCTTCATTGATTGTACCATACTAGTTCTAACCCTTTGAGTTGGTAGGCAGCCAAATCCGCCTTCTCCTCCTACCTAACACGCATGATAGCCAATACATTGTAGATCTCATCAATGAACTCTTGAGGGTCCGCATCTACCTTAGACCTATAGAATTTTAAGGGATTTATCCTCTCTCACCCGAGATGCTGGAGTAGCAGCATGAGGGGCTTGGTCCCCATGGTTAGATTTGTTAGCCACAACCTGTGCAATCAAGGTCAGAGCATCCCGAAGCTCTCCATGATTCAGTTGCACCTCGGTTATGCGGGCTTTTCTTCCTCTTGTGTTAGGCATGACCTAGTATAGAAAAGGATAATCGTTTGGGGGGAGATACTTACTTTAACCCTATAGCATGACTTAGAAAATGAAGAAGGGAGACATTTCCTAAATGCCTTATAGCCTTTTGCTCATAGTTGTGGTATACGACATAACCATGCACAAGACTCTAATCGACACAGTGTGTTGGATACGGAGGACCATTAACATCCAGTGCTCTGATACCAAGTTTTTTACGACCCACGTATAGGGCCTAGACGTGACACGGCGCATGGGGAACCCAAGCAAGCCTCTTAATAGATCATTATAAATCATTGGTCGCGGAAGCAATTAAATAACATAATAGGAGTAGAAAGAGAGAAAAGAGCTAAATGAGTACTTCTCATAACATAACCACCAAACAAGAGAGTCAAGGCTCAATATATAATATATCCAACAACACCTCTACTACATCGATAAGAGTGGGCACCAAGAAAAGCGACCGGGCTCAACCTCATAGTCAATACATTCATAAAAGCAAGATAGTCTTAGAATATAACATGAGATCATACACATCATAGCTGGAATGGAAGAATCAACAACAAGCTTGGGAGAAATCGTACCAGCCACATGGAGTAGGATGCTCAAGTGGGGCTATGGTTCATACATGGTTACATCATGTAGGCATAGAGTATGCATTAGTATGTTTGAATATACTAAGTATATAGGATGCAATGCAACAAAAGATAAGTAACATAATCAGAATGCATAAGAATAGGCAATAAGTAGCATTTAATAATATGGAATGCATGGGAGATGCTTTTACTAAACCATGCTTTTGTATAAAATAATACATTTATAAGAAGTGACAATTATTAGTGATATCCAAGACCTATCACCCCCTTGGAGAGGTGAATGTGGTATGAACCCCTCAATTGGTTGATGAGGTATAAACCCCCCAACATGGTTGATGAGGTACAAACCCCCTAACATGGTTGATGAAGTACAAATCTCCTAACATGGTTATCAAGGTACAAACCCCTCAACATGGTTTCATGGGCCTACCACCTCCTGAGTAAGGCAAATGAGGTACAAACCCCTCAAAAAGTTTACCCGAGCCTACAACCTCCCGAGTGAGGCTTGGTCAATCCCCAACAATATGGTGATAATATCATATAAATACATTCCTTTCATCATCATATGGTCATTTAACTCATAAAATATGCATTGGACCTTCAATTCCTCAAGAAATCGTAACTGGATATTTTATCAAACACTTGGCAGTTGTGTAATGCTAATGTAAAATCATGAAATTCAAAGGTGGAATCATGCTTGAAATTTAAGTGTAAAGCCATAAATGGATACTTGGTAACACCCTCAAGAAATATACATCAAAATCCTTCATTAAATTTCACAGTAGATCTTAGATTCATAGCTCAAAACATGCTAAAACAGCCACAATGTCATGAAACCCCAACATAGTATGTAGTAAAATTCATAATAAGCAAAATCGATGAGTAACTGAACTTTAAATCATGCAATTTTAGGTAAAAGAAAGCTTGGACATCATGGGTGAAAATTACCCATGAAAGAAACTCACATACCATAGCTTTTGGAGAATTTCTTGAAGAAGATTTGAAGTAGAGACTTCAAGCTTGAATAAGAGCCTTAAGATCCGGATGAGTCTTGGGACTTGGAATTTGGAGTGAAATATTTGGCTAAGTGTTTTAATGAGTATTTGGGAATGTCTTGTGTGATATGAGAATGAAATATGTCTAAGTATTTTCACGTATGGGAACACATAGGCTCAAGACTCAGAGTCTTGGACCAAATTTTTAAAAACCTGACTAAAAATATACCAGTCCTAGTCACGCTAAGTGGACGGATTGCTCACTGAAAATCTCATTTTGTGATTTTCAAATTTTGCTATGGTTGCTCTTAAATCGGGGTAAGACCCATTTCTCACCTATTACGACCCCCTAATCAATAATATGAAGTTGTATTTTTGATATCATGCATGAATTTTGAGATATGGAAATTACAACTTTGGGAACTTCCAAGGCACATTTTCAAGTACTTTTTAGGGTTGTTTCAAATATAGGAGCTTACACAAGCTTATCTTTCAAGGTTTGAAAGCTCCTTTCATAGTCATAGATCCACACAAACTTAGCCTTCTTTTGAGATAATTTTGTCATGGGAGAAGCGAAAGAAGAGAACCTATTCACAAATCTCCGATAGTAACCCGCTAACAAACTTCTAATGTTTGACGAGGTCAATGGTCTAGGCCAATTTATAATTACATCTGTCTTTTTAGGATCCACCTTAATACCATCACTCGGCACCACATGACCTATGAAGGCAACCTCTTTTAACTAAAATTCACATTTTTTCATACTTGGCATACAACTTCTCTTCTCTCAATCTTTGTAGCACCACCCTCAAATGACCCTTATGCTCCTCACTATATGAATATATCAAAATATCATCAATGAAGACCACAAAAATGAATCAAGGTAGGGTTTAAAGACCCTATTCATAAGAACCATGAAGTTAGTCGGTGCATTGGTTAACCCAAAAGACATCACAACAAACGCATAATGCCTATACCTAGTCTGGAAGGCAATCTTGGGGATATCACACTCTCTCACCTTAACTTGATGATACCTGGACCAAAGATCAATCTTAGAGAAGTGGCTAGCTCCTTGCAATTGCTCAAACAAATCATCAATTCTTAGAAGAGGATACCTATTCTTGATTGTGACCCTACTAAGTTGTTGTTAGTCAATAGATATTCTAAGAGACCTATCTTTCATCTTCACAAACAACACAAGTGCACCCCATGGTAATTGGATAGGGCTAATAAAACCCTTCTCTAACTAGTCCCTTAATTGCTCCTTTAACTCCACCGAGGCCATACGGTAAGGGGAATAGATATGAATTGAGTATTGGAGAGGAGGTCTATAGCAAAATCTATTTTCCTTTCGAGAGGAACACCGGGGAGGTCATTTGGAAAGATATAAAGAAACTCATTTACAATTGGAACCGACTATATGGGAAAGACTTCAGACTCCACATTCGTAACCCTCACAAGATGATATAGACATTCTTTAGTGATCAACTTATAAGCCTTACAAGAGATGAACCTGCCCTTGACCACTACATCATGACTCTCCAACACAAGAATGGGTTCATTTGGGAATTGGAATTTGACCCAATGAGTTCTATAATCAATAGAGGCATAGTATGCATGTAACCAATCTATCCCAAGGATGACATCAAAATCAACCATATCCAACTCCACAAGATCACAAGGCTAGTTTTAGTGAAAAATGCTAATGGGACAATTTCTATACACCTTTTTAGCAACAATAGATGCACCAATAGGAGTAGACACCTTATGAGACTCACATAACAATTCGAGCTAAACATGAAACTTTTGGCAACAAAGGGTGTAACAAAAGAAAGAGTGGCACCCGGATCAATCAATACATACACATTAAAATCAATGATTTTTAACATACTGGTGACAACATTGGGCACCTCATCAACCCCTTGCCTCCCATGTAAAGAATAAAATTGATTGTGCCTTGGGGCACGACCTTGTTGACCACCTGTCCCCAAAGGAACCACATTAGCATTTTGGGGACGAACCTCCTTACCTTTGTTGCAATTTCTAGGGCAATCCAACATCTTATGCCCAAGTTCCCCAAAACCATAACAAGCATTAGTATCCCTCAAGCACTAGTCACTATGATCCTTACAACATTATGGACACTCACCATTTAGGATCCATACCCCCAACACCTTGGGCCCTTGGAAAATCATTGGCAACTTTCTTATGAAATGCATGAGAAGACCCTTGGTTTTGATGAAACCGACCACCCTTTCTGCCTTGGAATTTACCATTAAATTGGCCTTCTTGGCCTCATCACTCATCCTCTTCCGCAACTTTTCCTTCTCCATTTGTTCGACACAGGTCAACAAATGGGACAAATCCATGTTACTAGTCAACATAGCGGATCGACATTCTTCACTTGCCTAATCGGAGATACCCATCACAAATTTATTCATCCTAGACCTTAAATGGGCAACAAAGTGTGGGAAATACTTTGAGAGTTGTTTGAACTCGAGGGCATACACCCTCACACTCGTAGACCCTTTTTTCATAAATTCCACCAATGTGGCTTCACTAAGCTCAAGAAGGAAGAACTGATTATGAAAAGTTTCCTTGAACTCCTTCCAAAGAACCATATTGTTGTTTCCCTTCTCTTTCCTCCATTGATTGTACCATATTTGTGCAACCCCTTTGAGTTGGTTGGCCGCCGAAGGCCTAACACCCATGATAGCCAATACCTTGTAGACCTCATCAATGAACTCTTGAGGGTCCTTACCTACCTTAGGAAATAGAATT
Organism: Solanum ossicruentum; assembly: GCA_025774065.1. Classification (NCBI taxonomy): domain Eukaryota; kingdom Viridiplantae; phylum Streptophyta; class Magnoliopsida; order Solanales; family Solanaceae; genus Solanum; species Solanum ossicruentum. Next base: position 7,571,562 of record JAOTQR010000011.1, read on the forward strand.
TCAGGGGATTCATACTCATGAAGTCTCTCACCTAAGATGCCGAAGTAGGAGCATGAGGGGTTGGGTCCTTTGGTTGGCTTGGTTAGCCACAACTTGTGCAAGCAAGGTGAGAACATCCCGAAGCTCTCCATGAGCTGGTTGCTCCTTGAGTGTATGAGCTCTTCTTCATCTTGTGTTACGCATGATCTAGAATAGCAAAGAATAATCTTTGGGAGGGAACTTACGTTAACTCTATGGCACGACTTAGAACATGAAGAAGGGAAACATTTTCTAAATGCCTCATAGCCTCTTGCTTATGGTTATGGTGCACAACACAACCATGAACAAGATTCTAATTGACGCAGTGTGTTGGATGTCAAGGGCCATTAAAACCCTAGTTCTCTGATACCAAGTTTGTCACAACCCAAGCCTAGGGCATAGACATGACATGACGCATGGGGAACCCGAAGGGACCCCAAACAAGCCTCTTAAAATATCCGTACCCATTATTGATCGCAGAAGCAAATAAACAACATAATAAGAGTAGAAACAAGGGGAAAGGGCTAAAGGAATACTTTCATAGCATAAGCACCAACCAAGAGAGTCAAGGATCAATACATACCACGTCCAACAACACCTCTACCACATAGATAAGAGCTGGGCCAAGACAAGCAACGGGGATCACCCTCATAGTATATACATACATAAAAGAAAGATAATATTAGGACAACACGAGATCATAAATATCATCCCCGAAATGGAGGACTCACCAACAAGCATGGGAGAAATTATACTAGCTCCGTGGAGGAGGATGGTCAAGTGGGGCTCTGGTTCCTACATGGTGACATCATATAGGCATAGAGTATGTGTTAGTATGTTTAAATGTAGTATGTATGTAGGATGCAATGCTACGAGTGATAAGTAACACAATCAATTACATAAGCATAGGCAATGAGTAACATATAACAATATGACATGTATGGAAGATGCTTGTGGTAAACCATGCTTATATAGAACATAATACATGTGTAAGGAGTTACCATTATTAGTGAATATCCAAGGCCTACCACCCCTTAGAGAGGGGAATGGGGTACAAGCCCCTCAACTTAGTTGATGAGGTACAATTGCCCTATCATGGTTATCAAGAAACAAACCCCTTGACATAGTTGCATGGGCCTACCACCTCCTGATCGAGACAATCGAGGTACAAACTCCTCAACATGATTACCTGAGCCTACAACCACCCAAGTGAGGCTTGGTCAATTCCCAACACTATAAAAATAATGTCATATACATAATTTCTTTTCATAATCATATATTCATTCAACTCATAAAACATGTATTGGACCCTTAATTCCTCAAGAAATTACAATCGGACATTTTATCAAACACTTGATAGGTGTGTAATGATAGTGTAAAACCATGCAATTTAAGGGTGGAATCATGCTAGAAATTTCAGTATAATACCGTCAACAAATACTTGGTAACACCCTCAAATAATATACATCAAAACCCTTTACCAAAGCTCACAATAGATCTGAGATTCAAAGCTCAAAACGAGCTGAAACAATCACAATTTCATGAAATACCAACATATTGTGTACTAAAATTTATAATAAGACCCATGATTAGGTAAAAGGAAGCTTTGGCATCATGGGTGAAATGGAAGCATGAATGAAACCCACATAACTTAGATTTGGAGACTTCTTGAAGAATATTGGAGATGGAGACTTGAAGCATGAGTAAAATTGTTAAGATTCGGATGAGTTCTGGGACTTTTATTTAGGGTGAAATATTTGTCTAAGTGTTTGAATGAGTTTTTGGGAATGTATTGAATGATATGAGGGTGAAATAAGGCTAATATAGGTATTATCAGGCATGGGAACACTTAGTCCCAAGACCCAAAAGTCTTGAACCGAGATAGAAAAACAGTGCACAAAAAATACAGAAGTGCGCCCTTGGCGCGTCGCACTAGGGGCATGGAAGCACACTGGAAATTGCATTTTTGCAATTATCAAATTTTGCTATGGTGGCTCTTATATTGGGGTTAGACCCATTACCCACTCACTTTGACCCCCTGATCAAGAATATGAAGTCAGATTTTTGATTCACGTAATGATTTTGACATATATGAAAATTACAATTCTAAGAATTTTCGAGGCACATTTTTGGGGTCTTTTCATGGATCTTTGTGTTGGGAATATAACCTAGTACCCCCGACAAATAAAATCAAAGATAAGTACCAGAAAATCTAGAAATTAACACTTGAATTAACCAATAGCGAAATCAAGTCAATAACCTAGTCGTATTCTCCGACAACGGCATAATAATTTTTGATGTTCACGCTCCAACAATAAAGTGGTCATAGTAAACTATAAACCTAATTGGTGGTTAGGGTCGAATCCACAGCGAATATGAGGCTTGACTATTTTAACTCACTATCAATCATTTCAAGTGTCGATCACTATGTTCTCTAAAATAGGGGGTTGTGATTCAGAAAGAAGAACAAAAGCAAACACTACACCAATTATGCAAGAAGACAATAAATTTGAGGGACAACCTGGAAGGTGTTACCCGTGATTCGTTGAATGAATTACCCCAGACAACATGAATTTAATTAGGAATTTACATGCTGGATGGTAATTTAGGTTCTTCCAGCCCTCTTATGAAGGTAAGCTCAAATTTGACCACGGCACTTGGTCGGCAACCATGCATGGTGTGCCAACTAATTGCTACCCATTATCCCAGTCATCATCCCCTTGGTTAGGTTTGGTTGATTAGATGAGAACACATTAATCGAATTCTGTTATCAACTTCTCTTTTCCTATGCATCACTACTTTGGTCGGGATCGTGATAGTAGGCGCGGTTTGATGTTGGCTACCACCAAACAACAATCAAAGTGAACGAAAAAACAATACATGAAAAAATCCAACTAATGAAATGCACAAAGTCTAGGTTATTTCAAATCAACCGGTCATGGTTCCCACAACCCCAAGTTGTGGGTACTTAGCTAGTTATGGCTAAGGAAAATTCAACAATAATGAATAAGAGAGACATAGTTGAGAGATTACACAAAACAATGAAGAATAAATACACCTTCAAGTTGAAAACCATAAGCTTGGATTAATGGAAGGTGAGTACAATGTGGTTTTTCAATCCCCCCAAAATGGGTCTTTAGACAAAAAAATGGAACTCAAAACTAAACCCTAGAAATGTTCTTAGAATATTCAAGAGAAAAGTTTCAAAAGTTGTGGAATCTGAAAATGTTCAAATTCCCCTTCTAAAACTCTAACAGTAACAATTTATACTATTTTCAAATCATCGTAAAAATTAAAAAGAAAATACAGCCGACAATATTTATGCCTTTTAGATATGACTCATAGGGTGACCTATGAGTCGTAATCAGGGTTTTGTAGTCAGCACTGACATTTTTAACTTGACTTCTACAACCCTCTGTTACGAGTGTATCTTGGGAAATGACTCATATGATTCTCTCATAGTCTAGACCTGCAATTCTTGTTTCAATTCTTGAACTCTTTGGAATTTGCTATGGTCCCTACCTATATGAGTCGTAGAGAGACCTGTGAATCGTAGGGTGGCCTGGTATGGATGAACTTCATTTATTAAATTTTTTATTTTTCTCTCTAGATCTTGATAAGAAGGGAATCCTATGACTCGTAGCATGAGCTACGTCTCGTAGGGTGGCTCATAGGACCTGACTTGATCAAAATATGCACTTTTCTTCCCAAAATCATGTCAACCTGTATTTCTACACAACCAACACAAAAATTCATAAAAGCAATAAAATGTATCATTATGAACTGGAAAAATTCCTTGTTTTAGGCATCAAATGTGTTGTATTTTGACAACACATCACTCGGCACCATTTTGGGGGCATATTTAGAGAGTTGGTTGAACTTGAGGGCATTCTCTCTCACACTCATGGACGCTTACATCAAATTCATGAACTCTATCATTTTCTCCCTTAGCTTAAGAGGGAATAACCGGTTGAGAAATTCTTCCTTAAATGCCTCCCAAAGGATCACATTGTTGTTTCCTTTCTCCACTTTCTGTTGAGTAAGCCATATTTGGGGTATCCCTTTGAATTGGTAGGTCGTCAACTCTACTTTTTCCTCTGATCTAACACTCATGATAGACAACACTTTGTACACCTCATCAATGAATTCTTGAGGGTCCTCATCCACTTTAGACCCATGAAACTCCGATGGGTTCATCCTCATGAAGTCCTTTACCCTAGATGCAGGAGTAGGAGCATGTCGAGCTTGCACTCCATAGTTGATTTGATTAGTCATAGCTTAAGCTAACATGGTTATAGCAGCCCAGAACTTCTCATTAGCCGATTGTTCTTCGGGTGTATGAGTTCTTGTTCCACTTTGGATAAGAATGATCTAGCATAACAAAGAACATTCTTCAGGGTAAGCCTTACCTTAACTTCTGTAGAATGGCATGGATTAAGAAGAAGGGACATATTTCCTAATATGCCTCATAGCCTTCTACTCATAGTTGTGGTGCACTTAAAAACCATGAATAAGACTCTAATCGACGCGATGTGTTGGATGCCAAGGACCATTAAGAAACTAGTGCTTTGATATCAAGTTTGTCATGACCTAAGCCTAGGGCCTAGATATGACAAGGTGAATAGGAACCAAAAGGGACCCCAAACAAGCCTCTTATCATATCATTTATACATCCTTTGTCACGGAAGCAATTAAAAAATAATAAGAGAATGTAAGCAAGGATAAAAGGACTAAGGGAAATATTTCATAGCTTAAAACATACAAGTGTCAAGAGAGAGTTAAGCTCAAAGCATCATTACATAACTTGTCCAACAACACCTCTAGACTTAGAGTTTGGCGGGGCCAAAGACAAACTTTTCGGGCTCACCATCATAGTCAAAAGTACATCAAAGGAAAGAAAGTCTTTTCATAACATAAGATCAAAGACATCTTCTGCGGAGTTGAGGAATCACCAAACATTTCTTTGAAGATACTATTAGACACGTAGAGGAGGAGAATGATGAAGGGGAGCTCAGGTTCCTATATAGTAACGTCATGTAGGCATAGAGTACGCTTAGTAGGTTTGAATGTACTAAGTCCGTAGTATGCTATGCAACAAGCGGTAGGTAACACAATTGAAATGCATAATTAGGCAATGGATGAGCATATAAAATATGGCACGCATCGATGATGCTTGAAGTAAACATGCTTATACAAAACATATAACATGTTTAGTAAAAGACCATCATTATAGAATCTAAGGCCTACCACCCCCTTTGGAAAAGGCGATTGAGGTGTCAACCCCTCAATTGGTTGATGGTTATCACACCCTACTATCCATGGTGATTGAGGCATAGTATCCCCTCAACAAGGTTGGTCAAGTTGCAACACTATATATAATTTTCATAAAATCAACATATAAATACATTCCTTTCATCATTACATAGTCACTTGATCCATACGTCATGCAATGGATCATCAATAACTCAAGAACCCTAAACTGAACACTTTATCAAACACTTGGCGGGTGTGCAATGCTAGTTCAAAATCATGCAATTCAAGAGTGAAATCATATAAGAATACTTAATGTAAATCAACTCACCAATACGTGGTAACACCCTCCTGTAAGATACATTGAAACTCCTTATCAAATCTCACCATAAAGCATAGATTCATAACTCAAAATATGCCTAAACAGTCTATATTTCATGAAATTCCAACATAGTTTACAATCAAATTCCTAGTAAGGAGTACCTATAGATAAATCAACTTGAAAATATACAATTTACATAAAAAAGAAGGTTGAACACCATGGGTGAAAGGACTTGAAACCCACATACCTCAACGTTGGAGATTTTCTTATTGAAGATATGAATAAGAACTTGAAGTTTGAATGAAACCCTTGAGATCTAGAATGAGATTGCGGCACTTGAATTTGAGTGAAATATTTGTCTAAGTGTTAGAGATGGTTTAGGGGAATATCTTGAATGATATGAAGTTAAAAATATGGCCAAGTAGAGGTGTTTTTACACATAGGAAGGCTTAGTCCCAATACCCCAAATCCTTAGGACAAAATAAGAAAACCGGCAAAAAATTACACTGCTCTGCTGTGGCTCCACGTCGCTGAGCCAACGCGCAGACTTACAATTTTGCGCAAACTTGGAAATATCTAATTTTTCTACAGGTTTTCTGAAGTTTGAGTTACACCTATTTCCTACTCAATTTTCCCCCTGAACAAGAATATGATGTTGAATATTTGGTATCATCTATGAATTTTGAGATATATGAAAATTATGATCAAGGGCATTTTCGAGGCATATTTTCGGACACTTTTTGGGGCCATTTCACTAATGACCCTATTCATGAGATCCATAAATATTGATGGTGCATTAGTTACACCAAATGAATCACCACAAATTCAAAGTGCCAATACCTAGTATAAAAAGCCGTGTTGGGAATATCACACTCTCTCACTCTCACTTGGTGGTATCTGGACCGAAGACCAATCTTAGAAAAATTGCTTGCCCCTTGTAGTTGATCAAATAAGTCATCTGTCCTTTGTAGATGATACTTGCTCTTGATAGTGACCCTATTGAGTTGCTGGAAGTTAATTCACATTCTAACTGAGCCATCTTTCTTTCTTAAAATTAACACCGGTGCACCCCAATGTGACTTGCTAGGCCTTATGAAACCCTTCTCCAATAAATCCCTCAATTGTTCCTTCAACTCCTTTAAATCCACCAGGGCCATAGAGTAAGGGGGAATGAAAATAGATTGTGTATCGGGGAAGAGGTCTTTGCCAAAGTCTATTTCCCTTTTGGGTGGAACATTGGGAAGCTCATCGGGAAATACATCAGAAAACTCATTGACCATCGAAACCGACTCAATAGGAGAGACTTTAGACTCAACATCCCTAACCCTCACAAGATGATAAATGCAATCCTTAGAAAACAATTTTCGGTTGTTAAGACAAGAGATGAACCTACCCTTAACCACCAAATTACGACCTTCCCACTTAAAAATAGGCTCATTACGAATTTGGAACTTAACTTTATGGGTTCTACAATCAATGGAAGCATAATATGCATGTAACCAATCCATCCCAAAAATAAAGTCAAAATCTACCATGTCAAGTTCAACAAAATCACAATGCAAGACTTTATGCAATATAGACACGGACAACCTCTATAGACATTTCTCACAAAAATGGACTCATCAACAAGGGCAAACACCTCATAGGGTTCACACATCAATTTGGAACACACATGAAGCTTATTGGCAACAAAAGGAGTAATGAAGGAAAGAGTGGAACCTGGATCTAATAAAGCATACAAATCATAGTCAAAAACCTTTAACATACGCGGAGAGTTTAAAAGCAATTTTGTCATGGAGCACCCTTTTGTTGGCCTCCCTTTGCCCTTTGACCCACATGAGCTCCTTGACCTTGAGGAGATCATCTTTACAGTTGTTTTTACCATAGGGACAATCAACAATCTTGTGGCCTACTTTCCCACACATAGCAAGCATTTTAATCCCTCAACCATAAGCCACCAAGATTTCTTCCACTCTTTTGGCACATTGATAGAGTCATCCCACAATTTCCACCTTCAAACTTAGGGTTAGGCACTCCATCATTAGCAAACCTTTTGTTTGGAGCATTAGAGGACCTTTGACCTTGGAGTTTGTGACCTTATTGGGAACGGTGACCATTAGCATCTTGAAAGCCACAATCAAACTGAGCCCTCTTGAACTCTCCACTCCTCCTCTTCCTAAGCTTCTCCCCTTCATGTTGTTCGGCGTAGGTCATGAGACCATGTTGCCCCACCCACAAGCATAGCGGTACAACATTCTTTATTCACCAAGTTGGACATCCCTGACACAAACTTATTCATTCTTTCCCTAGAATTGGCAAACAAGTGAGGAGCATATTTTGAGAGCTTGTTGAATTTGAGGGAGTACTCCCTCACACTCATGAAGACTTGTTTAAGATTCATGAATTCCGTCATCTTTACATCTCTCAATTCGATAGGGAAGAATTGATTGAGGAAGGTAGCCTTGCATTCATCCCATAGGATGGATCATTGTTCCCACTCTCTAGCTTTTATTGAGCAAACAAAATTTGTGCAACACCTTTGAGTTCGTAAGCTACAAGTTTCTCGTTATCCTCCGAACTCGCTGCCATATTAGCAAGAATCTTATATATCTCATCAATGAACTCTATTAGATCCTCTTCCATCTTGAAACCATGAAACTCTAGAGGATTCATCCATGTAAAGTCCCTCATTCTTGAGGCCTTAGTAGGAGCATGAGGAGCTTGAGCTCGTTAGTTCAATTGGGTAGTCATGGCATGGGCCAACATGGTAATGGTGTTCCAAAATTTGACATGTGTAACCCTCCTTCTTAGGAAGCTTTGGGAGCTGGACCCTCATCGGGTATGAGAGCCCTCCGTGATCTTTCTCTTTGTAGCGATATTATCTAAAAGAGCAAAAGAGTGCCTGTTATGGAAAGAAACCTTATTTTAAACCTAAACCACGACATAGATCATGAAGAAGTGAACCATTTACTAAAATGCTTCATAGCCGCCTATTCATAGTTGTTGCACGCTTCACAACCATCAACAAGACTCGCGGAAGTGTTGTATTTCCAAGGACCATTAACAACCTAGTGCTTTGATACAAGCTTTTCACAACCTAAGGCTAGGGCCTAGATATGTCACGGTGAATGGGGAATCTGAAGGAACCCCAAAAAACCGTCTTAACATATCATCTACACATCCTTGGTTATGGAAGCATAATGAGACAACAAGAAAGTAACAATAGAGTCTAAAGGAAATAGGACTTGAGACTTCCATCTCATCGATCAACTATATCATCACATGGAAGGGAATCGAGACTAAGGGAAAACTTTCATAATATCATAAACATAATAGGAGTCAAGCTCGATACATGATATCCATATCCAACAACACCTCTACTACGAATGGAGTGATAGTGGGGACATCTCCCGGGCTCACCATCAAAGATAAGTGTCCAAAATATTAGATAAGTCTTAAAAAAGCATGAAAGTAAGAGATATTATCCCAGAAATAGAGGACTCACCCAAAGCTATCTCCAAATGATCCGGCTAGCCACATGGAGGAGTTAGATCAATAAGAGCTTCAGTCCCTACATTGTGAGATCACGTAGGCAAAAGTATGTATTAGTACTTAGAATATACTAACTATGGGGGGTACAATGCAATAACAATATAAGACATAATATCCGAGATGCATAATCCTAATCAATAGATATAAGGTCAATATAGCATATATAATCAATGCTTGAGTTAAAACATGCATGTAGATAATCAACTTGCATAACACAATAATCCTATGTGGGAGGAGACCTTAACCGACATATAAGACCAAGCAATCTACTACTTGGAATCTCGATGTTCACTCCACACACCGAAAAAATGAGTGGTGTACTTGCCAAGGTAAACCAAACTTGACCCCACATAGTGGGTAACTTGTCCTAGTTGGATCCACTAATAAAGCCCATTTGGGAAAATAACATACACCTTTGGTGACACATAGTTAAGAGACTAGGACTTTATATAAGGAACCCTTAAGTCGAGCCCCTATCTTAAGCCTCATTGGATGCTAAGTCGAATTCCATGGAATACTTGAAATAATTATAAATTTAATCATAATATAAATCAATTGTAAAAATATGATAACTTGGAATGAGTATCTCATTCACATACTTGACCCCTATACGTGGTGTATACCTTATATTAGAGTGTAAAAACAATGCATAAACTTGACCCCTTCTAGTAGGCATCGCATTTCATATGAGGGTAAAGATTGTAACATGCTTTTCCCCTACTAGTGAGCTTTACTTTGTATATGAGTGTATAAAGTTATCATGCTTTCCCCCTTATATAGAAATTATTCACTCATAAAAGGGTGGAAATATTGAAAAAAAAGCTCAACATATCAATTGAAAATTATAGAAACTTTTCATGAGTTTAATATGAGATTGAGAGCCTATAATTACCATAAAAACACTTGTCTTGCAAATCATGCAATAGCCTTTCTTCCACGTAAGAATCCTTGTCATGTAAATTTCGTCAAACATAGTGGGACTATGGACACATGCCCAAAATTATGCAATTTAAGAGTATAAGATAAGAAAGAGTAGAATAAAATCATTTTAAAGTCATGCAAATCAACCCACCAACATTATAGTAAAACCCTTAATTTGGGTATCATGAAATCCATCTTAAAAGTTCACAATCTTACATAGTTTTCATAATTCATATCATGCATAGCTTCAATAGATACAAATAAACTCATGGAATAAAATTTCAATAGGTATTCACGCGTAATCAATCAATACTTGATAAATCAAACATAATTCATATATATAATGCATAATAGGAAGTACCCATGAAGAATATAGTCTTGATATCATGAAATTTCATAGAAAAAGAGAGTTGGACTCCATGGGTGAAAGGACCCATGGACGAAGACCCATATACCTTAAACTTTTGATATAGATTGAGGAAACTAGATGATATTCTAAGAACTTCACTTGGGTTCTTGAACTCCAACAAAAGTTCTTGAAACGACTTGAGACTGAATGGAGGATTTGATGATGAATTGGGAGGATTTTGGGAGTGTTTGTGAGAGATTTAGGGCATGGAATGGCTTAAAAGTTGAAGGATTCCTGTCTAAATGAGCATTGGACTAGTCCGTGCCCTAGGCTTGACGCAGATACATGGCAGATAGGAAATTTCACCAATCCGCATCCAAGGCATGACGCAGACTGGTCAAGTAGGCATACTGTCTCGGCTCCCGTATCAAAAAAATATTTTTCGCTACAAATTATCTATGAATCGAAAGCCATCCATTTCCTACACAATGTTTCCCCCTAAAAAGGAATATGAAGTTGAATTTTCAAAATCATGCATCGATTTTGTGATATTCCAGAAATACACTATAGGGCATTTTCAATGCCCGTGAGAAGTGTTACATCCCGACTGAGTGAGATAGGTATAAAGAAATATGAGAAAGAGGAATAAACCTAAACTAAAGTCATGATAAAGCATCTAAGTTAAGGAAAGAGAAGGAATAAGAACAGACTGAAGCTAGTTATGAGATCTACAGTTACTATACTCGACCAAGACCCATGTGCACAATTTAAAGTAAAACCCGAGCGACCCTCAAAAGCCTTCCGAGTACACAGAATAACTACCCTAAAAAGGTTAATTGTTCTCTAGAAGTGAATACCCTAGGGATCGAGGCCAGGCTCGGAACCTTGAATACTCTTCTGATTTCATAATGTAGTAAAGGCAGAGCCTTAAACCCTGATACTACTCACAATTGGCCAAATTAATAGAGGCAAGGCCATGAATCTCGATGCTCTAAGTAATCATAAATCTGTAGAGGCAAGGCCTTAAAGCCCTAGTTTGAGCAGTCATAAACTAGAAGAGGCAAGGCCTTGAACCCGATGCTCTAATCGGTCACAAATGCGCAGTGGTGGGCCTTGAACCCTGATGCTCGAGGGAGATAGCCAAACGAGGTGCTGATCAAACTATACTCTCTTTAGGGGCTCAATACATACCAAGGATTTCCTTCCATAATGAATTTGATTATTAAGTATATAAATACCAAGTATGAAGTTCTCCCTCTGTAAAGAGTCAGCTCAACATCTCTACTAGGGCTCTTACAAGAACCAAAATAAGTAGATCACAAGTCCTAGGATCACTGTCGCGCCTCAATAGCGTGAAAGCGTGAAAAATCATTGATAATGGAATTCCTAAAGGAACAATTATTTCCTAACTAACGTCAAGCTATAGACTCTAGTCTTCTATGCCATTCTATAAGGATTTAAGCCAGCCGAGGCATCTAAAGCAAGTTCCTATGGCCTATACTAAGGACAAAATGATCACAGTAAAAATAACAAGAAAGAAATACCGATAGAAGATTTATCATGTCAAGATAAAGGCCTCATGCTAGCAATTACCTGAAAATACCTTAAAAGGATCTAAACATGCGTCTAATCCAAAGGCGCAAAATTAATCTTTCAACCGAAAATTCCAACAATTTCAACATGCTTTAGAACAACAAAATACTTGGGAAATGGTACTTCTGACGTTAATATTAGCTAACAAGATAGTGTAAAAGCATACAACTACTCAGAAAACTGATAAAGGCCTGGCTAACAAATCCAAACACCGGAGACATGAAATTTAGCTACCCTCCCTAATTTTAACTAATTCAACATGAATTAACATGAACCATCTCAACCTAAATAAAGGGAAATCGTAACCTACTTGTAGGTAGATCATGTGTGCTCCAACTAATTTGGTCAAGCTTTCCATTTTTGAACAACCTCCGAATGCTTCCATGCTTATAGAAATAGATTCACAATGCTGTTATGATCGTTTAGGCACTATATTCATAGTAAATGGAGACAAACCAATTTTGGGGCCTAAAAATGTAAAATTATGACCCACACAAAAGATTCTAAAATTGACCCCGAAATCTGATCTAAAATATCACCCCAAGCTCAATTTTAGGAAACAACGAGAAATAGATAATCATCAAAATCCAAAAATTTGTCTAGTTTCAAAAAAGGGGAATCAATTAATTTAGGAAAATTTACCAGAAGAAGTCCCTTCGCCGAAACAAACCACACCAAAAAGATCACTAAAACCCACCCACCTCCACAAATAAGGCCTTTCAATCATTTAATTTTGACCTATATTGATTGAGTTATGAATTTCCACAAATACCACAATTTCCAATTCAAAATTAGGAAATGCAGTATCTAGAAATAGGAATCTCACTTCCAGTATAATTCTAAAGTCCTTTTCAGTTTCCACAACCACGTTCCGTGCGAAAAGCCAAAAACATAGACCCAAGAATCACCCAACTTGGCTCTGAAATTCCCGTCAACTTAAATTTCAATGTTTGTAAGAATTATCTCCCAAAATCACACCTTAGCCAATAATAAATTACAATATTTACCTCTAATGGAGTTTCTGCTATCAATTTCGAGACCACCATGATTATCCTTGCATAATTACACCCAATTTAGACTCAAAGATCACTAAAAATGGGTTCCTAATGACCAAGTTATCAAATATTCAAAATCAACGAAACAATAAAATAAAAAATTCACCTGCAATAGCTAAATTTAGATTTTTCCTCAAACAAAGCTTCTATTCAGGTTCCTGAGCTCGTCACAGCATTTCTCATAAAATTCCACCCAAAATAGACCTTTAAGTCACAGAACCCTATGCACACAAATGGATTATGATGTTTCAAACCTAATGACGCAATCGAAATTCCCATATAAGTCCATTACAATTGCATGTGGGTCCCACTCTCATGATTATATTTAGACAAAGTCCATTGGGGGGCTCAGAATGAGTTCGAAGTCTCAGAAATTGAATGAAAGGTTGTTCTAAACCAAATTTGACATTTCGTAGTAATTGTCCTGTCAAATTTTTTATTCGGGAACATTTTTCAGAAATATTGACCAAAGTCAATCATTGGCCATGAATCATTAATAAGTATCACATTACCATCCCAATTCTATCATATCTATCTGATTACTCATGAATTAGTAAAAATCTTACAATTATCACATAAACATATCCAATAACTCAACTCTAGTCTCAAAAGTATAGTTGAACCTTCCTCGATGTCGAAACTGCACTTGAACAACCTTTCAATCAATTCAAGCATTCAAATGATCACCGAATCGATTAGTCGCTATCAAGAATAGATAGTACGTGTCAATAGATGAATTTTGATAACTATATTGGCACGAATTAGGCTTAGGGAGAAAATAGTCAAAACTAGGGTTAAAATTCAAAGTTCCCAAATAAGACAATTGACTTGTAATTATAAATCCACGTCAGAAAAAGAGTTGTGGGTGCAAATCTCACTAAAATTGAGTTCAAATCAAAGGAGAAATCATCAATTAAAGTTTTCAAATTCATAACTTAAAAGCTCCCAATTTTTGACATTCAAAATCATGAAATTCAAGACAAAATCAAGATAAAAATCATGGAAATTAATCAAAATGATGTTAGAAGCACTTACCCAAAGAATTCCTCAAAAACCTTCATCAAAAATTGCCCCAAAAGCTTGAAATATTTAAAAATGGATAAAAATTGAGGTTTCTTGAATTTTATATTGAACAGACAAAAAGGTTGTGAATGCGGGAATAGGTTCACGAATGTAGAGCACTAGGCAATCAAGACCTCTGCAAATGGGGGGTGGGGTTCGCAAATGTGGAGCATTAGAAAGTTACACTCTGCAAAAGCGGAGACCGAATCCACGAAATGCTGAAAAGGGCATGTAACTACCTCCGTCAATGCTAAGGCTAAGGCGCAAACGCATAGAAGGAATTTCCTTGCACTAGAAACCAGATATAGCGGTAAAACACAAGTAAGTCCAAAACTTGGAATGGACCCTTGAGATTTATTCGGAATCCAAATTTCACAAAGCAGACATGTATATATACCAGAAATGGAAATCTAGAATCAACAGAATAATCAGAAGTCAATTTTAAGGTCTCCTTGACACATTTATTAATGCAACTCAAATAAATTAGTTTAAAACTCAAAAAACCAAAACTGCCCTCGAAAACTTCAAAAATTATAATGAGACCATTTCTAGTGTTAGTTTCACTATTCAGAATTACTTGAACTGTGAAAATTGCAATCCAATCTTCTAAACTTCGAATATTGACCAAAGTAAAACATTGGCTTTGAAAATAACTAAAAAGTAACTATGGGTCTAAAAACTTCATTTTAACTCCGAATTCAGTTTTGTAATATCTCCTAGACCAAATTTGATATTCCAAAGTTAATGAATTGACATATTTCCGATCCGATATTCAAAACATAGAATGACACCAGCACTCACTTTTTCAACAATTTAAGATTCCAAAAATGCCAAAACTTATATTTTTCAATTTTAGAACACAAGATTTCAGTTCCAACCACACAAACAATTTAAAATAGGTCCAAAATAACTCACAAATTAGCTATAAGCGAGACACCAACAAGTGGAGATGATATGACAGTACAGTATAAGTATTTACTATCCTCAAAATATAGTAAACAGATCTTATAGGACACATGGCATGTCGAACTAACTCCCGGCGCAATATTCATTCAACTCCATTTATTTTGACACATTCCAACTCAGTCTAAAAAAGGAAAAGTCATAGCATACCTTTATGCGGAACACACACACTCCATCCTTCTTTGTCAGTACTTTTCCTTTTCGGATAGCCTCAAAATGCTTCCATACTACCATAAAGAGATTCATGAGGCTATAACAATCACAATGACATAAAAATTTTAAGAAATGGAAGTAGGCCAATTTCAAGGTCAAAAGAAGGAAAATATGGGACCCACATCCAAAATTTCAAAAGTAACCATAAAAGGTCATCCCAACCTGCCTTATGAGTTTGTATTCCAACATGGGGCACAATTTAGAGCCCAAAAGTACCCCGACATCGCAAAACACCAAAAGTGTGAATTCAGTTCAAGACAAAACTTTATGGAAACAACTAAATCAGAGAATACTACCATAATGAAACCCCTTCAGCTGAAATAAATCACATCATGACGATCACAATGAAAAACCTCACAAATTAGGATTATGAATCGCCTACTTCAGGCCTACATCAATCGGGGTATTAATTTCCAAAAATTTCACAAACTTCAGTCTGAAAATAGAACTATAGTGTAAGAATGTTGATTTTTATATGACCTTAATGAGGCATGAAAATTTGGTTTTGAGGTCAAATGGCTTGTTTGGAGCCTCTGTGGAGTGGCCCTTGGCCTTTGGAGGATGTATGGCCCTTCAACATAGTGCTTTAAAGTAAAGCACACCACACTTGAAGCCCTCATAGTCTATGTGACACTTCAAGGACTATGTGTTGGTCTTGTCTTAAAATCCCACAATTATGGGACCAAGTATGGTCACACAGCCAAGTTCACAACTTGTGTAGGGTGTCATTGCTCGTGTGGCCACTCGTAAGGTTTCTAGAGTGAAATATTTTGATGTATGGAATCACTGTCTCGTAACTTGATTGTGGAAATTTTCTAACGAGAGGGGTACCGGCAGGTTAATGACCCGTGTGACACTACATGGCCCATGTGGCCTCCTGTGGAGGTTATTTCGTTGAAATATTCTAAGTATGGGATCATCAAGCTCAATCTGAGTTCACATTCAAGCCCTAAATTCAAGATAATTTATTTTTTTAAGGCCATCATGGGTCTCCTACATCAAGCCAAATTCAAAGGAATTCCATTGGCTAAGTTTGTCACAAGTACCGATAAAAGGGTCAACTTTAAATGGACATATCTCTTAGTACATAATGAATTGGGTGGCCTATGACCTATTAAATTGATGCTCTTTGAATTATCTTTCCAATGCATCTAGTTTTACCTCATTTTGAGTTTGAAGCAGGAAGTTATTCCCTTTTTTGAAGAATCTATCTGGGCTAGACGGGTTGCCTTCATGGACCGTGAAGCTACCTGTGAGAAGTTCTGGGTTAAATTTAAAGGGAAATTTTATTAGGTGTTTTTTGTATTTTGACCCCTCCCCAAGGCTTTTTAAGACCTTTAAGCCCCTCGTTACATTCCAAAACCTCTGCTATACTAATTCTAAACCCTCATTCAAGACTAACCCTTAGTCTCTAGAATCAAACTCTATCAAGCCTTATAATTCCCTTATTATTAAATAATTTATTCACTTTCAAAAAGGTATTCCTTCAAGATAAAATCAACCCCTACTTCGCAAGTCTTTAACTTGAGTTTGTGTTAGAGAAATATTGAATTGTAGAAAGGAATGAGGGAGGGGTTCGCTTTAGTGAAATTTATTTACTTTTATGAAATTATACATGTTAAACAAGCCTTACTAATAATTATTATGTGTGAACAAAATAATTAAGGAAGGGAAAAGAAAAAATTTGGGCAGCCATCTTATTCGACCATTTTTTCTTTTAAGATGCTTTTGACATAAAATATATTCCCCCTAAAGTAAATCTGTTTAATGACTTTATAAAACCTTATAAACTTTCTCATAACCTTATATTTGACAAACATACATGAAATAAATCAGCTCCTTGGAGCAAAGTTAAGAAATCTCCTATCTTTGGTAAGTTGTTGAATTCTGTCTTTAAATTGCATAGTGTGTAGTAATTGAGAAATATCTCATTCTATATAGCTGTGATTTTAGTGTGTAAAAATGTTTTGGAATGCTAATTCACACACCTACAATTTTTATATTTACTTATATGGTATCTAAAGAAGGCGTGAAACACAGTGAATATTCTGGTCAGTTTTCTACCTGAAAAGCCTTCTATGTACTGTTGTTAGTATTTTAGTCATATCTTGATGTGTCAGCTATAATTTGTGATGCTTCTTAGTTTTTTGAGACCCTAGTACATATAAATACAATATTATGGCTATGTTTGGACCTAATTTGGTAGTTATGGATTCAAAATAGTGGACGCAAGATAGGACAAGTTCTATCCAGTGTATTGACATAGAAATCCCTGGGGGGTGTGCTGTTAGTGTTTCGATTATAAATACTTGTACAAAGGGTATTTTGAAGTGATTATTTATTGTTTTCAACCTATATTAATAAAACTTTGGTTTTCATGTAGACTTGAAAGCCTAGTTTGTTGATTTACCAATTCAAAATCTAGTTGCATTGTGAGGCAGTAAAGTTGTCGATATGAGTGTGATTTACAAAAATAGAAATCAGTTTTGGTACTTGTCTTGTTAGTTTCTACCTATTGAAATTTCTAAATATTAAAGGAGTATGTAAATGAGTATTAAGGTGTTCACACTCTTGTACAATCTTAAGGAAATTGATTGAAGAAAACGATGTCGTATTCATCCATGACATGAAATTAGTAGTGTCGATTGCGTGCTTAAAGGTTCAGGTTCATGAAAAGACTTGTTCTTATACATTTGTTACCTGATAGAATAAATGTTATCTTGGTATCTCAGCTATGTTATTGTCATTTTATCTGGTTGTGTTGACATATATTGGGGACTAGCAAGGAACTCGCTTAATTCACTCATTTGTATGAATTGCCTGATCACTTGACATCCTTGTGGACTTTGTCCTTCTTGTTACTGTGACTTTGTCACCATTGGCATGCATCTTGTTCGGATTAATTACCATCTTTATTGTGGATTTTTGGTTTGTCCTAAGCATGGAACTTGTCCATTTTATGCACCAACTAGGAAGCCACTCTTAATATAGTTCTTGGTTCTCTTGATAATTGAGTTTTCACCCTTCTATACAGGCCTTCAGTCATTCATGATACTTCATTATGTTTGGTGTGACAGCATGACCTACATACTGGGCGAAACTTGTATTTGAATTTCTAGCAAAAATTGTTCCAGGAACCCTTGATACTTAGATCTTTAAATATCCTACTTAATACAATTGATGTATTTTTTTGACTTGGTCTATTTATTATATTGTGCTTCCCTTTTACTTAAGAAGGGTAAATTGAGAAATTTTGTCATGACCCAAGCCTAGGGCCTAGACGTGATCAGCCAATGGGGAACCCAAAGGAACCCCTAAACAAGCCTCATAGCATATTATTACACATCCTTGGTCGCAGAAGAAAGTAAAAATGACAATAAGGGACAAACATAAGCAATGGGAATTGTGACTAAGGGAGTGAGAGAGAAGGAAGAAGTAATGCTTAAATATCATAGATGAGTCAAAGCTCAAGCATAATACACAACTTCTCCAACAACACCTCTAAACATAGATACTTAGTGGGGGTCAAGACAAGCAACCAGGCTCAGCCTCATTATCAAAGTGGCAACATAGAAGAGAGTACCAATACATAGCATAAGAAAAATAGACTAACGTCCCCAGAATGGAGGACTTATTAACTAACTTGAGAGATAATCATACTAGCCACGTGGAGGAGAATGATAGCCAAATGGATCTCTAGTTCCTACATGGTAACATCATGTAGGCATAGAGTATGCATTAGTATGTTTCAAAGTTCTAAGTATGTAGGATGCAATGCAACAAGTGATAGACATCATAGGTAAAATGCATAATCATATGCAATGAATAACATACTAATAATATGACATATATGAATGATACTTAAAGTAAAACATGCTTATTAATAACATATTACGTAGATAAGAAGAGACCATCATCATAGACTAAGCAAGTAGTACTCGATATCCAAGGCTTAACACCCACTAGGTAGTGGTCGAGGTACCAACCCCTCAACAAGTTTAATGGACTTAACACCCTCCATCAAAGTGGTCAAGGTACCAACCCCTCTATATTGTTAATGGAGTTAACACCCTCCATCAAGTGGTCAAGGTACCAACCCCTCAACATGGTTAATGGACTTAACACCCTCATTGAAGTGGTCAAGGTACCAACCCTCCATCAAAGTGTTTAAGGTACCAACACCTCAATAAGGTTAATGGTCAACATGTAATACTATAGAAGCTTATCATGAAATTAATACGCATACAACATACTTTTATCATCATAAAGGCGTGTATCTTATATGACAAACTTTAGGCCTTCAAAAACTCAAGAATCATAAACTGGACATTTTATCAAACACTTGGCGTGTGTATAGTGTTAGTGCAAAATCATGCAATTCAAGAGTGAAAACATGCAGGTAAATAGAATGCAAAACCATTAATCAATACTTGGTAACACCTTCAAACAATATACATCAAAACCCTTCATCAAATCTCATAATAGCTCTTAGACTCATAGCACAAAACATAGTAAAATAATCATAATCTCATGAACACTAACATGGTGTACAGTGAATTTCATAGTAATACCCATGAGTAAATCAGCTTGAAACCATGCAACTTTTAACAAAAAGGAAGCTTGGGCATCATGGGTGAAAGGAATCCATGAAAGAAACCCACGTACCTTATCTTTTGGGATGAACTCGATGAATACTGGAGATGGACACTTGAAGTTTGAAGGAGAATCTTGAGATCCGAATGAGGGTTTGAGACATAAATTTTGAGAGAAATATAAGACTAAGTGTTTGAGTAAATATTGGAGAATGTTTTGGGTGATATGAGGGTGAAATAAGACTAAATATAGGTACTTTCATGCATGGGAACACTTAGACCCAAGACTAAAAAGTCTTGGACCTAAAATAAAAACTAGGCATTTTTAACACTCTGGTGCATCGCGCCAGTGACACGAATTTGCCTCTGGAAATCTCATTTTGTGAGTTTTGGATTTTGATACAGTTGATCTAAAATTCAAGTTAAACCCTTGTCCCCCTAAATTTGACCCCTAGAATACGAATATGAAGTTGAATTTTCAAAATAACGCATGGATTTTGTGATATATGAAAATCATGATTCCAGGCACTTCCGAGGAATATTTTCGGGCACTTTTGGGGTCATTTCAAATTTAAGGTTCTCATCTTATAGCTTTTGCACCACTAAGATTCATGCTTAGGTTTCTATTGTAGGAAGTATCCGAGATGATGCTTGAGGATGGTCATTGAAGATAAATTTTGAGAGTTGTGCAGAAGATCACATTTGCATCTAAACATATATTTTAGCAGTTTTGGGACATTTACATGATTCTCTTGTTGGATATGTATGTATAAATTTTAAAGACTAGTGCAAATTATGAAATCATGGTTTGTAACTTCAAGTTTTGGCTTGTTTAGTTAAGTTTGAGCCGGCAAGCTTGTTGCTATATTAAAATACCATTTGTGTTAAGCTGATTGTAGGACATGGCAAGTAGTAAATTTTATGTCCTTATTTTTAACATTGGTAATACTTTTGAGCACGCTACAACTGTAGGGGCAATATATAAATATTTCCCATGATAGTAATCTAAATTATTTACAAGGTACTTACTCCAAAAACGTGATGTCATGTCCCAAGCCTAGGGGCTAGACATGACTGGCAAATGGGGAACTCGAAGACACCCCAAACAAGCCTCATAGTATATCATTACATTTTCTTGGTCGCGGAAGAAATATAAAATATCATAAGAAACATGAACAAGGGGAAATGGGACTAAAGGAGAAGGAGAGTGTAATACTTAAACGACATAGATGAGTCAAAGCTTAAACGACATAGATGAGTCAAAGCTTAAACGACATAGGATTTTTGACGACTTTGGGCTGTCCTCAACCTTTCCCTAATCATCTTTACCTTCTTAAGGGCATCCATAACTAGATTCAGCCCCAATAAAGCCACTTCTCCAAACTAAAACCATCCCACTGGTGATCTACAATGTCTCCCATAAAGATCCTCAAATGGAGCCATACCGATGCTAGAGTGATAGCTATTGTTGTAGGAAAACTCAATCAATGGAAGGTGGTCATCCCAACTACATTTCAGCTCCAAGACACATGCCTTAAGCATATACTCCAGTGTTTGAATTGTCCTCTTGGCTAGGCCATCCGTTTGAGGATGGAAGGACGTAATAAGGTGACTTTGGTTCCAAGACCCCTTTGAAAAGACTTCCAAAAGTGAGAAGTAAATTGTGCACCCCAATCTGATATAAGGGATAAGGGAACCCCATGCAACCTTAACAACTCATAGATGTACAACCTTGCATACTCTTTAGCCCCATATGTAGTCTTGACCAGTTGAAAATGAGCTGATTTCGTCATCCTATCAACCACCACCCATATGGAATAAAAAACTTTTCTAGTCTTCGGCAACCAAACAGAAAATCCATATTAACTACTCCTACTTCCAAGTAGGAATCTCTATGTCTTGGATTAGGCCACTTGGCCTTTGATGTTCGGCTTTAACTTGTTGGCAACTATGGCAACGGAAACAAATTTGGTAATGCCCCTCTTCATGCCTCCCCACCAATACACATCCCTCAAGTCTCTATACATTTTGGTGGAACCAGGGCAGATAGAATAAGAGGAATTATGGGTTTTATCAAGAATTTTCTCCCTTAAACCATCAATACATGGCACACATAACCTACCATGGTATCTAAGGGCCCCATCTCCCTTTTGGGAAGAAACCTCTATCTTGCCTTCTTTCACCAAGGCCTTTAACTCAAGCAAGGAGGAGTCTAGATCTTGTATTGCTATCACCTCATTAACCGAAGAAGATTTAGAACCACCAACCACAATAACTCCATTACCCATATCTTCCAACTTCACCCCTAATCTAGTAAACCTATGCACCTCCCTAGCCATCTCCCTTTCGCCACCATCCACATGAGCTAGGCTACCTATGGACACCCGACTCAAAGCATCTGCCATAACATTTGCCTTACCCAGAAGGTAATGCACACTCATTTCATAGTCCTTAAGTTCTAGCCACCTTCTTTGTCTCAAGTTGAGATCTTTTTTAGTGAAGACATATTGAAGGCTCTTATGATCGGTGAAGACATCAACATGCACCCCATACAAATAATGACACCAAATCTTTAATGCAAACACTATGGAGTCCAATTCAAGATCGTTGGTAGGGTAGTTCTTTTCATGCACTTTGAGTTGCCTAGAAGCATAGGCTATGACCTTACATTTTGCATTAGTACAAAACTCAAACCAACTCTAGATGCATCACAATATGCAGCAAAACCCTCAAGCCTATCCAGTAGTCACAATGTAGAAGCGGACACAAGTCTATCTTGCAATATTTGGAAACTTTTCTCACATTTATTGGTCCACACAAACTTCACCTTCTTTTGAGTGAATTTTGTCATAGGAGAAGAATTGGAGGAGAACCCATTAACAAACCTTCTATAGTAACCCGCAAGGCCCAAGAAACTCCTAATATCCGACGGGGTCAATGGTGTAGGCCAAATTCTAATCACATTAGTTTTCTTAGGATCCACTTTTATATCATCCCCGAACATTACATGACCTAAGAATGCAACCTGCTTCAGCCAATATTCATACCGATCATATATAACATACAATCTCTCCTCCCTCAACCTTTGCAACGTGACCTTCAAATGGCCCACATACTCTTTCCCTTTATGTGAGTAAATCAATATATCATCAATGAAGACCAGAACAAAGGAATCAAGATATGGCTTGAAGACCCTATTCATTAGGTCCATGAAAGTGGTTGGTGCATTGTTCAATGCAAAGCATATCACCACAAATTCATAATGCCCATAACTAGTCCGAAAGGCCATCTTTGGAATATCACACTTCCCTCATCCTTACATGATGGTACCCAGATCGAAGATCGACCTTAGAGAAAAATCTATCCCCTTGCAATTGGTCAAACAAGTCATCAATCCTTGGAAAAGGATATCTATTCTTTATAGAGACCCTATTGAGTTGCCGGTAGTCAATGCACATTCTAAGTGACCTATATTTCTTGTTTGCAAACAACACCGATGCACTGCAAGGTGATTGGCTAGGTCTAATAAATCCCTTCTCCAACAAATTTTCAATTGCTCCTTTAACTCCTTCAACTCCATCAGGGCCATATGGTAAAGGGGAATGGAGATAGGTTGGGTATCGGAAAGAAGATCTATGACAAAATCGATCTCCCTTCGTGAGGGAAATCGAGAAGGTCATTTGGGAAGACATCAAGAAATTCATTTACAACCAGGACCGACTCAATGGAAGGGACTTTGGACTCCACATCTTTGACTCTCACAAGATGATCTAAATGCACATTGGAAATCAACCTATGGGTTTTAATGCATAAGATGAACCTATGCCTCACTATTACATCATGACTTTCCCACTCAAGGAAGGGTTCATTTGGAAATTGAAACTTGACTTTACGGGTCCTACAATCAATAGAAGCACAGTATGCATGCAACCAATCCATCCCAAGAATAACATCAAAATCAACCAGATCTAATTCAACAACATCACAAGGTAAGATTTATGCAAGATACAAATTGAAAAATTTCTATACACCCTCCTAGTAACAATAGATACACCAATAGGGGTAGACACCTCATATGACTAATGTAACAACTCCTACTTAACATGGAACTTTGTAGCAGCAAAGTGGATAACAAAGGAAAGGGTGGCACATGGATCAATCAAAGAAGATACATCAAGATCGAAGACATACTGGTAACTACATCGAGGACCTCACAACCCCCTTGCCTTCCATATAGAGTATAGAATTGACTGTTCCTTGGGGCACCACCTGGAGGACCACCTCTACCCAATGGGACCACATTTGCACGCTGAACCTTGCCATAACTTCTTGGACAATCTACTTTCTTGTGACCAAGCTCCCCACAAGCCTAGCATGCACTAGTACCCTTCAAACACAGGCTATTATGGCTCTTCCCACATCTAGGATACACATCATTAGGAGCCACAGCACCTACACCTTGGGGCCTAAGGAAATCATTGGCAAACTCCCTACTTGTAGCATGAGGAGGCCTTTGGCCTTATGAAAGTCTAACACCCATATAGAACCTACCCTCAAACCGAGCCCTCTTGGCCTTATGACCCCTCCTCTTTCTCAACTTCTCATCCTCCATTTGCTCGGCATATGTCATCAATCGATACAAGTCTATGTCACCAATAAGCAAGGTGGAACGCATTCTTCACTTACTATGTCGGAGACCCCCATAAAAAACTTATTTATCCTAGATCTAGAGTCGGCCACCAAGTGAAGAGCATACTTTGAAAGTTGATTAAATTTGAGGGCATATTTCCTCACACTCATACCACCTTGTTTCAAGTTCATAAACTCAACCAACTTTACTTCCCTAAGCTCAAGAGGGAAGAACCGATTAAGGAAGGTCAATTTAAATTCCTCCCACAACACCACATAGCCATTACCCTTCTCAGCTTTCCATTGATCAAACCAAATTTGGGCTATACCCTTCAGTAGGTATGCCACCAACTCCACAGTCTTGTTTGACCCAACAACCATGATTGAAAATATTTTTTAGATTTCATCAATAAACTCTTGTGGATCCTCATAGACCTTTGACCTATGGAAAACCGGAGGATTCATCCTCATGAAGTCCTTTACCCTAGCTCCTGAGGTAGTAACATTAGGGACTTGGGCCCGTTGTTGGACTTGGTTGGCAACTAATTGTGCAAGCATAGTAAGAGCATCCCGGAGCTCACCATTGGTAGGTTGCTCCTTAGTAGTTTGGGACCATCTTCCTATAGTGTTTGGCATGATCTAGCATAGTAACGAATAATCATTAGGGGGGAACAACGTATTATAACTCTAAAGCATGACTTAGAACAAGAAGAAGGCAAACATTTCCCAAAATGCCTTATAATCTCTTAATCATAGTCATGGCGTGCTTTACAACCATGAGTAGGACTCTAATTGGCGCGATATGTTGGATTCCAAGGATCTATCAACCTAGTGTTCTTATACCAAGCTCATCATGTCCCAAGCCTAGGGCCTAGACGTGATCGGTGAATGGGGAACCCAAAGTGACCCCAAATAAGCCTCATAGTATATCATTACACATCCTTAGTCGCAGAAGCAATATAAAACATCATAAGAAACATGAACATGGGGAAATGGGACTAAGAGAGAAAGAGAGAGTGTAATGCTTAAACAAAAGAGATAAGTCAAAGCTCAGAAATAATACATAACTTGTCCAACAAACACCTCTACATACATAGATTGAGCGGGGGCCAAGACAAAGTAACCGGGCTCACCCTCATGGTCTAATAAAACATAAGACAGTGTCTCAATACATAGATAAGAGAAAAATGTAAAGAAAATTCCACGAAATGGAGGACTCATCAACGAGCTTGGAATAGTACCGTCTATCCACATGGAGGAGGATGATCAACTTGGGAACCGGTTCTTACATGGTGATATCATGTAGGCAAAAGTATGCATTAGTATATTTGAATCTACTAAGTATGCGGGATACAATGCAACAAGATATAAGTATCGTAATCCAAAATTCATAAAAATAGGCAATAAGCATAATATAGCAATATGACAGGTATGATCAGTGATAAGTAAAACATGCTTAAGTGAATCATGCTCATATAGAATATCATATGTGAAGAAGGGACCAAGCTAGCTTTCCAAGGTACAAAACCCTTGAGGTTAGTGATGATGCCGCCCCATCACTTAGGAGGATTAGTGTGGACCTTCATCTCAGTTGGTGATTATGCCACCCTATCACCTAGGTGGATAAGAACAAACCCCCTATCTCGATTGGTAATTATGCCACCCTATCACCTAGGTGGATGCGTACGAACTTCCATCTCGATTGGTATCAATTCCACCCTTTCACCCTAGTGGAGATGAGTATTAACCCTCATTCTAGGTTACCTGGACTCTTATCCCCCCAGATCGGGCATGGTCTAATGCAACACTTTATATACAGTGCATCATATGCATAAGCTCATTTCATCATCATATAGTCAATATATCATCCACAAAAGCCCTTTTCATTATCATAACATCATTCACATGATATCTCATGCTTTGGACCTTCAATTCCTCAAGAAACCCTAGTCTGACATTTTATCAAACACCTGGGGGTGTATTGGGGTAAAAGAGCATGCAATCTAATGTTTAAGAGGGTCGAGTGTATACATGTTTTCTGTCAAATTGAGGAGATCACGACCCTAAACAAAGTTAGAGCATTGAGGTGCTTGTAGTACTCAAGAAGCTAGAAGGGGAGTCACCTATATGCTTAGCTTAAATTTGCTAGCTAACCGAAGACGAGGCCCGATGTTGAATTTGTCCAAGTCTGATTATGAATAAAGTCCATGTTAAGGTTGTAACTTTAGCCCGTGTTTTACCATTGTAAATGAACAACACTTACAGCCCATGAGTAATAAAAGGGCCCAAGTACATCACAATCCACTTGACTAATTTGGCCCAAACTAAGTGAAGAGAAATTTGGAAAATGGGAAGCCAAGGCCCATCAACTTTGACACCAATTTAGGCCAAAGTGTAAGGGCCAAGATGCTGCATCACAAGGTTATTAATATGTGTTAATATGCGATGAAAAGTTAAAAATAAATTCGGCCAAATAGACTCTTTAAAAGGGATCAAAAATAGCTCTTTAATCCATTTCACTTTTGAACAAATTTTAAGCTTTCCTAAAGACTATTTTTCTCTCTTTATTTCACTTCACAAGACAGCCTACACAACCCTCTAGGGTTATTAAAGGAAAACTGAACATTGAAGGCTAAGGTAAGTGGAAATATCCATGTATTTGTTACACTTATCCCATGACATACAAAAAGTATATGCTAGTTACGTTTGTGCTGAAATTTTGGACAGCCTGTGTCCTAAGGATTGTTGTGAATTTTTCTTGTTGTTCAGGTGGATTTTCTCTTCTTGGTTGGATTAATTATGAATTAAATTACAACTTATGTTTTTAGCAAGGTTTAGTTTTTTAGTGATTTAATTTAGCCGCTGCACCACTTTTACAGTCCACAAAAGTCAGTCCTTATAGGATATCGCAATTGTGTTCTTATCAAGAACTTGTGTGCTGGTGGATGGAAGATTATTGCCTCACGTCCTTCATGACATCTTTGTTACTATTATAAGACTGTTTTAAGGCTATTTTTATGTATAGATGTGTTGAGGACAGTTTGGGTAAAGTTGTAACAGGTTCAGGATTGTCGACGTCGAAATGTAGCGAAGGGGTGTAATGTTATGCCGCCAATTTGTATGTTACATAGAATTCTTGTGTGTTGTGCTTTGTAGGCTATTGTAAGAATTCTATGGCACTAAAAAGGATGCATATGATATGTATATGAGAATGTGTATTAGATAATACGATTAGGGCGAAATGGTTGAAAGAATATACTCGGGTTTACAATTATACGCTTGCTGCCCATATGTTGTTTTATGAGATTGGGCTGCCAAGATGTTTCTACTGCCTGCTAATTCGAGTTTTATCACCTACTATGTTATAGATAAATATTTGGAGGAAGGTAAGGTTATCTCGAGGTAATTGCAAGGTCGTATAGTGAGGTATGTAAGACTACTCGATTTCGTATTACTTGGCATGAAATCTAGATTCTTCCTTGGCACATAAAGGCACTTGCCAACTCTGACTCAATTATTAACCATGTCTCAACTTTTTCACATGTCCATATTCTCCCATACATAGTCACCTTCAAATCTACATACATACTTGGATACTAAGTTACACGAGTTCGTTTTACTAAATAAAGTTCATGTGTTGTTCTACCTCCTATGCATTTCATTATGTGTGTAACATACTCCTTTCATTATGGTGTTGTCTTTTGTGATTATTTACATGTCATATGTTGTATCTATAATATTATGACCACCAAAAGAATCATCTCAAAGGTAATTAAAAGATAAAGTAAAATGTATTGCTTGCTGATGGGTGGTAACCCGATGGGTGGAAGAATCACCTACCCAGGGTCAATCCAATCACGGGGGGTAGCCTAAGGGGTGAAAAGAAAGGCCTAGCCAGGTCTGATCTCGATATAGATTTACCATTAATCAACTTGTAATTTTGTATTACATGATGTGCACAGATTATACAGTAAAGATAAAGTAATAAAAAGAACATAAAGTACATAATCCCACAGTATAACTAAGGATAATCTCTTATTCTACACAGTGCATAGTTTCATTTGAGTTGTTACTTCATATACAGTATTTACTACCTTATATATTTAGTACATAATCTCGTAATGACATCCCATACGGGGGACCTGCATTTCATACTATAGGTACAGGTGCTAGTAGATCTCCCCATTAGGAGTATAGGATATCCAGCTGTTGTTACAAAGCTCCAGGTTGCTTCGGAGCTTTGTTTGTGTCTAGAGCTCATATTTTTGTATTGTACAGTTAGTCGAGGCGATTCCTATCCTGACCCTTAGCAGATATGTTTCCCTTATCTAGATGCTTTGTAGACTATGTAAATTAAAGTGTGGTCATGTCTCGTACTTTAAACACCGTGGCCCCAATGGCCTAGCCATATACATTTCCTTTTTTGGATTGTTATCACTGTTTATTTTCTTAGAGGCATGTCAAATGTAGAAATCCCTTGTAATATGTATAGAAAATGCATAGAGACAAGTTGGTTCTCCCAAGCCTTATTGGCAATGGCTGGTAGTCCGCCTTAATGAGACTTGGGCATGACAGAAGTGGTATCAGAGCTGGTCATCCTAAGGAGTCTACAAAGCCGTGTCTATGTAGAAACTTGTTTATCGATATGTTGTGCACTACATTTATAAGAAGGAGGCTATATGGCATTTAGGAGTTGTTACTTTCTTTTCGTTCTTTAGATCATGCCATAGAGCTAAGAGTAATAGGTAGATTGTGTCTAACCCCTAAATTGACTTTTACAACAACTCTGCCAGAAACCAGGCAAAACAAAGGTAAAAGGAAGGGAGTAGAAGTAGTGGCTGATATACCCAGTCAAGTGAGACAATGAAATGAGGTTCAAGAGGAGTCTCTGCCACAGACATCTCCAACTCCTCCAGCTCCTGATGAACTCAGAAGTAGTGAAATTCCCCCATAACCACCTATCGATACTACCGTACAGGATCTAAGAAATGCAGTACAACTATTGACTCATATAGTTGCTGGTGAAGGTCAGAGACAGGAAGGTCCAGTCATAGGTACAGATGGTGCGAGTAGGGAAACTAGCACGAGGATACGTGATTTCCTTAACTTGGACCCCCCATCCTTCACTGGTGCAGATCCTAATGAAGATCCCCAAGACTTTGTTGATCAGATTCAACGCAATTTAGATGTTATACCTGTGAGTGGTACAGAAGTTGTCAAGTTAGCAACATATAGGTTGAAAGGTGTGGCTATATTTTGGTATGAAGCTTGGAAGAAACCTAAGGGTATTGATGCACCTCTAACTACCTAGAAGGAGTTCAAAGAGGCATTTCTTGACCATTACTTGCCATTAGAGATCCGAGAGGCCCGTGCAGATCAGTTCATGAACCTCCACCAAGGGAATATGAGTGTGAGGAGGTATATCCTTCAATTTAATTCCTTGGCTAGGTATTCTCCTAATGTAGTTGCTACTATGGTAGATAAAGTTCATCGATACGTGGATAGATTAGAAACGTATATAGTCAGAGACTGTACCATTTCTTCCTTCATGGATATAATGAGAATGCAAGATTTTGCACAAAAATTAGAGGATTAGAGGCAAAAAATAAGGACAAAAGAGTTAGAAAGGGCGTAGTCCAAGAGGGCCAAGTCTATAGGGAAGCTTAGACCGCCCCAAGGTAAGGTTAGGCCTCAGTTTTGTAATAGACTGCCTAGGCCATCATCCTCCTACTCTGTAGCCAGTGCTCCACCACAACTTCAAGGGTCTAGGAGATATCAGTTTGGTCCAAGAAGTGAAGGGCAGGGCACCCGGACAACAGGATATTCAGCAAGTTGGCAAATAACCCCTACTCAGCCTTGTAAACATTACGGAAGAAGTCATTCAGGTATATGTGTTGTTGGGACAGAAGCATGTTATTGGTGTAATACGCCAGGGCATGTGATGCGAGATTTCCTGAAGAGGCGTATGGGTGATGTAGAATAATCTACTGGGTCAGCTGTTGCATCATCATCGTCAGTTCCTCCATTAGGTAGTGGTCAAAAATCACCTATGGGTGGTGGTAGAGGTGTTAGAGTGGCATCTAGCTCTAACAGAGTCTAGAATCGAACTTATGCTTTGGGGAGTTGGCAGAATTTAAAAGATTCACCTGATATGGTCACAGGTACATTTTCTATCTTTTCACATAATGTATATGCATTAATTGACACTGGTTCTACACTATCATACATTAACTTGCTAGTTGGTGGGAAGCTTAAGAGAATACTCAAATTATTGAACAAACCATTTGAAGTGTTCATACCAACCGGTGAATCTATTAGGGCTAGAAGGGTTTATTATGACTGTGACATATTGGTAGACCTAATTGAGCTAGAAATGGTGTAATTTGATGTTATAATGGGTATGGATTGGTTAGCTTCTTGCTATGCCACCATGGATTGCCGAACTAATAGACTGTGCTTCCACTTAACAAATGAGGCAGTTCTTGAATGGGAAGGCAATATTGGGGCGCCAAAGGGTAAGTTTATCTATTATTCATTGCTAGGTGGGTGCTTCGGGAAAGAGAAGTCATCCAAGTAGTTCGTGAAAGATGTTAAACAGAAGGCAGGGTCTTAGGGTCAATGGGGGACTTCGCCGGGGTATTAGATATTTGTATGACACTTAACGCGAGAACGACTAAGCTCTGAACGCTACTCTTTTCTTCTAACTCCGAAAAGACTGCTTCTCAACCAACCTGGAACGGGCTTTAAAGAATCGATTTGCTTCTATTCCCAACCGACCTGTCCGGGCTAAACCAACCTGAACGAACTGCCCGGGCTTTTAATCTTTGATTTCCTTCCCCTAGTTGAATTAATTACTTTCAAGTCGAATTCATTAGCTCAGTTTCATTGCTTGAAAGGTGATTTCATTACTTTTATTGCTTCCTCAACGAATAGTTAGACTCATTTGAAAGTCATTTCGTTGTTCAACTCTAACACCCGGGCTAAAAGTTGCATAGTTGAATTCTAAAGTGGCATTCAAAAGTCGAATTGCTTGTTTTAGCTCAGTGGAATATGATTTACAAACTTGTTTAATTAATTGCTTTCAAGTGTAATAGTTATTGTTGAGGCAAGAGAGATGATATCTACGGGGTATATATGTCATTTAGTTAAAGTGAGAGAATTGAGGTTCTTGTAGGACTTAAGAAGATAGCAGGTGAGTCACCTATATGCTTAGCTTAAATTTGCTAGCTAAATGGAGATGAGGCCCGACGTCGAATTTGTCCAAGTCTGATTATGAATAAAGTCTGTGTTAAGGGTGTAAATTTATCCTGTATTTTACAATCATAAATGGACAACACTTATAGCCCAAGCTGAATAATAAAAGGGCCCAAGTACATCACTATCCACTTGACTAATTTGGCCCAAACTAAGTGAAGAGAAATTTGGAAAATGGGCAGCTAAGGTGCATCAACTTTGACACCCATTTAAGCCCAAGTCTAAGGGCCAAGCTGCTGCAACACAAGGTTAATAATAAATATTAATCTGTGGTGAAACGTTCAAAAGAAATTTGGCTAAAGAGACTCTTTAAAAGGGCTCAAAAATAGCTCTTTAATTTATTTCACTTTGGAACAAATTTTCAGCTTTACTAAAGACTCTTTTTCTCTCTTTATTTCACTTCACAAGACAGCCTACACAACCCTCTAGGTTTCTTGAAGGAAACCTAAACCTTGAAGGCTAAGATAAGTGGAAATATCCATGTATTTTGTTATACTTATCCTATGAAAAGCAAGAAGTATATGCTAGTTATGTTGTGCTGAAATTTTGGACAACATGTGTCCTAAGGATTGTGGTGAACTTTTCTTGTTGTTCAAGATGATTTTCTCTTCTTGGTTGGATTAGTTATGAAGTACGATTTATGTTTTAACAAGTTTTAGCTTTTTAGTGATGTAATTTAGCTGCTGCACCACTTTTACAGTCCACAAAAGTGAGTCCTTATAGGATATCGCAATTGTGTTCTTAGTAAGAACTTATGTTCTGATGGATGGAAGGCTATTGCCTCACATCTTTCATGAATACTTTGGTACTATTATAAGACTGTTCTAAGGCTGTTGTTATGTATAAATGTGTTAAGGATAGTTTTCGTATAGGTTTGGGATTGTCGACGTTGAAATGTAGCGAAGGGGTGTAACGTTATGCTGCCTATTTGTATGTTACGTAGAATTGTTGTGTGTTGTACTTTGTGGGCTGATGTAAGACTTTTATGGTACTAAATCAGTTTGCACATGATATGTATCTGAGAATGTGTATTAGAAAATATGATTAGGGCGGAAAGGTTGAACAAATACGCTCGGGCTTACAATTATACGCTTGCTGCCCGTATGTTGTGTTGTTTTGAGATTGGATGCCAAGATGTATCTATTGGCTGCTAATGCTAGTTTTATCAGCTACAATGTTTCAGATAAATATTTGGAGTAAGGGAAGGTTATCTCGAGGTAATAGCGAGGTCGTATAGCGAGGTATGTAAGGCTACTTGATTTCGTATTACTTGGCATGAAATCTAGATTCTTCCTTGGCACATAAAGGCACTTACCAACTCCAACTCAATTATTAACCATGTCTCAACTCTTTCATATGTTCATATGCTCCCTTACATAGTCACCTTCAAATCTGCATACATACTTGGATACTAAGATAAACGAGTTCGTTCTACTAAATAAATTTCATGTGTTGTTTGACCTCCTATGCATTTCATTATGTATGTAAGCTACTCCTTTCATTATGGTGTTGTCTTTTGTGATTATTTACATGTCATATGTTGTATCTATAGTCTTACAGCTCCAATATTATGGCCACCAAAAGAATCATCTCAAAGGTAATTGAAAGATAAAGTAAAGTGTATTGCTTGTTGATGGGTGGTAACTCGAGGGGTGGAAGAATCACCTAGCCAGGGTCGATCCTATCACGGGGGATAGCCAAGGGGTTAAAGGAAAAGCCTAGCTAGGACCAATCTCGGTATAGATTTACCACTGATCAGCTGGTCATTTGTACGGCATGATGTGCACATATTGTACAGTTAAGGTAAAGTAATAAAAAGAACATAAAGTACATGATCCCATAGTATAACTAAGGGTGGTTTCTTATTCTACACCAATGCGTAGTTTCATTTGAGTTGGTACTTCATATACAATATTTCCTGCCTTACATATTCAGTACATTATCTGGCACTGATGTCCCTTATGGGGGACCTGCATTTCATGTTGCAGGTACAAGTGCTAGTAGATCTCCAGTAGGAGCACAGGATATCCAACTGTTGTTATCAAGCTCCAGGTTGCTTTAGAGCTTTCTGTGTGTCTAGAGCTTATATTTTTGTATTGTACAGTTAGTCGGAGCAGGGCCTGTCTCGATCCTTATCAGATACGTTTACCTTATCTAGTGGATTTTTAGTCTATATAAATTAAAGTGTGGTCATGTTTCATACTTTAAACACCGTGGCTCCAACAACCTAGCCATATGCATTCCCTTTTGGCTTGTTATCACTGTTTATTTTCTTAAACGCAAGTCAAATGTAGAAATCCCTTGTAATATATATGTAAAGTGCATAGATACTGGTTGGTTTTCCCAAGCCTTATCGGCAACGGGTGCCAGTCCGCCTTAATGGGACTTGGGAGTGACAAGAAATGAGTCTAAGTGTTTGGGGAAATGTTGGAGAATGATTTTGGGTGATATTTGGTGAAATAAGACTAAGTCTAGGTAAAAATATGTTTGGGAAAACTTAGGTCCAACACTTAGAAAAATCTGGGTGAACTAGGAAAAGGCCATACAAGAAATACACCTCTGTGCATCGCGGAGAGGTCGCGGAACCTCACTGAAAATTGCACTAATCAAAATTTTATAATTCGATTCCTTTGCTTTAAATTCAAGGTTAGACCCTTGTCACCCTAATTTGGACCCCTTGAACAAGAATATGAAGTTGGACTTTCAAAATTCCAAACAAATTTTTAGATATATGGAAAACAAGATTCCGGGCACTCCCAGGGCACGTTTTAGGCACTTTTTGGGGTTGTTTCACGTGAACCAGAAATCAACTAAACAACCTTTAAAAATTTTTTTGTACTTTTAACTATTTTGATCTCATTATTTAATTATGATTAGTATGTCACATGTTAAATTCTTCGTATGTTAGTGAGTGTGATATATGCCTAGAGTGTATGGAAGTGGCATTCTCCCGCGAGGTTTGCCACAAATGTTGTTGTCAGAGTGCAAGCTTGTGATTCTAGGACTTTTGATGTGAATTACTTGTATACTTGTTTGTTTTTTAAAAGTTCCAAGCTATGTTATCTGTTCACTTACATGATTAATACAATTTTAGAGCCTAAAAAGTGCATATGCATCATGTACATGTCCTTAATACAACGCGATCTTCTCTTTTGAAGGAATTAAATTATGGCCTCTCCCTCTAATAGACCTATGGAAGAAACACCAGAAGGATCAGATAACTCTTATTCCCAACCTCATCCACTTGAAGGAGTTGGCGAACATCTCTCGGATCAATATGTCCCCCATACTAGTAGATGTGAAGTGGAAACAAAGGTGTAAGACCTATCCCACATCCCCAGATGAGCCATAGTACTCAGATCATGAATCCTGCTATCGAAAAGATAGCTGAATTCTACCACCACATGGCTTTAGCGATGCATGATCCTGATGGGATAAACTTCGAGAAAATGAAGACAATGGGTGGGGTAGAATTTGAAGGTTCTGCTTGTCCCGTTGAACAATGATTTGAACATATGGAGAGGGTGTTTGAGCAGTTAGAGTGTTCAAATATTGCAAAAATTAAGTATGTTGTTTCACTATTACAAAATGATGCTTATGAATGGTGGGTGAGTGTTCCAAATGCCAAGGTAAAACCTCCAATTCTGACTTGGGATGACTTTGTTAAGGAGTTCCATATGAAGTATGTTCCTCCTACTTACTGTGATGCTAAGAAAAAGGAGTTTTTCAGTTTGAGGTAGCGGGGCTTGCCTATTGTTGAATATCAACAAAAGTTCTTAAGGATTTGTCGTTATGCAGGAGATATTATTAAAGAAGAGAAAGATAAGTGTAGGAGATTTGAAGATGACTTAAACGATTCTATCAGAAAAAATGTGACAATCTTGCAACATTAGAACTTCTGTAAATTATAAGTTTTTGCTGCTCTTACGTGGGAAAGACTTGATAAGGAATAAGCTAGTAGACATGAAAATAAACTCTGGAAACCTAGATCAGATTTCGGAGGTCCATACAAAAGGGTAAGGTTTGACAATTCTAAGGCTAGAGATATTAACAGGTCACCTCAACCCAAGCAAAGCAGATCAGATTATTCTACATGAAACACTCCAAATAATGCTCAAGTCAAGACTTATGTTCCTACGTGAACAATGTGGGAAGAATCATTATGATTTTTGCAGGAGAGCTTCTGGTGCATATTTTTACTGTAACAGTTTTGATCATACAGTGAAAGAATGTCCTAAATAGGTTCCTTCCTTGCGACCGAAAGCTCTGTTTAGAAGCCTTCTACTACTTTTCCTCAAACCAATATGGGTGCAAGACCAAAAACATCCAAGTGGCCGGAGAAAGTGGAGAAAATCAACTTAGTGAACCATGGCCTATGTCAAGACCTTAGGCTATGAAAAAGAGGGACGATTAAGATGGCCAAGACGTGGTTGTTGGTAAATTTCACTTATTTAGCTTATGTGTGTTTACATTGTATGATCCTGGTTCTACACATTCTTATATTTGTTCATCACTCGTTTTTCCTAAAAATGTGAAATCTGTGAGGCTTGATTATAATCTACTAGATAAAAGTCCCTTGGGCTACCGAGTTGTTTGTAATCGAATTTTCCGAGCTTGTTCCTTAATGGTCGAGGACCTAGTTTTCCCAACATATTTGATTAAAATGCCCTTCCATGATTTTGATGTTATTACTGGAATGGATTGGCTTTATAAATATCATGCAGGAGTGGATTTTAGATCAAAGCATGTGACTTTTAAGGACCCTACATTTCCTTATATTATTCTACAAGGTGAAAGATCATTGAAGTCTAGTATTATTTTTACGGCCTTAGCAAGAAAGATTATCTAGCAAGGTTGTGGTACGTATCTTGCTCACATAGTTGATACACGCTTGGAAAGCCCTAGTCTTGAAGATATACATACTGTATGTGACTTTCCAGAAGTCATCCCAGAAAAGCTTCCTGTGTTAACCCTTGAAAGGGATGTTGAATTTCCAATCGATCTTATTACCAGATATACACCTATTTCTATTACTCCTTAAAGGATGTCTCCAACAGAACTAAAAGAGTTGAAAACTCAGTTGCCAGAACTTGAGAAGGGTTTTATCCATCCCAATGTCTCTCATTGGGGAGCCCCTATTTTATTTGTAAAGAAGAAGGATGGAAATCTTAGATGGTGTATTGACTAAAGACAACTCAAAAAATAACAATCAAGAATAGATATCCACTACCAAGGATTGATAATTTTGTTTGATTAGTTGAGGGGAGCTAATTTAATCAAAAAGATCAATTTAAGGTATGAGTATCATCAACTGTGCATTAGAGAGAAATATATTCCTAAAACTACTTTTAGAACTCGGTATGTTAATTATTAATTTTTGGTGATGCTATTCGAATTGACTAATGCTCCTGCAATATTCATAGATCTATTGAATTGAATATTCAAGCCATATCTAGATCAATTTGTGGTAGTTCTTATAGATAATATTTTAGTGTATCCCAAGGGTAGTGAAGATCATGATTAACATCTCCGAATTTTGTTGCAAATTTTGAAGGACAAAGAACTTTATGCAAAACTTTCCAAGTATGAATTTTTTCTAAATGAAGTGACCTTTTTGGGGCACGTCATGTTAGCCAAAATCTTACAGATGGATC
This sequence comes from Solanum ossicruentum, assembly GCA_025774065.1. Taxonomy (NCBI): domain Eukaryota; kingdom Viridiplantae; phylum Streptophyta; class Magnoliopsida; order Solanales; family Solanaceae; genus Solanum; species Solanum ossicruentum. The sequence continues at coordinate 7,608,989 of JAOTQR010000011.1, forward strand.
CTAGTAAAATCCAATCAATTTTTGAATGGAATCCTCCCAAAAGTCCTACCGAAGTAAGAAGCTTCCTAGGCTTGGCATGATACTATAGGAGGTTCATGAAAGGCTTCTCCGTTATAGCCTCCCGTTTGACAAAACTCTTGAAGAAAGAGGAAAAGTTTATTTAGAGTGAAAAATTCCAAGAGAGCTTTGAAACTCTTAAATCCTTGTTGATGCAAGCTCCTATACATAGTCTACCAATGGAGCGCAAGGAGTATGTGATATATTGCATCTCATCGTGGTCTAAGGTGTGTTCTAATGCAAGAAGGGAAAGTTATTTCTTATGCCTCTCGAAAATTAAAACCACATGAATTGAATTATCCTATCCATGATCTGGAACTTGCTTCTATAGTATTTGCCTTAAAGATATGGAGACATTATCTATATGTAGAGAAATGTTACATATTCATCAAACACAAAAGTGTAAAATACTTGGATGCACAAAAGGACTTGAACCTAAACCAACGTAGATGGCTTGAGCTGATTAAGGATTATTATTGCACAATTGATTATCATCCAGGACAAGCTAATGTGATTGCCGATACCTTGAGTCGCAAGTTCTTCTCAAGGATATCCTTGAGTCCATTGCCTTTGCTTGTTGAGTTAAGAGCAATGAATGCTTGTATTGCACTTCATTCATCTGTTTCGATTATTTCCCAATTGCAATTTAAACCTGTATTACATGAGCAAGTTATGGAAGCACAAAAGTTAGATGAGAAACTCATGAAGCTGACAAACGACGTTCAAGATGGAGAAAAACATGATTTTTCATTAATAGGGAATGGTGTCTTATCTTGTCAAGATAGGTTGTGTTTCCCTATTGATGAAAGACTAAAAAGAGAAATCTTGAATGAAGCATACACTAATCATATGCCATGCACCCTGGAGGCAGGAAAATGTACCGAACCCTTAAAGAACACTATTGTTGGAATGGTATGAAGGAAGAAATTGTGGAGCACATTTCCAAATGTTTGGTTTGTCAACAAGTAAAAGAAGAACATCATGTTCCAATTGGGTTACTGCAACCTTTGTCGATGCGAGAATGGAAATGGGAGGGAATAACAATGGACTTTGTTTCTGGACATTCTCGCACTCAAGAACCATGATGCAATATTGGTGATAGTGGATAGAATAACAAAAAATGCACACTTCTTAGAAATTAGGATGGATTATTCACTTGAGAGGTTAGCACATCTATATATTAATGAGATTGTAAGGCTGGATGGAATCCCTATCTCTATTTTCTCCAATAGACACCCAAGGTTTATGTCTAGATTTTGGTCTAGCTTGCAAGGTCTTAGGTACCAAGTTAAATTTCAACACCTTATTTCGTCCTCAGACATACGGTCAGTCAGAAAGAGTGATACAAATTTTGGAGCATATGCTTCAAGCATACATCATAGAGTTTGAGGGCAGTTTAAACATTTGGCTTTAGTAGAATTTTCTTACAATAATAGCTACTAATCGAGTATTGGAATACCTCCTTATGAAGCCTTGTATGGAAGAAAATATCGGACTCCTATTTCTTGGAGTGAAGTTGGTGAAAGAAAACTTACTGGTCCTAAAATTGTGCAGCAAATGGAAGACAAGGTAAAGGTGATCAAGGATTATCTAAAGATCACTTCGGATAGGCAGAAATCATATGCTGATCTTAAAAGGTGTGATATTGAGTATCAAGTTGGTGATAAGGTATTCTCAAAAGTATTTCCATAGAAGAAGATTATGAGATTCAGTCAAAAGGGAGAACTCAGTCCCCGGAGTACTTAAAAGACGGGACTAGTTGCATATAAATTTGCAATACCACCGGAGTTGGAAAAGATCCAATATGTCTTCCATGTGTTAATGCTCATAAGATATTGTTTTGACCCCTCTCACATCCTACGAGCTGAATCTACTGAGGTTAATCAAGACTTGGCGTATGATGAGGAACCTATCCATATTGAAACTTGAGAAATAAAAGAACATAAAAGCAAGAAAATTTCCTAAGTAAAGGTACAATGGAGGAACCGTTCAGGTGAAGAAGCAACCTTGCTTGGGGTCCCCTCGAGTTCCTCATGTACCGTGTCAAGTTTACGCCCTAGGCTTGGGTCGTGAAAAGGTTGGTATCAGAGTACTAGGTTGTTAGGTCCTCGACGTCCAACACACCACGTCAATTAGAGTCTTGTTCATGGTTGTGTTATGCACCATAACTATGTGCTAGAGGCTCTGAGGCATTTAGGAAACTTTTCCCTTCTTCTTACTTTATGTACTGCTATCTAACTTGAGGTAAGGTTTTCCCCCTAATGATTGTCCTTTGTTATACTAGATTATGCCTAATACAAAACGAAGAAGGGCCTGCATACCTGAGGAGCAACCGACCCATGAAGAGCTTTGGGATGCTCTAACTTTTCTTGCACAAGGTTTGGCTAATCAAGCTGACCAAGGGGCCTAAGCCACTCATGTTCCTACTCCAGCATCTCGGCTGGGAGATTTCATGAGAATGAATCCCTTGAAATTCTATAGGTCAAAGGTGAATGAGGACCCTCAAGAATTCATTGATGAGATTTACAAAATATTGGCTATCATGGGTGTGAGGTTTGAGGATAAGGGAGAGTTGGTGTCCTACCAACATAAAGGGGTAGTACAAGTTGGTACAATCAATGAAAAGAGGAGAAGGAGATAAAAAATGTGGTACTTTGGGTGGAGTTCAAGGCGGCTTTCCTTAATTGGTTCTTCCCCCTTGAGCTTAGGGAAGCTAGATTGGTGGAATTTATGAATTTGATACAGGGTTTATGAGTGTGAGGGAGCATGCCCTCAAGTTCAACCAACTTGCAAAATGTGCTCCACACTTGGTGGTCGACTCAAGGTCTAGGATGAATAAATTTGTGATGGGTGTTTCCGACTGGGTGAGTGAGGAGTCATGATCCTTTATGTTGATTAGTGCATGGATATTTCCCATTTGATGACATATGCCGATCAAATGAAGGAGGAGAAGTCAAGGAAGAGAGGGGATCATGAGCCCAAGAGGGCCCGTTTTGAGGGAATGTTCCATCGTCAAAAGGGTAGCTAGTTCTATTAAGTCCAAGGGTCTTCTCATACACTTCATAAGAGGATTGTCAATGACTTTCCAAGGGCCTAAGGTGTTGTGGGTGTGGTTCCTAATAGTGGGTGTTTGAAGTGTGGTAAGGGTCATAGTGGCCTGTGCTTGAGGGATACTAATGCTTGTTATGGTTGTGGGGAAGTTGGGCATAAGGTGTTGGAGTGCAATCGAAATTGCAACAAGGATAAAGATGTTCGTCCACAAGGTTAAAATGCAATTCCTTTAGGAATAGGTGGTCAACAAGGTGGTTCCCCAAGGTACAATCATTTTTATGCTTTGCATGGGAGGCAAGTGGTTGATGTTGTGCCCGATGTCATCACCGGTATGTTGAAAATCTTTAATTTTGATGTGTCGCATTGATCTAGGTGCCACTCTTTCTTTCGTTACCCCCTTTGTTGCTAAAATGTTCCATGTTTAAACCTAATTGTTGTGTCAGTCATATGAGGTGTCTACTCCTATTGGTGCATCTATTGTTGCTAGAAAGGTGTATAAGAATTTTCCCATTTGCATTTTGCATAAAATATTGCCTTGTGATCTTGTTAAGTTGGAATATAGTTAATTTTGATGTCATTCTTGGGATGGATTTATTGGATGCATACTATTGCCTTTCTTAATTGTAGAACCCCTTGGGTCAATTTCCAATTCCCAAATGAATCGATCTTTGAGTAGGATAGTCATGATGTGGTACTCAACGGTAGGTTCATCTCTTGCATTAAAGCCCGTAAGTTGATCTCCAAGAGGTGTCTTTATCATCTTGTGAGGGTCATGGATGTGCAGTCAAAAGTCCTTCCCATAGAGTCGGTTCCGACTGTAATTGAGTTTCTTCATATCTTTCCAAATGATCTTCCCGGTGTCCCTCCCAAAAGGGAAATAGATTTTGGTATAGACCTCCTCCCCAATACTCAACCCATCTCTATTCATCCTTACCGTATACCCTCGACGGAGTTAAAGGAGTTGAAGAAGCAATAGAGGGACTTGTTGGAGAAGGATTTAATTAGCCCTAGCCAATCACCTTGGGTTGCACCGATATTGTTTTTAAAGAAAAGGATGGGTCTCTTCGAATGTGTATTGACTACCAATAACTTAATAGGGTCACTATCAAGAATAGGTATCCTCTTCCAAGAATTGATGATTTATTTGACCAATTACGAGGGTCTAGTAACTTCTCTAATATTTATCTTTGGTTTGGGTACCATCAAGTATGTGTGATAATCCCAAGACGGCCTTCAGGACTAGGTGTGGGCATTATGAGTTTGTTGTGATGTCTTTTGGGTTGACCAATGCACCAACTATCTTCATGGATCTTATGAATATGGTCTTTAAACCCTACCTTGATTCGTTTGTTATGGTCTTCATTGATGATATTTTGATCTATTCACATACTAAGGAGGATCATAGGGGTCATTTGAGGCTAGTGTTGCAAAGATTGAGGGAAGAGAGGTTGCAAGCTAAATATGAGAAGTTTGAATTTTGGTTGAAAGAAGTTGCCTTTCTAGGTCTTGTGGTGTTGGGAGATGGTATCAAGGTAGATCCTAAAAAGATGAATGTGATTAGAAACTGTCCAAGAACATTCACCCCGTCAGATATTAGAAACTTCTTGGGCTTTGCGGGTCAGAAACGACCCCAAAAAGTTCCTGAAAACGTGGCTCAAAATACCTGGAATTTTAAATTTCATATATCTCAAAATTCTTTTGCTATTTCGAAAATCCGACTTCATATTTGTGACCAAGGGTCACAATTAAGTGAAAAAGGGTCTAAGCCCGATTTAAGAGTGAACAATTAGAAATTATAATTTTTGAAAGTGTTATTTCAACAAATTGGTGCGCACAACTTCCGCGATGCACACTAGTGCATTTTTGTGACTGTTTTTTTTAGTTCTTCCAAAATTTCCTAAGTGTTGCGGCTAGGTACTCCAAAACGTGTTTTTACCAATACCTAGCCAAATATCACCCTCATATCATCCTAAATATTTCCCTATACTCACTCAAACACTTAGTCATATTTTTACTCCCCAAACTCAAGTCCCAGACCCTCATCCCAAGTTAAGGTTCTCCTTCAAGGTTCTTCTTCAAGCTTCAAGTCTCTATTTCCAATATTCACCAAGTTCATATCTAAGCTAAGGTATGTGAGTTTTTTTCGTAGGTTCCTTTCACCTATGATACCCAAGCCTACTTTTACATAAATTTCATGATTTAAAGTTGATTTACAAGTAGGTCTTAATTATTATGAAAATAATTGCATACTATGTTAAAGCTATGTAAAGTTGTGACTGTTTCGCTATGTTTTGGGTTTTATATCTTTGGTATATTGTAATATTTGATGAGGGATTTTGATGTATATTTCTATAGGGTGTTGTAAGGTGTTGATTTATGGTTTTACAATGGGTTTTCTTACCTGATTTCATCTGTAAATTTCATGGTTTTATACTATCATTACACAACCTCTATGTGTTTGATAAAATGTTCGGATGAGATTTCTTGAGGAGTTGAAGATCCAAAGCATGAGATATGATATTATTAACTAGATGATCATTAAAGGAGCTTATGCATACCATATATGCTATATAAAGTATTGCATTAGACCATGCCCGATCCAGGTGACCTAGTTGAGGGGTAAACATCTCAACCACTAGGGTGGTGGGTGCTATCATCACTAACCTTCATAAGGGGTTTGTACCATACACACTAGGGTGGTGGGTGCTAGCATCACTAATCTTGATGAGGGGTTTGTACCATACACACTAGGGTAATGGGTGCTATCATCACTAACCTTGATGAGGGATTTGTACCTTACACACTAGGATGATGGGTACTATCGTCACCAACCTACCAAGGGGCTTGTACTTTGGAAATCTAGCTTGGAATCTTCTACACATATGATGTTCTATATGAGCATGAATTACTTACATTTTTTACTTATGCATTGATCATACATGTCATATTGTTATAAGTATGCCTATTGCCTATTCATATGCATTTTGACAATGATACTCAATTCTTATTTACATTACATCCTACATACTTAGTACATTCAAACATACTAACACATTCTTTATGCCTATATTATGTAACCATATAGGAACTGATGCCTAAATTGATTATCCTCCTCCTCTACATGGCTATTTGATGCTATTTAAGCTGGTTGGTGAGTCCACCACTTTGGGGATCTTAGTCTATGATTCTTCCATTATGAATTGAGATATTCTTCTTTATTGTCTATTTTGACTATGAGGGTAAACTCGGTTATTTTGTCTTGGCCACCATTCTTGTCTATGTATAGAGGTGTTGTTGGACATGTTACGTATGCTAAGAGCCTTGACTCTATTGTTCTTGATGTCTATGGAACGAGTTTGTCTCTTGTCTCTTGATTATGATATTTTGCAAGCTTTCCCCTAGTCCCATTGCCCCTATTCTTATTCTTTTATGTTGTATCTATTGCTTCTGCGACCAAGGATGTGTAATGATGTTCTAAGAGGCTTGCTTGGGGTCCCTTTGGGTTTCCCTTGCACCGTGTCACGACTAGGCCCTAGGTTTGGGTTGTGACATGGTTACTATCAGAGATTTGTGAATGGGTTCTCTTCTATTACTTCTCCCATGAAAAAACTGACCCAAAAGAAGGCTAAGTTTGTGTGGACAAATGAGTGTGAAAAGAGCTTCCAAAACTTAAATGATAAGCTTGTGTCTACTCCTATTTTGTCACTATTGGAAGGGCTAGAGGGGTTTGTTATGTATTGTGATGCTTCTAGAGTTGGTTTGGGTTGTGTTCTAATGCAAAATGTAATGTCATAGCCTATTCTTCTAGGAAAGTCAAACTCCATAAAAGAAATATCCTACCCATGATCTTGAGCTAGCTACCACGATATTAAAATTAAAGATATGGAGTCATTATTTGTATAGGGTGCATGTTGATGTGTTTACGGATATGTCCTTGCTCAAAAAGATCTCAACTTGAGGCAAAGAAGGTGGTTAAAACTTCTTAAGGATTATGATATGAGTGTGGATTATCATCTCGGTAAGGTTAATGTGGTGAAGGATGCTTTGAGTAGAGTGTCGATGGGTAGCCTAACTGATGTTGATGATGGTGGCAACGGGGTCGCTAGGGAAGTCTATCGGTTGGCTAGATTGGGGGTTAGGTTGTAAGAGGTTGATAATGGTGGTGGTGGTGGTGTTGATGGCTGTAAATCTTCATTGGTTGAGGAGGTGAAAGCTAAGCAAGATCTTGACCCCACTTTGTTAGAATTGAAGTCATTGGTAAAAGATGGTAAGGTGGAGGTTTTCTCCCATGGGGGATATGGTACCTTTAGGTACCGAGGTAGGTTGTGTGTACCTTGTATTGATGGATTGAGGGAAAGGATCCTTGATGAGGCTCATGGTTCGTTCTATACAATTCACCCCAAGACTACTAAGATGTATAGAGATTTGAGAGAGGTGTATTGGTGGGGAGGCATGAAGGGGGACATTGGCAAATTTGTTCAAGTTGTCATAGTTGCCAACAAGTCAAAGCCAAACACAAAAGGCCAGGTGGCTTAACCCAAGACATAGAGATTCGTACTTGGAAGTGGGAAGAAATAAATATGGATTTTGTAGTTGGGTTACAAAGACTAGGAAGGGTTTTGATTCCATTTGGGTTGTAGTTGATAGGAATACGAAATTGTCTCACTTTCTACCTTTAAGACCACATATGGGGATATAGATTATGCTGAATTGTGCATTCATAAATTAGTGATATTGCATGGGATACCTTTGTCTATCATATCGGATCATGATGCTCAATTTACTTTACACTTTTGTGGGTCTTTCCAAAAGGGTGTTGGTACAAGATTTAAACTTAGTATGATCTTCCACCCTCAAATAGATGGACAAGCCAAGAGAACTATCCAAACTCTAGAGGACATGTTAAGGCTTGTGTATTGGAGCTTAATGGTAGTTAGGATGATCATCTTCCGTTGATTGAGTTTTCCTATAACAATAGCTATAATTCTTGCATTGATATGGCTCCTTCTGAGGCCCTCTATGGTAGACATTGTAGACCATCAGTTTGGTGGTTTGAGGTTAGAGAGGTGACTTTGTGGGGACAATATCTGGTTATGGAGGCTCTTGAAAAGGTTACAATGATTACAGAAAGGTTGAAGATGGCCCAAAGTCTCCAAAAGTCCTATGATGGTATGAGGAGAAGGGATCTTGAATTCAAAGATGGTGATTGGATTTTTTGAAGGTTTCACCCATGAAGGGTGTGGTTTCTTTTGGTAATAAGGGTAATTATGCCCTAGATATGTGGGTCCTTATAGGGTGATCAGGATGATTGGTAAGGTGACCTATGAGTTAGAATTGCCTTGTGAAATGGAATTGGTTCATTCAGGCTTCTATCTGTCTATATTGAGGACGTGTGTGGGTGATCCTAATGCTATTATATGTGTTGATGTTGTGGGGTTGTTGAAGACAACTTCAAATATGAAGAAGTTCCAGTAGAGATCTTGGATAGACAAGTAAAGAGGTTGGAATAAAGATGTTGCTTCCGTTAAGGTCCTTTGGAGGAATAAACAACTCAAAAGTGCTATATGCGATGACGAAGTGGACATACAAAAATGATATCCTTATCTCTTCCATTCTACTCAATCCTAAGGTACTAATTATAAGTCTCCTATGTGATTTCATGTCTAATGTTCCATCCCCTAAGTCATTTGCATGCATTCATGCTTATATTGTCAAGTTCATGATGATTTTACACTTATATTGAGATTTTTAAAATGATGTTTTGAGTATGTTTATGCATTCATGTTGGGGCTGATCTCTTTACCAATACTCTTCTGATATACGTCTCTTTGACATTCGAGAAGAATGTTCCCAAGGGGGAGATATTGAAAAGACCCCCAAAAAGTTCCCGAATATGTGCCTCAAAAGTGTCCTAAATCATAATTTTCATATATCTAAAAACTCGTGCATGATATCAAAGATTTGACTTCATATTATTGATCAGGGGGTCAAATTGAGTGGATAATATGTCTAATATGTATTTACGAACAACATAGCAAAATTTGAAAATCACAAAAATACGATTTCCAGGGACGATCCACGCTTCTGTGTATTTTTGTTGCCAGTTTTCTATCTCGGTCCAAGACTTTTAGGTCTTGGGACTTAGTTTTCTCATGCATGAAAGTACCTATGCTTAGCTTTATTTCACCGTCATATAATTCAAGACATTCCCAAATAATCTCTCAAACACTTGGACAATATTTCATCTCCAAATTATACATCTGAAAATTCATCTGAATATTAAGGTTCCTATTCAAGCTTCAAGTCTCCATCTCAAATCTTCTTCAAAGATTCTCCAAAGTCAAAGTATGTGATTTTCTTTCATGGGTTCCTTTCACCCGTGATATCCAAGCTTTCTTTTACCTACAATTGCATGATTTAATGTTGATTTATTAATGTGACTTATCTATTATGAATTTCACTGTACACTATGTTGTAGTTTTATGATATTGTGATTGTTTTAGCATGTTTTGAGCTATGAATCTAAGATCTATTATCTGATTTGATGAAGGGTTTGATGTATATTTCTTGAGGGTGTCACCAAGTATCTGTTGATAGTTTTACATTGAATTTTCTAGCATGAATCCACTCTTGAATTGCATGGTTTCATACTAGCATTATACACTCGCCAAGTGTTTGATAAAATTTTCGAGTTATGATTTTCTTAAAGAATTGAAGGTCTAATGCATGTCTTATTAGTTGAATAACTTTATGATGAT
>JAOTQR010000011.1:7618954-7650841 GCA_025774065.1 Solanum ossicruentum
CATCCGACCCCCCCTCACCCCGCAATGAGCGGGAGCCTTTTGAGGCACTGGGGTATGTTGTTGTTGTTGTTGTTGTTAAACGTGCCTTTTTAAATGGTTTCATTGAAAAAAAAGTTTTTGTAAAACAACCTCCAGGTTTTGAAAATCCAGATTTTCCTTATCATGTTTTTAAATTATCAAAAGCCCTCTATGAACTCAAACAAGGTCTCATAGCTTGGTATGAGCGCCTAAGCAAATTTCTCTTATCCTATGGTTTTTCACCAGGAAGCATTGATACTACCTTGTTCATTAAAAAATCTTCCTCAGACAATATTATTATTCAAATTTATGTTGACGATATTATCTTTGGAAGTAATAACCCTAATTTGTATAAGGACTTTGCCAACCTTATGCAAAGCTAATTTGAAATGAGTATGATAGGTGAGTTAACCTTCTTTCTGGGTCTTCAAATTTGTCAAACTGATCAAGGGATTTCCATTTGAAACTTGTGCAAAAATTTGACATAAAAAGCTAAAGCCATTGGAACTCTCGTGAGTCCCTCCTGCGATCTGGATCTTGATCCTAATGGTAAGAGCGTTGATGAATCCAAGTACAGAGGTATGATTGAGCCTTTACTTTACCTTACTGCCAGTCGCCTTGACATTATGTTCAGTGTATGTAAATGTGCTAGATTCCAATCTTCTCCGGAAGAGTCTCATTTAACTGCCATTAAATGGATAATTTGTTATTTGGTTGGAATAATTTCATTTGGACTATGGTATGAAAGATCATCTGTACTTATTCTTCATGGGTGTTTAGATGCAGATTGTGCAGGTGATAAAGTAGATTGCAAAGGCACCAGTGGATCTTGCCAATTCCTTGGAAACTCTCTAGTATCTTGGAATAGAAAGAAACAAAATTGTGTATCTATCTCTACCACCAAAGTTGAGTATGTCGCCATTGGACTATGTTGTGCCCAGGTTTTATGGATAATTCAACAATTAAGTGATTATGATATTTCTACTAAACCTGCTCAATTACTTTGTGACAACTCTAGTGCTACTTGTTTGACTAAAAATCATGTGCATCATTCTAGGACAAAGCATATTAATATCAAGCATCATTTTATTAGAGATCATATTTTAAATGGTAATATTGAAATTATATTTGTTAATACTGATGATCAATTAGTTAATATTTTTACAAAACCTCTTCTTGACGAGAGATTTTGCAATATCAGAAAAGCCCTTCATATTTTCAAAACATGTTTATATTTAGTACTCTTTACCTGTTTTAATTGTGTAATTTTATGGTAATTATTACTAGCATTTATGGCTTGACTGTTGTAATTATTATTTTCCTTTTAATGCTTACATGCACGGATTCCCTCATTTATTACTTACCTCTTTCTCTCCCCTGTTTCATAGCTGACTACTAACTTTTCCTTTCTTCAGTGTCTCTCATAATTCCCCCGTATCCTATCATTCTTTTCATGCCTTCTTTCTCTCTTCCTCTTCCCTCTCTTTTAATTGTTCTCTCCCCTTTCACTCCTCTTCACCTTCTTCTCCATTGTCATCATGCCTCAACGAAAAATCTCTCGCATCAAGGGAAAGGGCATTGCCCTCTCTCCTATGCCCATCGATATTGAGAATTACACCACCCCTACGTCTCCCCCCTCCTCCACCTCTCCTCCGGCCTCCACCGTCAAACACTCTGCTCCTCCTCTTCACTCTGGGGATTCCAAGAAAAAGTGTCATTTTGATTTTGAAAATTCCCTGGACCTCAAAACTGATTTTTTGTACTTCAAACGATTCTCTCTTTCAATCCTTGAGCTCCAAGACTATGGTACATGGGGGCATTGTTGATCTCAACCTCCTTCTCTCCATTCACTACCCCATCAAAGAATTTCTTGAGTATCCGGGTTGGGCTAAACTCTTTTCATCCTCTCCGAAAATTGTGTATGAACCCTTAGTCCACCTCTTCTATGCGAATCTGCGTTCCTTTAAACCTGATGAAGTGGAATCTCTTGTTTTGGATAAGTGAAACTTCCTTGACTCTGACATCTTTGATGATATCTTTGGTATTTCTTGTTCTAGTTTCTGTGATTCCTTCAAAAAAACTTGGCCCTCTGATTTTGAAGTCTCTTTTGAGGAGGCGAAAAAGGCTCTTTCTTCCAACTTCTCTAGACCCTGCCCTTCTAATCTTGGGCCTAAGGATGTCTCTTTTGAGGCACGAGTTCTTGCCCATATCATGGCAACTACTCTCCTGCCTAAGGCTGGCTCATTCTTTATTCTGTCCATGCGTGACACTTTTTTTACCTACTGTCTCCTGTCGAAAAAAGGGTTCAAACTGTGGTTCTACATTCTTAACTATATGATTGACTCCACTATTGATCTCCTCAGTCTACCCTATGGAATGATCATCTCTAGAATTCTAGAAGCAAATATGGTCTGTTTTAACAATATCCCCTCCATCTCTGTGATGCAATACTACAACTCTAGGGCTTTTGGGAGTATGGGATATGTCCTCTCCAATGATACCTGGATCCTTAAAACTGATGCAACTGCTGCTCCTCATGATTCTCCTGATCTATCTCCACCTGCTACTATGCCCTCTCCCTCTTTGGACACTAAGAGATTTGAAGAATTGCTCTACAAAATCTCTAGCATGGATGCGAAGTTTGAAGCTCTCCAGGAACTTCTTCTCTCAAATCACTATAAGATTGACACCACTGCTGACTCCATTCAGAAGGTCCGGGCCATTGCTAAGGAAAATGGTGTAGATGTGGCTAAAATTCGTATGAAACTGGATCAAGTAATCAAGGAAGCTGTCAAAGTTGTTGAGAAGATTCAGACGAACACTGATGCCTTATCCACCTCCTTAACCAATCTTTTTGAGAATCTAAAGACCGCTACTGTCAATGTCCTGGCCTACTTCCTTCGACCCAGTGGATAACTGCCTTCGTTTATATTTTTACTTTTGCTTATTAATGATGTAATCTATTTTGTGTTGTGGATACTATAAGTTTTTTCTATGCTATGCTATCTGCATGTTTACTTCTACTAGTTGTTATACTCTACTATGCTCTCCTCTCTTATTTTGTTGTTTCCTTTTTGTTGATGTCAAAGGGGGAGAAATTAAGCATATACAAACAGTCAACTAGCGCTGTACAAATGCTACAAAAGCACGAATTCAGGGGGAATTTTACCATGCAAACAGTCAGGGGGAGGAACTTAGTCGACTTGCATTTCAGGGAAGTTAACTACATCTCTACTCTATTGTTGTCATCATCAAAAAAGGGGAGATTGCTAGTGCTAAAATTATTTTGATTGATGACCGAATCACAGGTACTGTATCAAAAAGGAAACATATCTATACTAGGTAAACAACACACAGAAATTGGAAAACTCAAGTCTCAAAATGGAAGGCGTATCATCACAAGATTAAAGCTTGGCACAAAAGGAAGGAGAAGATCTGCTACTGACTCAGCAAATCAGAGATTTGACAGAAAATCTATACCAAGAATAGATCTCTTATCAATGGGAAGATCTAGTCTAATATTCAGCAAATCAATCTTATCAATGGGAAGATTGTTCGATGAATGAATAAATCAATCAGAAGATCAGTATCAAGAAAAGAACATAAATTAAAGACAATCACCATTGAAGATTTGGATCAGAAGCTAAAATAAGGAAGATGATCTGATCTAGTTGTGCCTGCCTAAAAGCGTTTCCTTATTCTTGGAAAGAGGTTCTATCAAAGCCTCACGCCAATGATCAATTCCCTTGGGATGTCATCTCTTCTATAAAAGGAGACATCCAGGATATCTCAAGACTTATACAAGCCTACTGCATTTCAAGCCATTATTCAGAAGCTCTTCATCTTTAGAAAATCATTGTAATCTTTAGACTAGTTACTGTGAAAGAAAAAGTGAGAGATAAAGAAGAAAAAATTGAATGTATCAAAAGAAAAACAAAAAAAAAAAAGAAGAGAAAATCTGAGTTTAGAGCTTAAGTTCTATTTGTTGTAACCATCACACAAGTCTAGTCTTGAAGAGAAACCCCTATCAACCCAAGGGAACTGGACCTAGGATTCGAATTGAATTTGAACCAGTATAAAAACATCCGGTGTTGAGTTTTCTTTTACGCACTTTAATTTTCTGCTTACTTAGATATCTATTTTATTTAGTTAACTATCTCGCATACTAGTTAACTCTCTGAATACAGACTTAAGTTAAGAAAAAGGGAAGAAAATTCAATTCACCCCCCCTCCCCTTGCACTTTCATTAGAAACAGAAGTATGAATATGAACATGAGTTGATTCGTCGATTCGTCGATGCAAGCAACAAAAGAAAGAAATGATACGAAAGCTCACTCAGATGCAAGAAGTGATCCTTCTGGACTCCATGCACAGACAAAAACCTAACATGAATTTAGGAGCAAAAGAAAATTGTATTATTAGTATAGAAGACAGAAAAGAGAAGTTATATACCAGATCACATATTGACATATCATGGAGAACAAGAACTTCGTAGACAGGAAGTCAAACCTCAGATATATGTCCTTCCAAAACTATTACATCACATGTAGGAATTTCACACGGCAAAGAGGCTGAGACTTTACAGATACCCATAGGCTCCAAATGTATTTTGCAACAAAAGCAAAACTCAGTGTCACAAAACCAGCAAAGAAATGCACAAAAGTATTAGCTACATGCTTAAAAAATCCTGCATTTGTAGTGCTCATACAAGAAACAAATTAGCTGCAACGGGAATATATTACCTCCAGCTTTTCCATGTTCCGCATGTCCAGCAGCCTCTTTTTGTCCACTTAGCTTTGAATCCATAATATCCTCGCGAGGTTTTTCTTTGTCATTGTGCTTTTCTTTCTCCTCATTTCCATCAGCCTCTTTACTCCTTTTTCTGTCCCTTTCACACTCTTTTCCTTTCTGTTGTTTCTCCTTATGGTTCCTCTTATGGTCAGCTTTCGCCTTACCCTTTTTCCAGTTTTTCATTTTTCTCTTTTATTATATTTTGCAGCTCATGTACATTCTTAGTGAGGAGATCCAAAGGTTCTAGAAACTGAAAGTCTTCCATATTGGTGTCATCCTGCATTACATTCCTTAGTTATTAAAAGACCTAAATTTTAGATATAGTAATCAAAGAATGTCAAAATGTTTGCATTACATTGCTTCAATTTGTTTCCAGTTCAAGATATTGAATGCCCTTTTGGACAAATTTAACAAGAGCACCAGAAGGAACTAGATTTCCATCTATTGTTCTCTTATTGACCCTTGCCTCGTATCCAAAAGTAAATGCTGAATGTTAAAAGCCTGAAAAATATATCAACAAAACCAGTAGACCGATTAGACATTACCATACTAGTCCATCACAATCAAAGTCAAGGTGTCAGCCAGCATCTATTAGCAAATAATATTCAATGAAGCAACAACTTGTATAATAAAAGACCAACTATAAACTAGAGTATCTTGATCACCTTGAAAGATTTCTAAAAGTAACAAAAATTTCACCTATTCAATCAAGCAAGAGGAGCTGAGTGAATTTCATAATTGTCTCGATATTGTTATTAACTTTTTTTTTAGTCTGAATAATCAGAAGTGACTGTTCAAGTGGTCACATACAACATACAAAAACTAAACTAATAATTGAAATAGCATGAAAATGGAAGCTTCTAAACCTCCGTTTATAGATCAGCAGGAGGCCCAAGAAAATGAAAAGATAGGGGGTACGCAAATCTTAACTCCTACCCTTGAGGTATAGAGGTTGTTTCTGATAGACCTTTAGCTCAAAAGAATAATTATGCACTAGAATGGTTATAGGCAAATGTTAACTTTGCTGAATTTAAATCTTCTAACAACAATAACATACACAGTGGGATCTAGGGAGGATGAATTGTAAGAGGTTATAAAGACCGTTATTTGTGAATCAATAGCAGCATAAACAGAGATATAGGCTAGGCTACTTCTACTCCCACCTTCACAGAAAAATGGTAACTTCGCAGAATTCAACTCATCTAACAACAACAAAAAATCATCTAATAGTTATCCAAAATAAGAACTGATCAAAACATAACATCAATTATGATTTAAACCCTAAAAGACAGAATTGACTTATCTGATTCATGGAGGTACCTGAAAATAATGTAATTCAGGAACTCTGAGTTTAAAGAAGCCATTGTTGTGCATTGACTGCACCTAAAGGAAACATAGACAAATAGGCTAGGTTACTACTACTACCACCTCTGATATATATAGAGGCTAAATATGGTAAGTGGGGATTTTTTTGGACACAACATTTATATATGATAGGTTAAAATTTAAGAAAGGATTTCATTTCGAAAGTCATTTTGAATCAAGTGAATTGACTGGGGACTGACTAAACTACCCTCAAGGCTTCATCAAATTTTTTAGACAAAAGCTACGCCGACAAGAGTTTGAAATATTGAATTTATTTAATCATATCTAGCTAAATCTTATTACCAATTGACACCATTATGGAAAACTTTTGTTAGGTACTGATTTGAATCCATATTCTGTGCGGGGGTCTAACTTTGGTTTTTTTTTTCCTTCAGGCTATGATAAATCTTATCAGAAACTAGCTAGTTCAAGAAGCATATTTCATTCATCATGATTTTCTCTTCGAGACGAATTCAAAATTCAGATGATATTTAAATTTGGTAGTGGATCACAAAATTCAATTTAATGATTTAAAATTTATTATTTATTTAGCTATTTCATTGGATGGATCGAGCAGACAGATGAATCATAAATTAAACTGTGAAAAGTTGTTTGCGTCCTATATTTGTACTTATTCAATGCATTACTATAATTACACAAAAAAACTAACGTAATAATTTGCATTAATAAACTTTAATTTGGTGATATAATGTTAAATGAAAACATGTCTTAGTGTTCATTTGATTAACATAAACATTAAAGGGCGGATTGATTTTTACCTACGCTATATACTAGATCCACCTAGGGTTGCATATCAGTCGATTTGATTCAAATTTTAAGTTTATCATCAATTTATAGACTTGCTAAATCATTCTAAGATCATTAAATACCTATTAACTAGTTATTGATCATTATCTGGTTAGTTATTGATTTAACCGCTAAGATTATGCACACAATAAATCAATGAAAATCATTTATTAAAAATAACTTGACAAATCAAATGAACCATGCAAATGAGTTGACAGATTGCATCTTACTCAAAAGCAAACACATCATCAATGAGAGTTTGAGTCAGTCAAAATAAAAGTATGAAACTAAACTATGTGATCAAGGACTCCATACAACGGATGATATAAAAATAATTTATTAATTTACTATGAGATTATCAATTAATCCTTTAAATTTTTTTGAAACCATTAAAAATTGATAACTCGAAAAAAAATTAAAATTGTTATCCAAACTAGTAAGTCAATAGCTCATTATTGATAAATTAATACTATTTTTCAGCTCAAAGTGTTGTTAAATTCGATTTTAACAACCCTAGATCCGCTCTTTGATAGGACGATAACATGTACTCTAGATAAAAATGCTTTTGTAATAAAATACTTTATGCAAGATGTGCAATATTTAATACAAAGAAACTGATTATTTAGGCTGATAAAGAGAACAATGAATAGTTAAAATATGAAACTCATAAAAATGACATTTTACTATGTTTCGACCATTAATTGCAATCTACTTAGATCGATAATTATTACACATTGTTTCATAGTGTATCACACGTATTATGGTGATTGTATTATATCATACTAGAGATTGCCAATAGGAGCTCTGTGGAAGATCTATTCGAGATATCAATTGATTGGTGAGCCCTCCCTACTTTTGGAAGATGCTCATTATTTATTTCATCTAGCTTCCTAAGTCAAGTCTTAGATTTTCTTTTATTCTATTTTAAGGTAGCCATGAACCTATCATTGACACCACTTAGCAAATGGTTAGAGTTTTCATACACTAACTAGATTGTCAAGTCATGATTAGATATTGTTTTTGGCTAGTTTCTTTCATACTAGTCTTATTTTGTTGATTTGGTAGATTGGTTGGCCTCCAGCATTGATTGTTGATTTGGTTATTATTCCATTTGAGTTAATCTTGTTGTTGATGTCTTCTGCTGTTAGATTGTGATTGAATAAATGTGATGAGGTCAGGTGGTTCTCTTGGGGATTAGAAATATTCTTTAAGTGCCGGTCATGCCAAGGGTATCCTCCCAGGGCATGACAAGAACAAAAACAGAACCTGATAAATTTAAATTTTGAATCAGCTTCGAGTGATAGATGGTCAATTTTATTCCAAAGTCTCAGTGGAGCCAGTGGCTAAACTACGCCTACTGTTTCTTTGTTTTCTGCATATACTCATGTGCATATATTATTTGAGTTTTCTTTGCTATCTTTAAATTCTAAATGGACAACTACGAATTTACTAAATCCTGAATTGTAGAAGTTTATCTCTAAAGATAGTGGAAAGAAAAACAAAAAACTGAAGAACAAAAAAAAAGTTTACATAGTATATAGGAAGAAGAAAGAGGAAAATGATAAAGAGAAGAAGGTCTAAGGTTAGATGTTAGAAGGCCAAAAAAATGTGTTCTGAAGAAGGGGTGTTTTTTTATGAAGTGACTATTTATTTTTTATTTTAAAAAGAAGCTTTTCTATAATTTAAAAATGAGGAAAAGGTTGACAAAAGGACCGGGTCCTTGACTGATATATCTGTTGTTTTTTCTCCTTTATATGCAGACAATTTACCAGAGTTGCTCAAGAAGTAGTTAATGTAAGTGCATGATATGAAGGAAAACAAACATTATTATGATTTCTATTCAACCATGTTTCTGTTAAGTGGATGCTTATTTTATATCCTTTCTGCTTTGTACAGAACCCCGGTTTGCAGTTTGAGTTTCTAGGATACTAACTAGCCGAAATAAGTTTATTGGGTTACAACCAAAGTCACATTACAGCCGAATTAAGTGTGGGTACCTTGATATTTGGAAACACTGATACTTTGGCAGTGTGAGGGACAAATCAATCTGTGCATGTTGGTGAATTATTTTACACCTGCATAGTTAAGTAACCTGATATGAGCATTTGTACGATTTTCCTGTTACCTGTGTCAATATTGGCTTCTCCTCTGAAAAGACCAGATTCTTTTGTTGTAGATGGTATATAATGATTCATCGTCTATATACTTGGCGTTTGGTATGACACATTGCAATGATACCTGGTTTTAACTGGCTCAAGTGAATCATGGAGAAGGATTAAAAGTTCATCCTCTTCATTGTTTCTGTTACTGACCAGAGGAGTTTGCATCTAAGGAGCTATAGATTTCATAGGTACTCTGTATAAAAGATGTATAGTGTCATTTAAAGTTAAGAAGGAGAATTCTATAATTATAAGTTTGTAGAATGGCATGATAGATGTTCCGGCTAGGAACATTTATAACTTGATAGAAGTGAAAGGAAAATTAGAGGTCGTTCATATATCATTGAAGCAAACCACTATATTATAATTCACCATAACCTGTTTTCAAATCAAACGATCCCTTAGGTTTTGGGGTTCAATTTCGAGCAAGCAGATGACAATGTGGCTAAATTACACCTAATCAAAATAATGACAGACATGTCAATTTCCTCACAAGCAACAAAAGAAGAGTAACGAAACAGCTATAGGATAACCAGACACTAGATGAGAAACCAAAAAGCTTCACTACAAGGTAGAGTTTCTTGTATTGTGAAGTTCTGCCTCTGTGTTCCTCAACCTTTACATTTGAATATCAAACATACAAACCTTCTTGTTTTCAAAACAAGCTCAACCCTGTTGCCTTCCTTCTTCCAACTCGCATAAAAAATACCGCTATCGCCATTGTAAGTTCTTACAATCTTGGCCTCCTTTAGTAACCATATCCTTATGCATTTATCCAATGACCCACTTGCCAAGTATTCATCATTCAGACTAAATGCATTAGCATAAACAGATTCCCTCGATTCAAAATGGAAGATAACCTACTCAAACAATAAGCATATTCGACAAGAACGACACAAACATTTGATAATCTAACAGAAAGATATATAGTTACCTCATTCTTGCTCCACTCTCTCCCATCCGCCACATCACAAACCAAATAAAGGGAATAGGTATATAGGTATCGATAGTTCAATTGAGTATGAGTAAACAAACCCCATAATACTCGAGACTGTCATTTGGCAGGTAAAAAAAAGTAATTCTATTAAGAGTGAGTTACTACTTTCTATGTCCTTTCCAAGTAGACATAATGAGTCCACATTCATAACCTGTCCCTATTCAAGTTGTGAAGAAGACATCCGGGTTCCACTTCCCATAGCTTCATGGTAGAGTCATCGGAACTCATTTCCATCCCCCTCCTCCACATGGCTAAGCGGTTGGATCAAAGATTTGCTATTGGTGAGTCCTTGCTTTCGAAGACAATCTCCACTTACTTTCATGATTTATTTAAAACTTGCCTAATCTTTGGATTCTATCTATTGAGAGTGAGCCCCGAAGATGTCTTGGCCCCGTTCTATTCATGACTATAGGTGTTATTGGATATGGTTATGTAATGTACATTATGAGTTTGACTCTTATACTTTGTAATTATAGAAGATTCCCTTAGTCCCTTATTACCTTCTATGTGTTGGATGCTTGTATATTGATGAGATGAAAATCTTAATCCCGTATTGCCCCCATAACGTGAGTCATGCTTACCCGCTCCTTAGACTTTATCTGCTACGTGATTCATGCTCATCCTCCTCCCTATAATATCCCATAAATGAGTCTAAAGTTTCGCTTCCCTTAGAACTATTTTCTACTTGTTTATTATCTATTATGCTTTTTGTAACGAAGGATGTGCTATTCATGCTTAGAAAGGCTTTTTTGGGGTCCCTTCCTATTCCCCATCCGTTGTGTCAAATCTAGGACCCAGGCTTGGGTCGTGGCAAGCATGATTGAGTATGAGGAGCATAGTATCTATATACATGCATATCTAATGAGCATCTTACTTGCTTTACGTGATGAGCATGACTGAGTGGAGGCTAAATGACTGTTTAAGTTTTAGTTTGAGTTTGAGTCTTGAGTTCATGTATGATTGATGATTCAAATTGGTTGAGCTATTGAGTGATTGAGTCAAGTTGATTCGAGAAAATCTAATGAGATGAGATATGAGTTGATTGGCATGAGCATGTTTTAGTCTTAGGAGGAGTATTGAGCACCAATATGGCAGTGAGTATGATAGTTGCATCGTTGATTCAGGTGGCTCATGTCCCAAAAAGATGGACATTTACTCTAACCCACTCGTGTGCTTTTTTTAAAATTTTTCATCAGAGTCCCCTGCAGTGCCAGAATCTTGGGCTAACGCCCAACAAAAACTACCAAAATTGTCTGTTTCTTGTTCCTTGAGCAGAAAAATCCGACCAGGCATCCCCTGCCACTGCCGGGCCACCTGGGCCTCTTCCTTAGCTCATTGCAGACCCACTTGTATGATATTTTTGGAATGTTGCATCGGAGACCCTGCAACGCCAGAACCAGTGGGCTAACACCCATAGAAAACTGCCAAAATCACCTGTTTCTTGTTTCTTAGCCCACAAAATCCTACCAGGCATCCCCTGCCACCGCCAGGCCACCTGGCCCTCTTTCTGAGCTTGTAATGGACCCACACGTATGCCTTTTTGGGAATTTTGCACAAGATCCTTCTGCAGCGCAAGAATACGTGGCTAAACACCAATAGAAAACTGTCGAAATGGCATGTTTCTTGTTTCTTGAACTATAAATCCCGCCAGGAATCCCCGCCGTCGCTAGACCACCTGGGCCTCTTCCTGGGCTCGTTGCAGACCCACTCATATGAGTTTTCAGGAATGTTGTGCTAGATACCCTGCAGTGCTAGAATCTGTGGGCTAACACCTACAGAAAACTGCCGAAATCGCCTATTTCCTGTTCCTTGGCCCATAAAATCCTACCAGGCATCCCCTTCATCTGTCGATCCACCTAGTCCTCTTCCCGGGCTCGTTGGGGACCCACTCATATGATTTTTTGAGAATGTTACACCAGAGCCCCCTGCAACGCTAGAATTCGTGGGCTAACGCCCACAGAAAACTGCCAAAATCATTTGTTTCCTGTTCCTTGGCCCATAAAATCCTACCAGGCATCCCCCGCCACTTCTAGGCTACCTGGGCCTCTTCCTAGGCTCGTTGTTGACCCACACATACGCTTTTCGAGAATATTTCATCGGAGCGCCCTATAGCGCTAGAATTCGTGGGCTAACACTCATAAAAAATTTCGAAATCATCTGTTTTATGTTCTTTGGCCAAAATAACTTACCAGGCATCCCCGGCACTGCCGGGCCACCTGGGCCTCTTCCCGGCCTCATTATGGATCCACTCATATGATTTTTCAGAAATTTTACGCTGGAGTCCCTTACAACGCTCGAATTTGTGGGCTAACACCCACAAAAAGCTACCAAAATCACTTGTTTCCTGTTCCTTAGGCCATAAAATCCTAATAGGCATCCCCTGCTGCCGCTGGGCTACCTAGGCCTCTTCCTAGGCTCATTGTAGACCCACTCGTATGATTTTTCAAGAATGTTACGTCGGAGCCCCATTCAGTGCTAGAATTCGAGGGTTAACACCCATGGAATATTACCGAAATCACCTATTTTCTATTCCTTAGCCCATTAAATCCTATCAGGCATCCCTCGCCACCACTGGGCCACCTGGGCCTCTTCCCGGGCTTGTTGCGGACCCACTCATATAATTTTTTAGGAATATTATGCCCTGCCCCTCTATAGCACCAGAATCCGTGAGCTAAAAATCGCAAAAAATATCAAAATCCACCTATTTCTAGTTACTTGGCCTATAAAATCCTACCAAGCTCCCCTTAAAACAATCCAAAAAAAGTGCCTGAAAATATGCCTCAGAAATGTCCATAATCATATTTTCTATATAACCAAAATCCATACATGATATCAAAAATTCGACTTCATGTTCTTGTTTAGGAGGCAAAATTGAGTGGGGTATAGGTCTAATCCCAATTTTAGAGCAACCGTTACAAAATTTGAAATTTCAAAGTTTGCGAATTCCAGTAACCAAGCGCGCCCAAGGAGCGACGCCGCAGGCGCGCGGAAAGTTGTAATTTTTAGCCAGTTTTGTTGTTTCGGTCCAAAGCCTTTGGTTCTTGGGCCTAAGTCTCCCCATGCATAAAAGAAATACTTCTTCTTTGTCATTTTCAATCCCATATCTTTCAAGACATTCCCCAAAACCCTCTCTAACACTTAGCCAAATATTTCACCCAAATTCAAGTGTCCCAAAACCATTCTAGATCTGAAGAAATTCATTCAAGCTTCGATCTCTCATTCAAATCTATGTCAAACTTATTCACATCATTAAAGACCATTGTGGGTCCCGTACATCAAGCCAAGTTAAAAGGAATTTCTGTTGGCTAAGTTTTGCGCAAGTACTGGTAGGAGGTTTAACTTTAAAAGGGAATATCTCTTAGCATACAAAGAACTGTGTATCTCACAACCTACCAAATTAAATATCTTTGAATTAGCTTTTCATCACACTTGTTTAACCTAATTTAGAGTTCGGATAAAGAAGTTATGCCCGTTTTCGTAGAACTCTTCTGTGTAAGGATATATACGAATTTTTGCCAAATTCCGTTTCATTAATTGCATTTCATAAATTTAGTTATTTTTATTGGTCTTTTGGGGAGTTCTATGCTACTTAACACTTCCTAAAGACCTAAACCCTATTCCTAAAGATCAAATTCACTCCTCCCAATTGGAATACACTCTCAAATTCTCTAAGAGCCTCTACCAAACCCCAATAAGAATTCAAGGAAACTCAAGAACAAGTTGTGGATTTTAAGATCCCATTCCAAGCTTCAATTCTTTCTCAACTCTATTTCAAGAAACTCAAGGTCTAAGGTATGTGGGTTTCATTCATGGGTTCCTTTCTCCCATAAAGCCCAACCTTCCTTTTCATGAAAATTGCATGATTTCAAGTTATATTTCTTGTGGGTATCTATCATTATGAAATATGAGCATGAAATATGTTGGGTTTTGTCAAATATTATTGATTTTGTATAAATATCTATTTTGAGCTTATACTATGAAGTGATCTTTGTCTATTGAGACTATACATGATTCAAACTATGAAAGCTATGAACTATTGTGAAGTTTTGATATGATTTACAAGTTACCCATGATGGGGTTTCACCATGATGCTGGTGGGCTAATTTACATGATTTTAAGATGCATTGATTTCACTATTTCATGATCTATACTCTTGCATTTTGCATGATTTGAACATGTCCTCATATGTGCCACCAAGTGTTTGATGAAATGTCAAGTTAAGAATTTTCAAGATATGTACATGTTTTATAAGTCAAGTGACTTCATGATGAATATGGGCTATCAAGTATGTTATGAATTCATAAAATTATCTATGATTATGCAAGTATGAAGCTAAGCCCTTTTTCAAAGATTATACCTCTTGTGAGCCTTTTGATGTTAATGCAAGGGTAATGTTTGATGATGATCTATGCTTATGTTTTGAAGTTGGGCTCACCATTATAGGTCAATGATGTTTCAGAGCTACTGTGTCATGATTCTATGTTTCTCATAAGTTATTAAAGTTATGATTATTCCAATTATTCCATGGGATTTGGCTTAGCACTGATGGATGAAGAGTTTGCTCTCTTTCCTTGAACTATGTGCCACCATAAGACTATGTTGTACCCTTGCAATACTAGTGGATCCATTTAGTGAACTTTCTCTTAAAGTTCTTTCCGAAATAGGATGGGCTCCAATAAGGTGAAATTACTCATTAAATCCTTTCCGAAATGGGACAGGCTCCCGTAAGTATGGTTACTTCTCTGAAATGGGACGGGCTCCTGTAAGGTGAAGCATGATTTACCTTGGCAAGAAGACCACCTGTTTACCGGTGAGGGGTAATCATTGGGATTCTAAGTTGTAGCTCGCTTGGTCTTATTCTATGTCAGTTATAGTCTATTCCCACACTTATGTATTATGATCTATACAAATTGAATGATTTGCAAAGCATGATTTACTTAAGCATTGATCATACATGCCATATTGCTATTATGCTATCTATTGCTTATCATTATGCAATTTGACTTTGTTGCATATCTCTTGTTACATTACATCCTACATACTTAGTAAATTCAAATGTACTAATGCATACTCTATGCCTACATAATGTTACCATGTAGGAACCAGAGTTCCACTTGATCACCATCCTCCTCCGCGTGGCTGGTAATATCTATTCGAGCAAGTTGGTGAGTCACAATTTCGAGGATATAATTCTCTGGATTTATGCTATGTATTGACTCTTCTTATGTTGGAAACTTATGATTATGAGGGTGAGTCCAGTTGCTTGTCTTGGCTCCCACTAAGTTCTATGTCTAGAGGTGTTGTTAGACAAGTTATGTATTATGCTTGAGTTTTGACTCATCTATGTTATTCAAGTATTAAACTCTCTCCCTTAGTCCTAATTTCCTTGTTTATGTTTCTTTTGTTGTTTATTCTTGCTTCCGCGACCAAGGATGTGTATATGATATGCTAAGAGGCTTGTTTGGGGTTTCTACGGGTTTCACATTCGTCATGTCACGTATAGGCCCTAGTTGGGTCGTGACACCCTTGCTGCCACCCGACCACCTGAGCCTTTTCTCAGGCTCGTTGTGGACCCACTCGTATGATTTTTGGGTATGTTGTGCTGGAGCCCCATGCTAGAATTCGTGGGTTAACACCCACAAAAAATTGCCAAAATCGTTTGTTCCCTCTTCCTTGGCCAAAAATATCTTACCAGGCATCCTCCGCCACCACTGGGACACCTGAGCTTCTTTCCAATCTCGTTATGGACCCAATCATATGATTTTTTGAGAATATTATGTCGAAACCCCCTACAACTCCAGAATCCATGGGCTAACACCCATAGAAAACTGCCAAAATCATGTGTTTCTTGTTCCTTGGCCTATAAATTCCTACCAAGTATCCCCTGCCATCGCCGAGCCACTAGGCCTCTTGCCCAGCTCATTGCAAACCTACTTGTATGACTTTTTGGGAATGTTATGCCGAAGCCCCCCGCAATGCCAAAATCCGTGAGCTAATATCTACACAAAACTGCCGAAATAGCCTATTTACTGTTCCTTTGTCCATAAAATCCTACCAGGCATCCCCCGCCGCTGCAGGGCCACTTGGAACTCTTCCTGGACTCGTTGCGGATCCACTCATATGATTTTTTGGGAATGTTGCATCGGAGCCCCTACAGTGCCAGAATACATGGGCCAACACCCACACAAAACTGATGAAATTGCCTATTTCTTATTCCTTGGCCCATAAAATCCTACAAGGCGTCCCCGCTGCCGCCGACCCACCTAGGCCGCTTCGAAGGCTCGTTGTGGACCCACTCATATGTTTTTCTCTGAATATTGCATTGGAGGCCCCTGAAGCCCCAGAATTCATGGTCTAACACCCACATAAAATTGCCGAAATTGCCTGTTTACTTTTCCTTGGGCCATATAATCCTACAAGACGTCCTCCACTGCCGCCATGCCACCTGGGCCTCTTCCCCGGCTCATTGCAGACCAACTCATATGATTTTTTATGAATGTTGCGCCGGATCTCCCTGCAGCACCAGAATCCTTTGGCTAACACCCTTAGAAAACTACAAAAATAATTTTTTTTCCTGTTCCTTAGCCTAGAAAATCCTACTATGCGTCCCCCCCGTCGCCGGGCCACCTGGGTCACTTCCCGAGCTCATTGTGGAATGAATTGTATGATATTTTTAGAATGTTGCACTGGTGTTCCCTGCAGCACTAGAATCTATGGTCTAACATCTCATAAAACTACCGAAATTGCTTGTTTCCTATTCCTTAGCCCATAAAAACATACAAGGAGTCCCCCACCATTGCCGGGAAACCTAGGCCTCTTCCCGGGCTCATTGTGGACCGCTCGTATGATTTTTTAGGAATATTGCACCTGAGGCCCCTACAGCGCCAAAATCCGTGGTCTAACACTCATAGAAAACTGCTAAAATTGTCTATTTTTTGTTCCTTGGACGAAAAAATCCCACCAGGCATCCCCTGTCACCACTGGGCCACCTTGGAATCTTCTTGGACTCGTTATCGACCCACTCGTACAATTTTTTAGGAATGTTGCGTCGAAGCCCATTGCAGCGCCAGTATCCATGGGCTAACACTCATAAAAATCTACCGATATCACTTGTTTACTATTCCTTGGCCTATAAACTCCAATCTTCTAGGGCTCATTGTGAACCCACCATATGATTTTCAGGTATGTTCTACCGGAGCCCCGTGCAGCATTAGAATCCGTGGGCTAACACCTACAAAAAACTGCCAAAATCACATGTTTCTTTAACCTTGACCCATAAAATCCTACCAGGCATCTCCAAATGTCGTCGGGCTACCTCGACCTCTTCTAGGGCTCGTTGCAAACCCACTCATATAGTTTTTCAGGAATGTTGCACCGAATTCCCTGCTGTGCTAGAATTCGTGGGCTAACACCTACATAAAATTGCCAAAATCGTTTGTTTTCTATTCCTTAGTCCATAAAATCCTATCGGGCATCCCCCACTGCCGCCGGACCAACTGGGCCTCTACCCCGGCTTGTTGCGGACCCACTAGTATGCAATTTTAGGAATCTTCCGCCGGAGTCCCCTGCAGCGCCAGAATCCATGGGATAACACTGGTAGAAAACTGCTAAAATCGCCTATTTCCTATTCCTTAGCTAGAAAAATTCTACCAGGCATCCCTCGCCACCGTCGGGCTACCCGGTCCTTTTCTCGAGCTCGTTGCGGACTCACTCGTATGAATTTTCAAGAATGTTGAGCCAAAGACC
The DNA here is from genome assembly GCA_025774065.1 of Solanum ossicruentum. Classification (NCBI taxonomy): domain Eukaryota; kingdom Viridiplantae; phylum Streptophyta; class Magnoliopsida; order Solanales; family Solanaceae; genus Solanum; species Solanum ossicruentum. The sequence goes on from JAOTQR010000011.1 coordinate 7,636,838, forward strand.
TTGCAGTGCCAGAATTTGTTGGCTAACACCCACAGAAAACTGCCAAATCGTTTGTTTCCTACTCTTGAGCCCATAAAATCCTACTAGGTATCCCCCGTCACCATCAGGACACCTGGGCCTCTTCCCAGGCTCGTTGCAGACCCACTAGTATGATTTTTAAATAATGTTGTGCGAGAGACCCCTGAAGCGCCAAAATCCGTGGGCTATCACCATAGAAAACTGCCGAAATCGCCTGTTTTGTGCTCCTTGTTCCATAAAATCCTACCAGGCGTCCCCTGCCAGTGCTGGTCCACCTGGGCCTCTTTCAATGCTTGTTGCGGACCCACTCGTATGATTTTTCAGGAGTGTTGCATCAAAATCCCCTGCAACATCAGAATCCGTGGGCTAACACCCATAGAAAGCTGCCGAAATCACCTATTTTCTGTTCCTTGCCCATAAAATCCTATCAGGCATCCCCTGCCGCTACCGAGCCACCTGGGCCTCGGCCTACTCGTATAATTTTGCAAGAATATTGCATTGGAGCCCCCTACAGTGCCAGAATTCGTGCACTAACACCCATAGAAAACTGTCGAAATTGCCTATTTTTTGTTCTTTGGCTCATAACATCCTACCAGGCATTCCCCGTCACCGCCTCCCGAGCTCATTACGGATAAACTCATATGATTTTTCAGGAATGTTGCATCAGAGCCCCCTACAGCATCAGAATCCATGGGCCAATACCCACAGAAAACTACCAAAATCACCTGCTTCCTGTTCCTTGGCCCATATGATCCAACTAGGCATCCCCCGCCGTAGTTGGGCCATCTAGGCTTTCTCCGAGGCTCATTGCGGACCCACTCGTATGACTTTTCAGAAATGTTGCGCCGGAGCCCCTTGCAGCGCCAGAATTCATGGGCTAACACCTACAGAAAACTACCGAAATTGTTTGTTTCTTATTCCTTATTAAAGTTGAGTTGACGAAGGGGCCAATCAAATTTTATGGAAATGGAGAGGACCACATGAGCAATAGTAGGTTTGGCTACAAGGCTGAACATGTCATGAAAATCAACCCCGAGAAGTTGGGTACATCCCTTTGCGACCAATTTGGCTTTATAGTGATCAACAGAACCATCAACCTTTCACTTGAATTTATATAACCATTTACAAGAAATGATATTTTAAGATGAATCACGTGACGCCAATTCCCATATTTGTTTTTTACATAGTGCATCAAACTCAGCCTACATAGCATCCTGCCACTCTGAGTGTTCGTTTGATTGGTGGAAGATGATGGGAGTGAATAGGTGTGAGTTAAACCATGTAATCAAACTTATGTTTTGGTTTATGTATATTGTGTTTTGAATGGGTAACAACTCAATTTTGAGGCTGAGGGGAAGGTTGAGGGTTGGGCAAGGGTAGGTAGAGTAGATTCGCTTGTTGTGGTATTCAGCGACTAGAGTAGACAAATTGAATAGGAGGTTTTGGTGGCTATGGATTTGTTGCTGATGGTAGTTGAGGTGATGAAGAGTGTATAGGTGTCATAACCCAAAAACAAATCACAACTAAAGAAAGATAAATAAAGTGGAAACACTCATAAGATAAAAGAAATCTCCCAAAACCTGGAGTCATGGGTATAAGAGCATCTTAAGTGGTACTGAAGAGTAAATACAACTGTCTCAAAAGCAAATACAATACTGTCTCATAATAACTAGTACAAAGTCTGAAAAAAGCCATAAAGAGAGTCCCAAAGATCCACGGTGACTCGAAGTTTGAGCCTCACTAGTAAGATCTGAATGGAAGCAGAATAGCTCTACTAGAGTGATCTACTACCCTGTGTAGGTCCTGATACTCGATCTGCAGGGAGGAAACAAAGTAGGGGTAAGTACACCAAAATGTACCTAGTAGGTTCAACCGATTGGGTAAGAGAAATCAAACAAGTATATAATAATAAAGAATCCTATAACTTGCATCAAAATGGTAAGTACAAAACACAACAAGATCATGAATAATGGCAAATATAGATGGTAAACCAATCCAATTATGTAACGTAATGCAATGCAATGCATGAATATAATAGTGTTGCAGGCCATGAATGAGGTGAAATAATGACCATTGCAGGGCTAATGTTCACATCCATCGAGCCAAGATACATCATAGAACCTGGGGGCGTCGCAGGCCATGTACTAAGATATATATAACAAGGAATCACATGTCATAATCAAAAGTATCTTGAAGCGTCACAAGCCATAACCATTATCTCAATATGCATCATACTATCTCAAATGATGTAAATGTAGTGATAAATGTGCATAACAATGCACCTAATCATGTAACAAATGTGTGCAATTCAATTAGTCATATATAACATGTGTGCATATCAATGAATCCCAATAGAAATAAGATCTATGCATACCAATGCACCCAGTCCAGTATAAGATGTGTGCATAACAATGCAATAATGGAGCATAGTAATGTGTGCATACCAATGCAACTAGTCAATATAAGATAGTGCATACCAATGCAACATGTCAATATATGATAAGTGCATACCCATGCAACAACTCAATATAAAATAGGTGCATACCAGTGCAACCATGGAGTATTATATTATACAAATGTACCATGTCTCATCTCATCACCCACCAGAAAGAACCATTTGTCATTGAAACAAGCTCCACAAGTACCCCAAATGGGCTCAAGACTCACCCTAATCATACTTATCATCAATTAGTCACAATATTAATCAAGGGCTATTTCAAGTCTGATATAATCATAGTGATATGCCAAGTATCTCATAACAGAGGATCTGAATTAGTTAATAGGATCACCATTTACTAAATATTCGGCATGACCAACCTCATATTCCATCAAATTCAATCATATCATGATATCGGATCACAATTCAGTCTACATCTCACAATTATCACATAAGTATGCTCAGTAGCTCAAATCCAGTCCCAAAAAGGTTAGCTGAACCTATCTCGATGTCGAAACTGCACTCGGACAAGCTTTCAATCAAATCAAGCCTTCAAACGATCTACAGATCGATCAACCACTATCAAAAATGGATACAACACATCAATAGGTATATTTTGATATTTTAGGCTTAGGGGCAAAATGATCAAAATTAGGGCTAAAATTTGAAAGTGTCCAATCTGAAAATTGACTTCAAAATCTGATCCTTTACAAAAAAAAATGGAGTTTGTGAGTGAAAATCCCACTAAAATCGAGTTCAAATCGATGGATAAATCCCTATTTAAAGTTTCAAAATCATAGACTGAAAATCCCCAATTTTGGATATTTAAAATCATGAAGTTCAAGTCAAAATTAAGATAGAAACCCTAGAAATTAATCAAAACGATGTTAGAAACACTTACCCAAAAGATTTCTTTGGTAACCCTCTTCAAAAATCGTCTCTCAAAGATTGAAATATTGAAAATGTAGTGAAGATGAGGGTTTTATGTCTTTAAAAATACGCGGTAAAAATGTACTCCGCGAAGGTGGACCTTTGTCCGTGATCGCAGAGAACAAACTTCCATATACCTCTATGAAGGCAGAGGTTTGTCCGTGAAAGTGGAGAACAAAAATGCGCTGCACTAGATACCTCCGCACCAGCCAATTCCAAAACTCAAAATTGACCCTTGAAACTCATCCGGACTCAGAATTTCATAGCCTTTTATATGATCCATACCAGAAACAATGATCTGGGCTCAACAAAATCATCGAAATTCGATTTCGAGGTCTCCACAACACATTTATCAATGCAAGTCATGAATAAAACTAGTTTAAGACTCAAAATACCAAAACTATACTCGAAAACTCCAAATATTATGATCAGAGCATTTTTAGCATTAATTTCACCATCCAAAACTATTGGAACGGTCCGAATTCCAATCCAAGCTTTTGAACTCCAAATGTTGACCAAAGTCAAACTTGGATTTTGAAAATGACTAAAATCACAACTTTGGGCCTAAAAACCTCATTTTCACTCCAAATTTGGTTCTGCAACTTCCTATAGTTTAGTTTCGACATTGCGGAGCTAATGGAATTGATGGATCCCCGATCCAATCTCCAACCTAGAATGACACAAAAATTCACTTTTTCAACAACTTAATCTTTCAAAAAGACCAAAACTCATATTTTTCAACTTTTAAAACTCAGGATTTCAATTCTAAGCATTCAAATAGTTCAAAGTAGGCCCAAAGCAACTTACGAAAGGATAAAATAGTAACTTTCCAGAAAAAGTCAAAAATGACCAACTAGGTCATTACAATAGGGGGAGAAGATTGGACTTCTGGAAGAGAAGAAAGTGAAGGAGAAGAAGTAGGAGAAGTACCTCGAATCACAAACTCTGTTGGAGCGCAGCTGGACGAGATAGTATAATGCGTATGTTGGATGGTATCTATATTGGGTAAAATAATAGGACGCAGTAAATTTGATAAAAGATGTTGGAGAAAACATAGGGGACCTTTCCTGGTTAGGTTGAACCAGGTCATCCCAGGCAAAAATTTTAAAATTTTTGGAAAGATTAGGAAACATATTATGAAAAGGAAAAACACTTTAAAAAAATGTAACATCACGGGACAAGTATATTTTTGAAGATTTTGGATCAAAACATTGATGAAAATGATAATTTGAGGAAAATCCAAAATAAACATAAGGCGTCAATCTCGGCTCTAATTATTCTTTGAGTATGGTTTGAGTCATGGATAACACAAGCACCCAAAAACTTTTAATTGGGCATAATTTGGATTTTACCAAATAACATTTGGAAAGGTGATTGATTTTGCAACAGTGAGGTAGGTAAGTGATTGACTAGGTAAACTGCATACTAACAGGAAAAGGACCAAAGGGTCGATGGAAGCAAAGCTTCATGGAGTAATGCTCTTGCCGTTTCAATAATATGTTTATGTCTTCGTTTGGCAAAAGAAACTCGTTAAGTAGTGTATGGTGGAGTTAAAAGATGTTCAATTCTTTGAGAGTTTAGGTATGAATCAAGGCTTTTGTGCTCTCCAGTTCCATAACTATATATAGAAAGAATTTCTGTATTGAAATGGTGTTCCAATAAAACTTGAAAGTTTTTGAAAAGTTCTTTAGCCTCACTTTTATTTTTCAAGGTATAAAGCAAAATGTATTTGGTATATTGCTCAACAAAATATGCACTAGTATAGCTTTTTTGTCAATAAATAATACTGGAGAAGGGCCCACAAATCACTAAAAATTGTTTGAAATGGTTTTGTACTTAATAACATAAGTTGCTGAAAGGGATACTGATGAGCTTTATTTGATGAACAAGAGTTGCAAACTGAAAATTTTGTGTGAAAAGGCAACAATAGTTCATTTAAAACAAAATTTAAAACTCTTGCATGCGGATGACCCAATCAATGAAGCCAAGTGAGAATGGCGGAAGAATTGGTGGATGCAGCATGTGCTTTTGGTGAAGGCAATGAAGGTGAAGTTGGCCACTCATAACGACCGTCTCTACTCTAACCTGGACCAAAGGAGTCCTTGTGTTCAGATCCTTCACACAAAAATGAAAAGGAAAAAATTCAATAGGAGTTAAATTATCTTGACAAAATTTAGAAACAGAAAGTGAGTTGCATTTAGTGGTAGGTGCACAGAGAGTATGAGAAAGTTCAAAAGCTTTATTTGATGAATGTAATGAGTCAAATCTGCAACAACCACAATTTCACAATAAGGAATATTTTGATATTACAGTCACTAAACTCACAATTGCAATGGAAAATAGAACTAACAAAACAATTGCTGAATAAAAATGGATTAGTAAAACAAGAGAACTATTGGATAAGATAACTAGAAGGAGATGATAAGTTTAGACTATGTGAAAAGGGTGACGAGAGGACTAGACATTTTTCTCAACAAATTTCATAAACTACTCTTTTCTCATCCGTCATCCTTATAGCTAGTTGTTAATAGGAATGAGTCCCAAATCAGCCTTTGCAAAGGCCTTTTAGATTTGTTGCTTCTTCTCGGCCCAATAACTAGTTGTATGACATTCGTGTAGGAAACAACATTGGGCCTAGTATGGTTCATAACAATACTACCATCCTCAATAAGAACCTTGTCCTCAAGTTTTGAGTTAAGATCAATGTTAGGAGTGCGCTCCCCACCAATTGTAGGCAAGAGAAACTGTACAATGTTGGCAATAAAATAGTGATCTTGTATAATTCTTGCAACAACCACCAACCTGGTAACAACATAAAAGATGGCTTGCTCATTACCAAACCCCTTAAGTGCAAATAAGCCCTTCCCAAACACAACTATAGTGTAAACTGTAGCACCCATAAGTTCTAAAGCACATGTAACAACAATTCCATACGCAACAGGAGAACACATGACCCAAGAAGCAACCAAGCCACTAATAAGTGACATGTCCATCAAGAGACAAATTTCATGCTTGTTATAGACCTTGTGGAGCCGTGCATAAACTACCAAAAAATAATTAGAGACAAAACCACTATTCGGAAACATATTATCAGTAGCACCACAAAATGGAGGAATATCATGTATAGCAGGATCAAATGGACGATTTGCAATGAGAGAGACAACGAAACCTGGTGAAGAATAAGAATAATGTTGACGAGCCATGCTCCAGCCAGAATCGTTGTTCGACAAAATGCTGTATAGAGCCTTTGTGAAAACAATGCACATAAAATAAGAAGGAGAAGTCAATGCCATCCCTTTGTTCTGCCTTCATGCATCCCTCAAATGGTTACCCATTAACTACTTCCAACTCTTGCACAAAAACATTGTTGACACAGTTAATTCAGAGATTTTCACCTTGACATCATAAGAATGATGTTGTTTTACTGGAACGCCACGCAGATTCTCCATAAAAAAGTAATCAAGATGATCCTCAATAAAGCTTTGTAGCACAGTCCATGAATAAGTTGTGACTACAGAACACATAATAGCGCCCAAACGTGAACCAGTAATTATGCTTGGCCTAAGGTTGTACTTTGCCAACAGTAGGATCTAAACAACCAGCAATATGGATCTTGCTTGCAAGAATTTCCACTCAACAAAGATGCTACCGATGTAACAATGTTGAATCGTTTGAGGATCCTGCTTAGGTGAGGCAAGCTGCTGGTCAGTTCTCTGCAGTGTAAGTTCTTCATCTAGATATAACCGCTGGCAAAATATGTGCACTATCTTACCAAATAACAGAGAGCAAATATATCATAATCAAGATAAGGATCAAGATCAAAAACAAGGTACGATGAAGTTGACTTTGATATATGAACTACACCAAATAGAGCGAACAAAAACACATCATCGTTGTTGACCAAAATATTGGGAAACCGCTCTGAGTATTGTGCAGCACATGTCACAAGCAACCCTTTTATTTTCTCCTCCCTGCCAAGCTCTTTCGATTTATACAAAAAGAAATGAAGGTTTTGCTCTTGCCGGGTATCAACTCAAATGCAAGAACTCCACAAGGTTGATATAATTAACTTATCATGATCCAAGTCAACCGAAACAACATAATATACAAAATTTTTTGGAACTCTAAGGAACATATTGAGTAAATGAGGAGCCAGGATAAAACGGAAACGCTATCCCGCATTGATTAGGGGAAAACCAATGCAAAGTTAAGATAAGTGAAACATTGCCAAATCTACCAAGTGATCTATTATACCTCCATTTATAAGTTGGTCATATCTGCAAGTTGAAAGTATTCGAAACATCCCCTCTGAGCATCCGGCTATCCCAAGTCCATGCTGTGTATTAAATATGACAAGGCCACCGAAACTAGAAAATGTAGAACCAGTCAACAATACAGGTATTTCCACAAATGTAGGAACTAGTTGTCGTACTTCATTTCCAATCGTAAGAATTTCTTCTCCCTCATTCTTGCCTTGATTTCCAACTTCAGTAGCATAGTGAATTTCCTCAATAGTATCTATGGTCATCATAAGCACCTTGTGTGATTCCAAAGTAGCATCATTAGACCCAGTGGAAAATCCATCGAACACCTTGTCTACCTCATTGTTGTTGTATATATGTGGCTGACAAAAGTATTGTCGAACAGGAAAGTCGGCCTCTTCTTCGGTTTTATACAAAACTGAATGAAAGATTTCCTCATTTGCTTGAGTTGTCAACATTTCAGCATTGTCACTTTTGATTAGCACTGATGCATTCTCAACACCTACAACAATAGCAGGAGTCTTTTTTTTTTTTTAACTTTTCATCAAACACCTGGTGGGCAGAGTTCAGTTTGGTGTAGTCTGACTGTGCATTCCAAGACTGAGGCAAGGTCGAGTTAGCGCTAGTGCTCCATGATGGAATAGCTGCAGTCTGTGCCTGATAACCATCCACAGTAGTAAACGGCCGGAGAAAGTCTAAACAATTGTTATGAACTTTCCAACTTTGAAAATGAATAAACAATTTATCTACAAAATGATCCCAACCCGCAAGTTGTTTGTTTTGAAACAGCCAGCGATATCATTCCAAAGCCTCGCCATCCAGATAGGAAGAAGCCCAGGACAGTTTATGCTCCGATAATATGTTGTAGAAGATGAAATTCTTCTCTATCTGAATAACCAATCCAAAGAATTCTCACCACTGAAGCAACCCCTTACGGGGGCTGGAGATAGGTCCACCATCGTAGATGGAGTCAATGAAAGCACCAATGTAACAACCCCAATTTCATAATAACAAAATATTTCAATATTACAATCACTAAACTCACAATTACTTTGGAAAATACAACTAACAAAGAAATTGTTGAATAAAAATGGATTAGTAAAACAAGAGAACCATTAAAGAAGAAAACTAGAAGGAGATGAGAAGTTTAGACTATGTGAAAAGGGTGATGAGAGGACTAGACATTTTTCTCAAAAAATTCCATAAACTGCTCTTTCCTCATTCGTCATCCCTATAGCTAGTTGTTAATTGGCATGGGACCCAAATCATCCTTTGCAAGGCCTTCCAGATTTGTTGCTTCTTCTCAGCCCAATAACTAGTTGTGCGACATTCGTGTAGGTACCAACATTGGGCCTAGTATGGTTCATAACAAAATCAGTGTGAGTTATTGGGATTTTGTTACCATCACCCATGGAGACTTGCTCCATGCCATTATATGCCTACAAGTTGTGAGGTTCAGCAGTGATATGATGAGATGCTCTAGAGTCGATAATCCAAGGATTTTTTGATGTCTGCTAGCCTGAAACATAGTTGGCCTTTGCGTTAAGATGATTGTGAGATTTTGATCGATAAACACTTGCAACATGACCCAGTTGGTTGCACAATTGGCAGCGAACACCATCAAAAGTGTTAGTGGTCGAAGAGCGCCACTGACTGGGCGTATTTAAATGATTCTTGGACCGCATTGTTAGGTGCAACTAGTGCTATTGTTGGGGCGATGAGTGTTCCTAGAGTTAGAGTGACTAGATTTGTAGGATGTAGCAGCTATGGCAGTGATCTGGTTGGGAGTTTTCTTGGATTCTTCATGGCGAAGAAAAAGCTCATGATTCAGTAGCGTTTCGTAGATCCCTTCATAAGTAATTGATGACTCACAAGCACGGATTGCAGTGGCGATCTCACAAAATTCAGGACCCAAACCAGTCAGGATCTTAACAATAAGTTCAGTGTTGGTAATTGGGGTACCAGCAGTGAAGAGTTCATCAAAAAGGGATTGAATATTCTGCAAATATTTGGTGACTAGTCAGGAGTCTTTGGTCAGTTGCATAAGCCGATCACGTAAACTAAAAATTCTAGTTTGGGACTTGTTCACATAGGTTATGTGTAATGCATCCCAAGCAGTTTTTGCTGAATTAGCAGTTTCATCAGTCGTGGCAATTGTTGGATCAACGTATGTTGTAAGTGCGTTTTAAATAAGTTGGTCTTGGCAAAACCAAAGAGAAAGCGTTGGATTGGAACTAGGGACTGTACCAGTGTGATAGTGCAAGATGGAGAGTGAGAAAACCCATTGAGATGCCCATAGAGATCATGACCATGCATAAGCATGGAAAATTAGACCATTCATGTTGAAACGTTTTAGCTGCTATGTAATTTGATAGGCAATTGGGATCCCAAAATCATCAATAAGGAATCATCATCTTCTTTTGCTATAATTCTTGTTCATTTATGGTATCAAAGCTGAGGTGAAACAAACTTTGCCAAAACAAGAAGGTATCAATAGCTATGAGACGCCTCTGCTAAAACCAATAAAGTGAGGCAATTTAGATGACATTCGACAGACTATCTGGTCTAGAAAGATGTGGAGAAAGTTTCATAAAGCTGCCTATTTCCCTGTTTGTGTGTTCCTTTCCTTCATCTTCGATACGCTTAAGAAGACATAATCCCATTCTTGTTCCTTTACCTGAAACTAGAAACAAGAATGGGATGTTATCTTCTCAAGCGTATTGAAGCTGAAGGAAAGGAACACACAAACAGGGAATTAGGTAGCTTTATAAACATCTCTCCGTATCTATCTAGACTAGATGGTTTGTTGAATGCTATCTGAATTGGCCTTACATTTTTTGGTTTTAGAAGAGGGGTCTCATAGCTGTTGATACCTTCTTGTATTGGCAAAGTTTGTTTCACCTTAACTCTGATACCATAAAGGAACAAGAATTACAACAAAAGAAGATGATGATTCCTTATTACTGGAGTTTACAGATTAATATATACATATTGTAGTCTAAAAGCTTCTAAACTGACTTTACTAAATGGGGAGATAATGCTAATCCTAATTAGCTATTAAAGACTTAGTGAACAATAAATGAAAGTAGTAACTAAAAGACTAATGAAAGCAGTAAGTAAAAGATTTATATAACATTAACCACTTCTAATATACAGTAACTACTTCTAATTACTACTGCAAATTATGCTTCGAAAGATTTCTCATAAACCTTCAAATGACACCAACAGAATATGAAATATCTAGATGAGTATGAGACAAATAAATCAAGCCCCCAACCAAACGTCTAAAACTTCTTGCATTGGCTTGCCCACTACTATCTTCCTGCTGCAATTTTTCATTCATATTCAGGGGTGTTGCTGCAGGTTTACAGTTGACCAGGCCAAATCTTTTAAGAAGGTCTAATGCATATCTCTTTTGAGAAGAAAATACACCACCTTCTCCTTGTTCACCTCAATCCAAAGAAACAAATATGCATTAGACATTCTTAAAAGATTTGTCCTGGTCAATTCTAAATCTGCAGTAACACCCATGAACCTGAATGAAAAATTGCAGCAGGAAGATAGTACTGGGCAAGCCAATGCAAGAAGTTTTAGAAGTTTAGTTGGAGGCTTGAATCTTGATTTATTTTTCTCATACTCATCCAAATATTTTATATTTTATTGGTGTCGTTTCAAGGTCTTTGACCAATCCATCAAAGCATCATTTTGGAGCAGTTCTAACTCCAGAAGAGTCAACAAAACTTGAGCTTTAGATTCAATACTTAAACTTTTATCCTGTCGTTTTTCCCTCTTCAGATAATGCTTCTCGTGTTGTTGGGTTGAAGACTGAACAGCTTTCTCATTTGACATTTTTGTTTGGGTTATCTTCTTTATCCTGCCTCTTTTTCCGCTATGCCCCATCCGAACTTCTATTGCTCCTTACCATCTTTATTTTACATAATTCACTTGTTTCTCCTTGTACCAGCAATGTGCTTGCACGTGTCTGAACTCTTGCAATGATGAATTGTTTGCTACTTCTATTGCCTCTTTGCTCATTGAAGTTCAGACATATGCAAGCAGATTGCTGGTACAAGGGGAAACAAGTGAATTATGCAAAATGAAGATGCTAAGGAGCAATTAGAGGTTCAGATGGGGCATAGCAAAAAAAGAGGCGGGATGAAGAAGATAACCCAAACAAAAATGTCAAATGAAAAAGCAGTTCAGTCTTCGTCCCAGCAGCATGAGAAACATTATGTGAAGAGGGAAAACGACAGGAAAAAAAGTTTTAAAAATTGAATCTAAAGCTCAAGATTCTCTTGACTCTTCTGAAGTTAGAATTGTTGAATCTAAAAGGATTCTACACTATATTGCTGGAACACTAGAACACGGTATTTGGTATGCTCAAGTTTCAAATTTCAAATTGGTAGGCTATACGGATAGTGATTGGGGAGGCTCGGTGGATGGTAGAAAAGCACATCAGGCAACACTTGCAATCTTGGATCAGGTGCAATCGCATGGAGTTCTAAGAAACAAGCAACGACGTCATTGTCATCTTTAGAGGTAGAGTATATTGCAGCAACTTCTTTAGTTTTCCAATGGATTAGTCTAAGAGAAATTTGCTTGATCTTGACCAGAAGCAAGAGAAAGCAACAAAAATTTATTGCGACAACAAATCCACAATTGCAATGACTAAGAATCCTGCATTTTATGGAAGAACAAAGCACGTTGACATTTGCTTCCATTTTATTCGTGAGCTGGTGGAAAGAGAAGAGACCATTTTGAAGTTTTGCAACACCAATGAACAAGTAGCAGATATATTCACGAAAGCAATGCCCTATCAGAAGTATGCCGACTTCAAATCATTGCTTGGTGTTAGTGGTTTTGACTCAAGGGGGAATGTTGAATAAGTGATTCAAAAAGGAAGAAAAGTTATTTTTATTTTACATTAGTATTTTACTGCATTTTGACTTAGTCTAGTATAGTTATTATTTGGTCATTAAATTTCTCATTTTAGTTGAAACCACTTCTAAGTTAGTGCCCTTTTAGTTCTGCATTTTCAGTTGAGCTGTAAACCTATTTATAAGGCATTATCAGTGATGAAAGATGAGAGAAAAATGGTCTCGCAATTCCAGAAAAATCTTTGCAGCCTTCAACTTTACTTCCCTGCTAGTTTCTTCTTTCCTTTCTAATATTTTGTTTTTGAGTTCTTTTCTCCAACACATATGTATTCATAAGTTTTGTATATATGTTATGTATACTTATCTCATCATCTCTAGGCAAAGGAACTAGACCAGCGTCAATCTTTCTGATTTCTACCATATGTTTTTTGTGGTGCAACTTTACTTCTTCCTCAGTCTTGCCAGTAGCATTAACCAAATAACATCACATACCTGGTGTTCATCAATGCCATAAACAACCAATGCATTTTGAAACTTCTTGTGTTAACCCCAAGTCCATGTTGAATTTGAGTCCATCCATGCTCCCAAGTCCATGTTGAAAATGGCCTCAAATTCAGTATGTGTTAAGTAGATTATCTTATATAGATTGTGTTAAGTAAATTGGAGGAGAAAAAAAAATAAATTATAAATTTTTTTTAAAAAAATGTAACTAATTTAATTTTTGAAAAGGATTTCTATCGACATTTTCATCTTTCAACTTTTGACTTAATACCTTTTTACTTTTAGTAATTAGTCTAAATGCAATAATGTAATAATAATATGATATATCTACTATTTAATAATATATTTTTGAAATTTAGTATAGGGGTAAAATGGTAATGCAACTTTGAAGTTTGGAGTTTCCCACTTTTAGTAATATATGATATGGTGACTTAGCTTTAGCAATAAAACAAGTCTTGAGATCCAATTTTAATTAAAAGGAAAAAACTAACAAAACTAAGCATGAGAAGAGTTTGGATAATAATAGAATAAGTGGTTTAAGTAAAACACAACTTTGGAAAGAAGTAAATAAATAAAAGGAACTAACTAAACTAAGAAGGCAACTCCTACAGAGAAAAATATTGGCATATTATCTAAGGGTGCTACTTGGTATTCAAAGATGCTGAATATGGAAAAAGGTTCTTCTACACTGTTTGGCTAAGAGTTATAGATTTTCAATTTTAGGAGTTCTCCTTAAGGTAGTTTTCTTCAAGTTAGTGAACTCAACCACACTGGGAAACACATACCTTGTGAGGTTGTGTAGTTTTAGGAATTAAAATTTATAATTCCTTAGATTGCTTAGGTTTGTAATCGGTTGTTATAAGGATCATTGAATCTGGTGAAGATTGGGAGTGCATCCTTTAGAGTGTTGGAATTAATGCATTCACAAGGATACTATCCTTGACCTTTATGTTTTCTAGGAGTTCTTTATTGTTTCAAG
>JAOTQR010000011.1:7657370-7671711 GCA_025774065.1 Solanum ossicruentum
CTATTTTAGCATAAAAATATGCACATCTCAAGAGTATGCCTTCCCAACATATCTGGATTATCATAGAGACTACTATTGCAATTAAATAGAATAATTTATTGCAAATTATTTTTGTCAAATTTAAATAATGAACTAAGTTATATATTGTTTCTATAAGTATTCCATTATAGTCTATCAAGGTGCTAAATGCTTATTAAAAGTGTCAACAAATTAGTATTTAACATGAACTTTTTTATTATTCGTATCTCATTCAATATGCCATGTTGGTTCTGATGCTCAGTTTGAATATGTAAGCACATGTGTCGTTAGCTGTGTTCTTTAACTCTATATGTGTAAAACATAGAAATACCAAACTTATAATTATTGCAAAATTTAAACACAAATTGTGTTATTGCATTTCAGTTGCTGTTATTTATGCAAAAAGAAAAAACTTATTAATGTCAACGAATTTAGAAAGAAACTAATATCAAGATGAATTCAAGCAAAAATAATGTATCAATGTGGCATTATTTAGAAATAAAAAGGTGAATATTTCATGGTAACATGATTTAATTTTAAGTCACTATAAATATTAAAAGATTTTCTACTTATATGATTTGTTATCTCTATTTATATTGATTTGATTATGATTATAGAAAAATAATGTAATAATTAAATTTTTATAAGATAATATAATTTAATATGATCAAATAATAATACAAATTAAATATTTCTAATTAAAATTAATATTTACTTAAATGTGCGAACAAATATACTAGTACTAATTAGAGTAGAAAGGTTGGAGATGTTCCATTAACTAGTCGTAATTACCCTTGGAAAGAAACCTTTATTTCTGATACGCAAGCTGGGCAAAGGAAAACAGCGTATGACCTGGACCCCAAAATCTAAAGCCCTAAAATCAGAAAGGGGACAGAAACAATCGTAATTCTCTACTGAACTCATCTCAAGTGTTGATAACGAAAACCCTACTGCGCTTTCGGTGATCAATCATCGGTGTCTTCTTTGCTGAGTTGCAATGGGAGCGAGTCGAAAGCTACAGGGTGAAATAGATCGAGTTCTGAAGAAAGTCCAAGAAGGCGTTGATGTCTTCGATAGCATATGGAACAAGGTTCTTTTTTTTGTTCCGTTTCAGTTGCCCACATTTGAAGAAATGCTCTTTCTTTTATTTAGTATTCCTTTCCTTGTTTCTTTAGGTTTATGACACGGATAATGCCAACCAGAAGGAAAAATTTGAAGCGGATTTGAAAAAGGAGATTAAAAAGCTCCAGAGGTATAGAGACCAAATCAAAACATGGATTCAATCAAGCGAAATTAAAGATAAAAAGGTAAAAGGTTACCTCTTTTAAATTATTTTTTTTTCTGTAAACAGTCAATTCAGTTCTTTCTTGATAGCTAGATGCATTTCCTTGTGTTTCAATATACTAGAATGCTCTGGATGCATTTCTTACTGCATGACACCGGGTTATAAGACTTACTATTATATTAATAGAATCACGAGTCAGGGATTCATTTTCTCCCAATTTACATAGCATGACGTCTTAACATGTGCAGTTCCAGGCCAACATTGTATTTTCATCTGGAAATGTTTGAATCACTTTTGTTCATTAAGACCAATTTCTGTTTTGCCTGTCATTGAAGAGTACTTTGTAACAAGACATTCAAGGGTGTGGCATAGGTGACTGAAGTATGTTGAGAACCATGAGTTCTTCAGGTTCAAATCCCAGAATGTTGCAAAAATATCAGGTGTTTTTTTTTCATCTATCCAAGTTTCGGTGGAGAGAATTACCCTTTCATCTATGCTAGTGGAGGTACCTCATTGAATTAGTTGAGCTGCGCACAAGCTGGCCACGCTCCACGGATGTAGAAAAATGATTACTTAGTCACAACCAATCAAGATCTGGCGAATTAGAGTAGTGGGCTAATGGTAGGGTTAAGTGCTTTTATCATGTGTTTGCATTTCCTATATGTTAGTTTTATCTTATTTACATAATGTCATTATTAGTCGCCCTTTCTGTTCCCTTCTTTTCCTTTTATCATATCTAGTTCTTTCTTGCGTACGGGTTTTGAGATGAGGGTTCCCAGGAAACAACCTCTCTACTTCTATAGTAGTGGTAAGGTCTGCGTACATTCTACCCTCCCCAGACCCCACTTGTGGGATTTTAGTAGGTATGTTGTTGTTGTTGTTGTTGACCAATCAAGATCTGCAAGTGTCTTGTCTAAAAGAACACTGAATATCACAAATTCCTCAATTTAAGTTAATTGACGTCAAAATAATAGAACAAGCTAGACTTAATAATAGTTCTAAGGAAAACGAAATACATGAATTATAATGAAAGAAAAAATGTGTAGAAGTCTCCTGATAAGTTTACATAAGTTTAGGAGAACCAAGTTAATGCTAAAATGTTCAGCAAATATAAGTTACTTACTTGAGTAACCTAGACTGTTGTGATCATTCAGTTTTGCTGTTCTTTATCTTAACTTCAAAAGAATAAGGCCTGACTGTATTTGAGGAGATACTGTCCATGGCTGGCCTGTATTAAAAGCTTGGGTCATAGCGTACTACTTTATATTGTCTCACTTAGTTTAGAAATAGTGACAATTATGATCCTATTTGTCAACCTCTGAAGTTTAAGTGATCCTTTTCTTATATTCCAATTTTAGGTGATCTCTTGTTTTTACTTGGAAGTTTCAAGGCTTGTAGTTTCTATCTTGGCATGGGAACTTCTGGGCCACTACTCTTTCCTACCATCTGGAATTGCTTTCCATTTAATTGGGGCCCCTGTTAGACTTCAGTTTTTTTGATTTTGTTTTCTTACCATACTTGAGAGAAACGGGAGTTTTTTTATGTTGGTGACAGAGATGAGTTTAGAGAGAGCACGTCCCATGTAGTTGTTGATTGTTTTGCATGCGTTTGTTTAATCAAATTTCATACTAAGACATTACATGGGTGAAATAAATCTAGCTATTATGCTGCCTCTTTAGAAGGAGAGAGGGAGACAGTGCTGTTGTATGGGTGGGTAGGAAGTGTCAAGAGGTGTGTATCAGGGAGAATTGAGGGAGAAAGGGGAGGGAAGGACAAGAAGAGAAAATGCTACCATAGAATAAAATGCTACCACTGAAGGGAACTAGATTAGACTTGGAAGAAAGCAAGAAATTGAAAATGCTTCATTCTTGTTGCAGACGGAAGCATGGTATTTTAGTGGAGGTAGATGGCAGCCCCATAATCCGCTGAGTTCCGAATCATGGGCCACAAGACCTCAAAGATTTCTCTCTTTTTTTTAACCAAAAGTGAAAATGTTCTGTATAGGTAATTGAAATGGAACTGTTATTAATTTTCTAGGACATGTTGGCATAATTAGTTTGTGATATGACTCTTAGAGAGATTTTAGGTGGATTTTTATTTTTTTGAAGATATTAGATGTCTTATTTGATTGAGCACGGTTCTTAAGATTAGAGTTGAAGTTATATATGATGCAGATTGATTCATATTGAAGGAAGTTTTATCTGATGATATGAACTTCTACTTACACTCTCGTATATTATATAGCTATGCTTTTTTTCTTTTTCATTTTGTAGGTTAGTTATGGCTTATTGGCAGTAGTTTGAAAAAAGTTATGGCTTTCCACCAAACAATAGGAAGTGGTTGAATTTTCTTAGTTTTGACTTTTGAGTTGGTGGCTGCCCTTTCCACATCAATGCATTGATTTGCCTTCTGTGTGATCGTAGATACTTCTTTTTATTTTTCATCAACAAAACCATGGGAATTTATTTAACCTCTTCTGTTTTTACTTATTGACATAGGTAAGTGCATCATATGAGCAAGCGTTGATGGATGCTCGTAAGCTTATTGAGCGTGAAATGGAACGATTCAAAATCTGTGAGAAAGAAACCAAGACCAAAGCATTTTCAAAAGAAGGCTTGGGCCAACAGCCTAAGACGGTAAGCGTTGCTCTGAAATTTTGAGGTCACCAGTTTCTAGCTCTGGATATTTTATTTTGTTTTTTGTTTTTTTCGTTCCATGCTGGAAGTATATAGCTACCATGAAATTCTTAGGAAGTGACTTAACTATTTCAAGTATTTTCCACATTCCAAATATGCACAATTAAAAGCCTAATGCTAATTTTTGTTAGAGTAAGATATATAGAAATGGTATTTTCTTACAGAAAGGATTAGGCATTAAAGAGGAAATTTAAGGACGAAAGGCCTCATTTGTTTGAATTTAATAAAAGTCTTTAATGTCAATCAGTCAGGCCTCAGTTGATTAGTCTGTTTCTTTTTAAATCTGTATCTTAATCAACACAGTGTTTTTTAAATAAATACACAACCACTAATCCATATGAAGATCCAAGTGATTAAGATCTATAATAAAGTCCTAATATCATTAAGATATTTATTCAAGAATTTCTACAAAGATGACAATTCAACTCCATTCACTTTCACAACAAATCGTCACTGTCAATCTCTATTATCAACTATCACCTCCCACCACCCATGACTACCTTCCTTAGCCACAACCATCACCTAGCGCCAATTACCATAGTCTTCCTTCACTACCATTAGCCATTACTATCATTCATCATGACCATTAACTATTACTGTCATTCACTTTGATTATTAGTTGCCACCACTAACTACCATTGTTGATCACTAATGTTAGCCACTATCACTATTAGCTACTATCCGCAATCATCACTATCACCCAACAAAATCCCCAACCAACACCCTCAATGATAACCACCTCCAACTGGCATATAATTTTTTGAAAATATTACAACAAAAAAACAACATACCCAGTGGGGTCTGGGGAGGGTAGAATGTACGCGACCTTACCGCTACCTCATAGAGGTAGAGAGACTGTTTCCTGGAAACCCTCGTCTCAAAAACCCTTAAGCAGAATAAACTAGATATGCAAGACTAGGAAGAAAGAAAAGTAAATACATAGAGCGATTCGTGCTTAAAACACATAATGGTATGCAAATACAATAAAATTGACATATACAAGGCGAATAATGGCAATACAAGATATAAAAGCATGACTGACCTAATACCCTACTATACTCCATAGCCGGGCAACAACCTATTAACCTAACCCTACTAACCTATTAACCTATTACTCTAATTCGCGACCTCCACTCCTTCCTATCTAAGGTCATGTCCTCGGTGAGATCAAGGTTCACCATATCTTGCCTGATCACCTCCCCCCAATACTTCTTCGGTCTACCTCTACCCCTCCGAGTAACTCCTAAATCCAACCTCTCGCACCTCCGAACACGGGCATCGGTGTTCCTCCTCTGCACATGTCGAAGCCATTGCAATCTCGCTTCCCTCATCTTGTCAGTCACAGGGGCCACATCTAGCTTCTCCTGAATGGTCTCATTCCTAATCTTATCACACTTGGTCTGTCTACACATCCATCTCAACATTGTCATCTCCGCAACCTTTGAATTTTTTGAAAATATTGATGTAGTATTATATTAATTTAGTAATTCGTTTGAATGTTATATTTTATTGAATTTGAAGAAAAGTCTTATATATTCAAACACTCTTAATTATTTAGTGTTCAAATTTTAATTTTCAGACCTGTATTCAAATTTAAAAACATTAATCTTAATGCACATCTTGATATTCAAATTCAAACATCTTGATCTTAATTAATTAAAAACAAATGAGGCCTAATACTCCACCTAACATAAATAGCCCTATCGTCAAAATAAAAAATAGTTCCACCTAACATAGTTGCTTTTCTTGACTAGCTTGTACAGTTCTCACTTAAATCAAATTTTCTGTAATTCTCGAGAACAATAAATAGATTTTTCCATTTAACATCATTGATTTATCATCCATTAATGAAAGCTTAGTGAATGGGAGGTCAATTGATGCTTTTTCTTGAATTTTAGTTCTATCATTTGCTTGTTCCATTATATTTTAGTCCATGTATGGGTCCACTGTCAACTTCACATTTGATGGCGTTGTACCATTTGGTTGTAACTGTATTAGTTCTGACTTTTCGTTTCATTTTGTTGTTCCAAATTTATCAGGATCCAAAGGAGAAGGCCAAGTCAGAGACAAGAGATTGGTTGAATAATGTGGTATGAGTAATCATTTTTTTCAAAGGTTTATTGGTTAAAAAGTTTCTCCTACATTTATCAGAGTGAGATATTTACACCTAATTGACTCTTTTTCCATCTGTTTGTCTTCCAAGGATAAAGACTCATAATAATTTTCAAGTAAGATATTTTTTTAGGGAAAACTACAATAAATATCCATAACATCAAAATAATTACCTGTATTTGCCCCTGCTTAAACTAATTACAGCAATGCTCATTCGACAATAAATAATTACCCGAATACCCAAATTGACTAGTTGGATCTAATCCTTTGAGATACTCCATCGGTATATTGATATCATATCGGTATCATAAAGGACGGAGGTTAATCCTCTGTGATACTTTAGTGGTATATTGATACCCTATTGGTATCATATAAGATTGAGATTTTTTTAAGAAATAAATAAAAACAATTACGGAAAAATTATTTATGAAACTCTAAATTAGTAGAAAATACATTTTTTGTGGTACTCCATCGGTATGTTGATACCATATTGGTATTTTCGTAATGGTATCATATAGGATTGAACTCTTTTTTGAGAAATTAATAAAACAATTAAGAGAATTATTTGTGAAACTCTAAATTAGTAGAAAACATATTCTTTAAGATACTCCATTGGTATATTAATACCATATCAATATCATATAGGTTCAAACTCTTTTTCAAAAAATAAATAAAAAATAATTAAGAAAATATTATTAAAGTCACAATCATATTTATTAAACTCTAAATCAAATATATTTTTTGTGATGCTCTGGCGGTATATTGATATTGTATCGATATCATATTTGGGGTGGGTGTTAATTGTCATTAATTAGGGGGACATAAATAGAAGGAGGTATATGAATATAAATAGTTTGCTTCAAAGAGGCATGAGCATAGTTTTTCCCTTTTTTAATTAAAAAAATAACATCTAGTGGGTGCAATGGATGAGTAGTGGTGACCACAACCCCAACGATATACATCTTTGTATAGTACTTACATGTCAAAAGAATTAAGGAAATTAACCATCCTATCTACTTTTGGCACATATTCATTTTATACCAAAAGGCTAACTGGCTAAGAGAGTTAACCATATATGCTGTAAGGTACAAATAATTTTCTTTTTTACCTTCTAAATATCTCTGATTTCTTTCCTCAACACAGTCAACCATACAACCACAACATTTAACTTTACCTTTGTAAAAAACAAAACAAAACAAAACAAGCCGCTAGTATAGTGCTCCACAACATCTTTTCACCTTTTTGTAGCAGGCCTTTAGGAGATTCTGGCATGCACCATTTGATGTAAAGCAAATAGAAGATGTAGC
The DNA here is from genome assembly GCA_025774065.1 of Solanum ossicruentum. NCBI lineage: Eukaryota > Viridiplantae > Streptophyta > Magnoliopsida > Solanales > Solanaceae > Solanum > Solanum ossicruentum. The sequence continues at coordinate 7,664,789 of JAOTQR010000011.1, forward strand.
AGATCTGGGTTGAATTCTGCAATGGATAAAAAAATGCTTCACATCTTCATAATCTTCACACATTAAACATCTGTTGCAAAAGTCACACCTGTTCACTGTGATAGGTCATGCTATTCTTGCTCACTAGCCATGAAAAACACTTCTACTTTATAAGTTGCTTTGTTTCTTATATCAATTTTCATGGCCATATTTGTTCATGTTGTCTACTTTGAGACAAAACTTGATACTCATACTTCAATAGGATAAAACCATCCTTAAATATGTTCCATACTATCCTATTTGGTTCTAATTGGTATCTTTGGAAGCTATCTATCATCTGCAGAAAGCTCCTCATTTCTTCCGTTCCCGATCATTACATTTTTTTGTAAGGGGCATGTCCCATCCTTAAGTGGATAAATATTCTTTTACTGAGGCATCATGATCATTATGGTATGGAAGTGATCTTTAAGGGGTGTATGCACTAATCATCTTTATTTCAAAAAATAATTTTTTTATCACCTATTTTGATGTAAATGTGTTCTACTAACATAAGTTTCTGATATATTTCCAATTGTCAGCTCTGGTCAGCTGCCTTGGGTTACTACTTTGAAAACATGAATGCTTCTATCTGTACTTCCCTTTATCTGTCGCCTTCGTACTGCGTTTTCCTTGCAAAATCTGCATAACTACTTCACAAGGAAACTGGTGCCCTGTGGCCTTAGATTTCTGATTCCCAAGTCATCTTCCTTCTTACCAGTAATCACCATTTCCCACTTAACCAGTTTGATGACATTATTGTTGTTCCTTGTCACAAAAGTTCCCTCCTTATTTTATCACTTCTCTTCTCCATTTGTTTTTTTTCTCTGATGTGTAATAAAGAATTATTATTGATGTGAAACGAGCCAGCATTAAGGAAATGCTAGGGCAAAAGTACATCCCAAGGAGAATGTTACAATGCGTAAGGAACTAAGAAAGTCAACAGCTTCCAGCTCTAAAACATATGCTGTGGTATTGTTGCACAGAGACTAGGCAAACTATACACTTGAGCTTTTAGATTAATAATATTGTCCTTAGTGTCTTCAAAAACTCATCATATTTCTCTCTCCATACACCATTACCACCCTAGGCATGGTTTTCCAGACATCTTTGGAAGATTTTGTAAGGTCCAATCTATGCCAGGATAACAAAAATTCCACTGTCAGTTGTCAACAACATACCCAGTGAAATCCCAAATCTTACTTACCAATTGTCAACAACAACAATATATCCAGTAAAATCCAACTAAGTGGGGTTTGGAGAGGGCAGAATATATGCAAATACCACTATCTCGAGGAGGTAGCGAACCTATTTCTGAAGGGTCTTCGGCTCAAGTGCAGCAAACCCAATTAAAGTAAGAAGAAAACAATAAAAGAAAGCATATCATTAACAAGAAAAACAATAACAACAGCAAAGTAGTGTGATGATCGAAACACAATCGCTAACCCCCCGCAGCAGGCCGCCCCCACCAAACACAAAAAAAAAAAAAAAAAAAAAAAAAAAAAAAAAAAAAAAAAAAAAACACAAAAAAAAAAAAATTATTTAAAGAAAAAAAAAAGAGAGAAATAAATAATGAACCAAGAACAAAACAAAAAAAAAAAGCACAACATAAACAAGAAAAACAATAACAACCGCAAAGGAGGGGGAACATCGAAACACAACCGCTACCCCCCCCCCCCCCCCACCCCCAAAAAAAGAAACACACTATCTTTAGGCATACACAATTGGATTCCCAGAACATTAGAACAGAAATGCCAAATCTGTTAAGAGATGCTGCAATGGAGAAATAAGTGGTTTTAATCTCCTGCCTCCTCTTCATATAGAGCTCATCTGTTGCAAAAGAGTAATGCCTCTCTTTTTAAGATTATCTAGAGAGACATTTAGATGTGCCATTATCTAGGAAAACCGTTTTAACTTTGTAAGGAGCTTTATTCTTTCAAATAAACTTTCATGGACAAGAAGAGGGATTACTGTTTGTCAGGATTGTAGAAGAGAGTTCAATGGTGATACAGAGTTAAGATGATCATCTTTGATTTCAGAATCGTTGAGATTTCTACTAAAGCAAATGAACCATCCTTGGTTGGACCACATTGTTTGGTATAGGAAACAGATGCATAATGTAGGCATGACATATTGTTTAGTACCTACTTTCCTCCCAAAGGCAAGTAATTTCCAATTTGCTCCTCTCTTTCTACACATCAATTATCCCTTCCCCAATGCGGTATCATGTTGATAGGCACACAAAGGTGAACATTTAGTTGGTGATTAGCTGACATTCCGTCCTAGTGAATCCGACAACTACTAAATGTACACCTTATTTGTAGAAAAAAGTCTTAACTCCTGCATACTTTATGTTTAGACTTGATATTTATAATTGGGGGGGGCGGGTTGAATTGATTTTTCTTTACTCGACTGTCCCAGTAGTATAATCAACTCACGTGCAAGTTGGTTCACCAGTAGCAATAACGAAAATGACAGAGAATGAAAACGCGAGAGTTTTTATATTGGTTCAGATCACCGATGTGGTGCCTAGTCCAGTCCCCTTCGGTGACAAGGGTTCCCTTTAGAGCTTTGATGAGGGTTAAGGGGTTTCACAATTCTTGCACTTCTTTCAACCTATCTGATGTGTAGATCATATTTCACTTGACACACCTCTACCTGTATAAACTGTTATAGAATATTTTCTTTCTCCTCTCCTTCACAGTTGTTTACTCAATGAGTACAATGCTTTTGTAATTATAAAGACAATATCAATTCTAGTTTCAAGAAAAGTGTGTAATCTATGTCTAAGGTAAAGAGTATATTTATAGTGGCCTTAAAAAGTAGCCGTTGGAGCTCTTTCAAGAAAGCGCAAAGGAGTTTCTTTCAATCAAGGATTTTGTAGAGTTCCTTGATTGAGAATCACACGTCCATATTAGATATGTGCATGTATCTAGATTTGCGATCTTTTTTCAATATTTATGCTCTGCCTTGTACATATTGTTGAACTTTGAACTAGACCTAGACCGAGGTATTGATGGTGATTTTCGAATCGCAGAAAAGAACGTGATAGGATGAGATAGAATGCAATAGAAATAAATACAGGGAACGGGTTGCCTACTCTTAACGGGCAAAGCGAGCCCCTTTATTCTGAATTAAAGAATTCAAAATCAATCAAATCTCCCCAAGTAGGATTCAAACGTACGACCAATCGGTTAATAGCCGACCGCGTTACCACTGAGCTACCTACTACTGTTTACTTGATTTTGGGCAATCTGAATCTTCCTTCTTTGATAGTTGGATTTAGGATCCTGATTTTCTTTCTTTAGTACTTCCAAAAAATACTAGCAATTCGGCAAAGCTCAGCCTGTACATAAGCAAAGTATAGAAAATCGTATTTACTCTTTCCCATCGGGGAGATTCATCCTAGATAAAGGGCGGGTTCCGCAGAACGATCCAAAGGCAAATCTCCACAGTTTGACTTCCTGCTTGAGCTGAATTACATCCACCCTCTCCTTTTAGGCTTTTAAGCGGAACAACTGCTTTGGTTTTAACAATTTCCTCGGAGTCGAATTCCGGGGAGTGGGGGGTGGGGAAGAGAAAGCTAGGCCAATTGCTTTAAAGTGGAATTAATAAAAGTGAAGAAATTCCACTTTTAGCTTTTAATCATTGCTTTTATAATTCAACTATGCAACTTCACGACCTGTTGTCAAATCTAATATCGTAATGCACTTGATGTCAAAAAAGCCCGGGGAAGTGGAAATTCCATCTATTGAGGCTCCTCGGACTGCGGATGATTGATTTTCTTTCCATCTTGAGTCCAAATCTTTGAGCCATTAGTTGATTATCTTCTTTCCTTTGATATCACGATTCCTGAGTTGTCGTTCCTTGAAATTTTCCTTCCAGGCTATCTTGATGTGGTATCTTCTTTTCCTCTTTGAGTATTCATGCAAATGCATTAGTCAACATTCATCAAATGTTAACAGATATTGCCTGAAAGAGCAGTAAGATTGTCTTCACATGTAGATTTGTCCAATGCTTACACCCACAGTGAGAGTGTCATGGCATAATCCTCTAAAAACTGCATTGAGGCCCTTTACCCAATTTTGTCGTGAAGTCTAAACCATCCTATAAAGGCATTCCACAACAAGATAAATAATTAGAGACATAGGGGATTGCTTGCCTTAGATATTGCCTGAAAGAGCAGTAAGATTGTCTTCAAATGTAGATTTGTCCTACGCTTACACCCACAGTGAGTGTGTCATGGCATAAAGCAAGATATAGATCATCATTGCTCCTTGACCTCTAAAAACTGCATTGAGGCCCTTTACCTAATTTTGTCGTGAAGTCTAAACCATCCTATTAAGGTATTCCACGACAAAGATAAATAATTAGAGACAGGGGATTGCTTCCCTTGTACTCCTATGAGAGAGGAAAAAATTCAATTGGCATCTCATTTATCAAGATAAAGAATTTTATTGTGAGTGTACCATTTTATCCACTTTCTCAGTTTATCTCTGTACGCACTAGGTTCATTAGGAAACCTAAATGAAAGTGAAATGAAATACATAGTAATGCTTGACAGAATGCTTTTGATCAACACTTCTCCCCTTTCGACAAGTACCGCTTTTGCCATCCCACTCATTGGTTCTCCACTGTTTCTATCACCGGATTCCACACTGCAAGTTCTTTGCTAGAAGCACCCAAAGGTGTTCCCACATAAGTGATAGGTAAAACACCCACCTTGCTACTCAGCACCTGCACCACCTCTTCAATGTTTTTTACTACTCCCACTGTAGTGATCTCACTTTTTCCTGAAATTGATCTTAAGGCCTGACACAACTTGGAACCATATAAGAATCTCTCTCAATAAGACAAATAATCTAGCTGGGACACCTCTGCATCACAAAAGACGTGTCATTTGTGAATAAAAGATATGTAATCATCACATTGTTGGTGCCCTCTACAAGAAGCATCAAAACCCTTCAAAAAGTCTCCACTAACCGCCCTGCCCATCATTTTGTTCAAAGCTTCCATTACCAAGGACTCTCGGTCATCAATACAAAACATCTTGCAGTGGAAATGCAACTTGTCCCCAAAACCCATCTTCATCATATTGAAATCCAAGAATTCTGAATTCACGTGATCATAAGCTTTCTCAAGGTCCCACTTGCATAAAATTCCCAACTCACCTTTTTCTTTCTGGAATCAACCCCTTCATTGGCACCCAGTGCAGCATCCTGTATTTGTCTTCCTCCACAAAAGCATTCTGTGAAGGGGACATCATCCTGTCCAGAACCTTCTTTAGTCTATTAGAAAAGACCTAGAGATAATCTTGAAAATGTTTCCTACCAGACTATTAAGTCTGAAATTCTTTATACTCGTCGTTCCTTTTGCACAACATTAATAAAAGAGGCATTATGACTTCTCTAGAACTCCTAATTTCTTGGAATTCCATCATGGTCTCCATCAACTAACCTTTTTAACTATCCCCTAGCTTTTGTCTCGAATTCCTAGTTTCTTGGATTCTGATAGTTTTGTCTTACTGCTCGAATAACTTCAGAAATTGTTTTGGGGCAGGTTGGGGAGCTTGAAAGTCAAATTGACAATTTCGAGGCTGAATTGGAAGGACTCTCAGTTAAAAAAGGAAAGCAGAGGCCCCCAAGATTGGTAAGAGGATGTAAAATTGTGTATATTGTGCATTTGACTTATTGTGATCGATTAAAGGCCACTTCTTTTATGTTTTCTCCAGGTACATTTGGAAACATCCATTGCTCGGCACAAGGCTCATATAATGAAGTTAGAGTTAATTTTGAGGTTACTGGATAATGATGAATTGAGTCCTGAGCAAGTCAACGATGTCAAGGATTTCCTCGACGATTATGTGGAAAGAAATCAGGTATACTATTCTGTACAATTTATTCCTGATGTGTCTGGTGTAGGTCATTAAATGAAGAAATCAAATACAATTATCACTCTAACTCTTACTTTAAATGGAATTCTAGAGCGGTGCTAGGTTGCTTTCTCTTTCTCTTCACTTTTTTCTGTTTATTCTCTTCCGATGTGTTCCTAGGATTGCTCTTGAAGGAATGACTTCTTTTTGGCATGTAATATTACCATTTTTTTGCAGGAGGATTTTGATGAATTCAGTGATGTTGATGAGCTTTATAGCACTTTGCCACTAGATAAGGTGGAGTCTCTTGAAGATCTGGTTACAATCGGTCCACCTGCTCTTGTCAAGGTAATATACATCCAAATCATCATTTCTTCTAATTTCTTTTTCTACTTATATATTTATCGTTCATCTTTTATGTTTTGACTGACATATTTATCTCTTTTGCAATACCAACATAATTTGTGGTCATTTTCTTAATTCTTATGTATGGGTGTAGGATCATTTTGATCTTTAATGCATACCATTCCTGAACACAATTCTTCTTAATGTTTCGGCCAAGCCCCCAAAACTAAAGGAAAACACAAAATACGTGATACCTGTTATGGTGACAAATCAAAACAAATGTAAGGAGTCAAATCAGCCTGATAGAGAGAAGTGAGAAATAGAGAATTCTGTATCATTACTAGCATTTTAGCCCCTTAGTCAGTCCAAAGTGAGGTGATTTGCGATTGTTGTGTTTGGTTATCAAGGACATTGATCAGTTGTGCATTTATTGCTTGTGTGGATTTTCTTGATGTACTGGATTTTTGGTTTCAAATATTGGGTGTTTATTTCTAGGGGTGAGCAGGAGGTTTTCAATCTGCTAAATTCTGGGAAACATGGAATATTAATTGATAGGTATAAGAAGCGGATATGATGTGATCCCTTACTCATATATTGCTTTAAATCTGTTAACCCTTTTGGCTTATTGATTGGCAGTTCCCAATTGAATTAGGCATTGGTTGGTCTAGGGGTGGAAAAATCAAACCCAACC
>JAOTQR010000011.1:7671811-7688154 GCA_025774065.1 Solanum ossicruentum
CTTTTGGCTTATTGATTGGCAGTTCCCAATTGAATTAGGCATTGGTTGGTCTAGGGGTGGAAAAATCAAACCCAACCTGTTTGACCCACCCATTTATTAGCTCAACCCATTTCAACCAAAAATTGGGTTGTTATGTAACCCAAATTGACTCATGCGAAATCTTGTTGGAATATTTTTAAAGAACTTCTTTAACAAATTGATATGTTATATACAACCATAAAAAATATTTCTTTTATTAGGTACTAAAATATTTTGAAAGAACAAATAAAACACTTATAACTTAGTAAATTTTTTTCCCCATCTTATAACCCATTACTTCACTCGTTTTGACCCAAGCAAATTTAGGTTGCATTGGGTCTTAGATACATTATGACCTGCCCAAATTCGACCCAACTACCACCTCTAGGTTGGTCACTATTAGGCCCAATGCCCTTTCTGTGTAAGTAAATTTGCTATTTGCTTCTATTATCTTCAGTAATTGATGATCAGTTTTGGTTGTATATACGGAATTTCTACGGGTTCAACTGAAAGATTTTGCAGATATGGTTTATGTTCATGATTTTTGATCTTGGCGGGCTGAGGTTTTGTGGTTGATAGCAAACTGAAGATTTCAATGGATCTATAATGCTTTTTATTTCTCAACATGATCAATTGGTCAAACTTAACAAGACTTCATCATTTTTTGTCATATTTATAGATTTGGACTAAAATAGTCTACTTCTATAAATTTTAAAAGTCCGTTTGTGTTCATGCCTTCATGGTATACAATCAAGGACCAACATATTGTACCCGCTATATACTTGACAAGATATTTAGAATTGGGGTGGAGGTCCAAGAACTTCATGCTAGAATAGTGTTCAAGTGAGATACAATGCATGTTGGTGGCTAGCCTATAAAAAAACAAAAAAGAAAAGACGATGCTCATTTTGGTGTCTGATTATTGATTTCTTTGCAATATTATATATAGCTGCTGGTTCAATCTAGCAAATGGAAAAGGTTAGATAAAGAACGATTATAAAGAATATAAGAAGTTAGATGGGTCTAACAGCAAGGGATGGTATGAAACATAACTGATACAATTTTTATTTTGAAACATAAACTCCTCATTACTAATTTAGTATATGCATATCTAGTACTACATGTGTTTTGGGGGATATAATGGATCAGAGTCTAATCCACAACTGAGCAAAAGATCCACATTAGAACTAGAGAAACATTCCAAGTCTTGTGCTGCTTTCTCCTAGCGCCACTCTTCCAACTGAACGTCAACTCCTTCATGGATCTTGGCATTACCCAAGTGATGCCAAAATCCAAACCATGTAAACATATTCCTCCCATTGTCTCATGCCTATTTTGCAATCTAACAGAATTTGATCCTCGTTTTCACTAGTCCCCTTACATAGGAAACACCAGCTCATATGTAGACAACTTTTTGCTTCCTAAGGTTCTCTGTCATTAAGATCACCTCTTTAGAAACTAAGCACGTGAAGCACTCTTTCCTTGACACATTTGGTATCCATATTGCACCATATGGGAAAATATCCTCCACCCTCACCAAAAGCTTTTCATAGGAGGACTTGACAGAAAACGCTTTGTTATTTTCCAACTCCTAACTCAAAGCATTGGGTCTGTTGATTGGCTGTCATGCATTTGTAGTATATCTAGCAATTTCTGAAGGCAGTCATCTCTCAGTCCCGGGAAAACCTCAAATCCCAAAGCGTTCCACCCCCTTGTGTCCCTTTAACTTGCTTAACATTGTATGTCCTTTTATACAATACTAGGAATTCATCCTTAAGCGCCAAACTTGCCCACCACTTTTGCTTGCAAAAATTAAGTATGCCCCCCTCCCCAACCCTAAAATCTCACCCCTTCATTCTATTCTTCCCCACACCACACTTGAAAGGCATAGTGATCACTTCTATTCTCCATCCCCTTCCATTTTCCACTATAACCCTTCTCCATAGAGTTCCTCCCTCCATTCCAAATCTTCACGACTATTTCCCAAGAAGAGTTTTGTTGAAAGTCTTTCAGCTCTTTAACCCCAAGTCCTCTCCACTATTTAGGAGATGTCACCGACCTGTTAAACTAAGTGAAACTTCTTTGCTCCGTCTGGCACATCCCAAAGAAAATCTCCTTGCACCCTTCCATCTTACCTGTAACTTGCGAAGGTGTGCTGAACAGGGAACATGCAATATGTAGGGATATTCTATAGTGTACTCTTAATAAATATTTCCTTGCCTTTGGACTAGTATACCCAGACCCTACTTTGTGGGATTTCACTAAGTATGTTGTTGCTGCCTTGGACAAGTATCTTTTCTGCCAATCTGTCAACCTCTTCTCTATTCTCTGAATGGCTAGATTCCAAATGGTGAGATCCTTGTTCAATGCGTTCAGAGGTAATCATTGTAGATCTTGGGCAAGCATGCTCATATTATCCATTGCCACCAGTGAGTATTATCTCATACTTATTGAGGTTGGTTTTAAACCTTGAAACCACCTGGAACCAAGTTAACACTTGTCCAAGGGAGTCCAAGTTCACAAAACACCAAAGGTTTGTATCTGATATGAGTGTAGATCAAAAGTTTAGATTCTCCATCGTATGAATTTTGAGATTTGAGGGTATGGATCCAAGTGTAGATACTGGTGCTAGGATACTATTAATAAATATTTAAGAATAATATATTTGACTATTAATTATTTAAATTTGTTGAAAAACAGTTGCTTTTTTTTTTTGGATTAAAAGGTGAATAAAATCCATTACTATTAACTAAGTTAAATGAAAAATGTCTATGTAACGGCAAATTGTTAATATGATATAATATAAAATAGTTTAAACACAGAAAAATTAATTGTTTTTTTGGTTTAAAAATTGGTTATCATTTTCCATTTATGCTTCTTTAGCTTTGTTAATAACTCTAAATCAAAAGTATTTGTAATAGAAATAATTGTGTTTTTATTAAGTAGAGCATGAAAAGTATCAACTATTTGCGGTAAAATTTAAATTCACTGGAAACACTTAAATACTTCATTTATACGTTATCTTGTACAAAAGCAAAATGTTCTAGTACTTTATGTGACTCTAATGAGATAAACCAAAAATCAAACCAAATATACAATTATTCCACATTTCTTGGGAATAAGTTTATTCAAAAGCATTCAAGATTATTAAATCTAGTACAGATCCCACACCGCACCCAAATTGTGTTGGATGACATGAGTTCAGAAAATATTTTGAAGGGTCTGGCAACATAGATCAAAACTCTTTGACTACGCTGGAGCCGTAAATCCCTAAAGCTTGCCTTATCTATTATTAAAAAGGGAAGAGACTAGATTCTTAAGACAATTTACCTTTAGAGCCCATTTGGAAAGCCACCATATAATTGAAATTTGGTGTAATTACATTCTTTGACCCGTTTGGTAGGTCAAGTAATTACTTGGCAAGAGCGTAATTGAATGTAATTGAAGAGGTGTAATTACATTCTTTATTGCCCAAGGAGGGTAAGGAATTGGTGTAATTTCATGAATTTTTTTAAAGTTCTTTTCTTTCTTTTTATCTTTCTTTTTATTTTTTTGTTTTAGTTTTTTTTTATTTCTATTACTTTAAACTTTTTAACTTTTATCATTTTAATATTTTCTAAAAGTATTTTTTAAAAATTATTTATAGTTTATTTCCTTCGTATTCTCAACTTATAGTTTATTTCCTTCTTATTCTCAACTTTTACTTCTTCATGTGATTTCATGCAAATTTTATATTATTTATTTGTTTTATTTATTCTAGTTAATTTTTTGGTTAGCATAACTTTGTCAGTATTCCAATTTTTAAACTAAAGTAGAATTCATTGTTGAATAAGGTTATAGTGTTACGTTTTCCTTATCTTTAATATTACTAACATTTATATAATTAACATTTTTTCTTTTCCTTTTTTCCCATATCTAGTTTCTTCTGCTTATGAGTTTTTGAGATGAGGGTTCCCAGGAAATAACCTCTCTAGCTCAGTGGTAAGGTCTGGGTACATTTTACCCTCTCCAGACCCCACTTGCTGGATTCCACTGGGTATATTGTTTTGTCATGCATGTATTTTATGATGTTCATTGAAATTTTGTACTTTTAGTTTTTATGATTAATTTAATTAAAAAATATACTAATTTGAAAAATATAAATGAATCTTTTTCTAATATTAGTTATGAACATATGTTTACCAAAATAGAAAAAGGCTAACTCACTCCACTAAAGCTCCCGGTATGTGTAGAGTATGGGGAAGGGCCTGACCACAAGGGTCTATTGTACGCAACCTTACCTTGCATTTCTACCAGGGCCCATTTCCAAGGCTTGAACCCATGACTTCTTGGTCACATGGTAGCAATTTTACCAGTTACTCCAAGGCGCCCCTTCCAAGAACATATATTTAGTAATTAATATATTTTCAAAAGACAACATTTATCTTAAATACTTAATTTTATGTTATTTATAAATACCCTTATTTTTCTTATTGTAAATTTATAAGTTTAGATAATTAATTTTAATTTTTAAATTTTACGATAACTTTGTGTTACACTTGTGCAACCAAACAACACACTTGTAATTATGCTATAATTAGATTGTGACACACAAACAGGTCAAAGTAATTAATAGGCTATGTAATTACTAGGCTAGTAATATTACCCTAGTAATTACACCAATTCCAATTACCACGTTTACAAACCCTAATTAAAAAAAGGGAAGAGATGAGGTAGGCCTAAGTTACATAGATGGAAGTTGTCTCCTTAAATCTCTTGAAATAGATAGGAACTTAACTAACAACATTACATAATATAAGCAAAGGTTCTATATAATCTATTCCGACTACCTGGGATTTTACCTTAGTTGTTGTTATTAGGTCTGAGTATAGATAAATGTGAGATTTGGATAACCTTCAGTTTTAGAGAAAACTTTAAATTCCTTAGAAGACAAATATTTTACCACTATCTGAATGAGTTGAGATCGAATAGAGTAAAATATATATAGTGGATTTACCTTGGCAGCCATGAGTTATTTGGCTAGAGACATAATTGTGATTTATGAAAGTAGCAGTTCCTTTTTCTAGTATCTTTTGGTATTCAAGTAGAGGGAAAAAACTCTTTGCCCATCTATGTAGGGGATGGACCATACGGCCTTTGCAGAAGCTGTAACTTTTTTTTGGTTTTCCAGGGTATCACTGTTTCCAGTGCAGTTTTGAATGTGAAAACTTCTCTGGCCTCTCCACCTGGTCAAGCAGCGGTATGGTTCACTTCTCTTTCCTTTTCTTTTTCCCCTTTGGCCACGTGGGCTTTTAGATGGGAAGATTTTTACTGTAGTCTGTTATACATCTTTTCTTTCAATGCTACTAAAGCTGGCGGTGTTTATTTGGAAGGCTAGAAATATAGTTCTGACTTGTTGCAATTTTCTTAAAGGTTGATACAAGAAATATTTTTATGTGCAGTAGTTTACTTGATACTCTTTGTTTTGTTATTGTATGCATTTCTGAATCGGTTTTCCTTTTCTGCATTTGTTCTATTTTTTTCATTTACTGCTCGGAAGTTGTTATTTCGTTAGATGCTTAGAGCAGTGATGTCCTTTTAAAAATTTTCCAATATAATTGGGGGATTATGACTGCAGTACTTATCAGGCTAATGCAACATGTAAGAAAAGCAGCTTAACCACTTCCCATTTTGAACAGATATGATGTCCCTTTTTTTCATGGAAGTTTCTTGCATCTTCTAGTTTTTATGCACCGAGTAACTACTGGAAAACTAGTTACTAACAGCATTAGGTGTATCAATTCGTACAACTTGTAGCTCGTTTCTGATGGACGAATCTTAGTTGATGCATTCAACTTTTCAGAAGTTAAAAAATTGATGTACCATCTCTTATATGATTCTCTTTCCTGTTCACAGATTTTATCTTGATTTTTTTAAAGTTTGATCTCTTTCATCTAAATGGAGGATCGTTTTAAGAAAGTAATAATTTTATTGATTAGAATTCCATGTACAAGTAGTATAAAACTAAGTTGCACAGACTATTCACTTCCGGTGCTGCACCCTTTGTCGACGACATGGGTGTGGGTCCGTACTGGAAATGGTCAACCAACTTTGGATTCTTGGATCAAAATTGATCGCGAAATTTGAGAAAGATACATTGATTCCTAAAATTAAAACAAATGCTAGTGTGATTCCTCTAGCATCTCTTCCCGTCTTTCCCTTGCTCACCATAGCTTTTTGATGCAACAGTTGAATTGTCCTTGAAAACACTAATGTTCACCTTTTCCAGCATTTCTGATGTTAACGCAGTACAATTTATTTTCTTGTTTCATTAGCAGGAAGTAAAGTTCAAGACTCATTCTTTCCAAGTTTAAAGGGTTCCTTTGCTTAATGATGTAGAGAACTAATTGATGTTTTGCTTCCCAGGTAGCTGTAACATCTTCAGCACAGCAAGCTGCTAGTGTTCAGGATCAGGCTGATGAAGCAGCATCACAGGACAGTAGCTCTGAAACAGTTGCGAGGACCCCACCTCCTAAAAGTAGTGCAGTTGCTACTTCTGCTCCCACAACGCCTGCTGGGAGTCATGCAACCCAAGGTACTAACCGTGGTTCAACTTGAAAGCTGCTGATACATCCACTAGTTTATTTGTCTACTCAACTTCTGGATGTGGTTTCTTTGGAACATGCAGGTGCTGCTGCCGCTACTTTATCTCCAACTAGCATGTCAAATGCCATAAAAGAAGACGATTTGACAAGTTTCCCAGTTCGAAAGCCTTCCCCTGCTCTTAGTGAAACTGCTTTAAGGGGTGTTAGTAGAGGTGCTCTATCTAACCAACCTGTGGCTAGTATTGCACTTGGTTCTGCTGGTTCAGTTACTGCCAATGGAGGTCTAGGAGCTATTCCTTCTGCTTCTGAAGTTACAAAGAGAAATATCTTAGTTTCAGAGGAGAGGCTTGGAAGTAGCGGCATGGGACAGCCTTTGGTATCCCCTCTGGCTAATAGAATGATGATGTCACAAACAGCGAAGGCTACAGATGGAATTGGTGTTGCTGATGGGACAAATCTCGGTGATACTACAGTCATGACTGGTAGAGTTTTCTCTCCTTCTGTTGGTCCTGGTATGCAATGGAGGCCTGGTAGTTCCTTTCAGAATCAAAATGAAGCGGTATGTTTCCCATTTATCATTTATGCGAGCTCTGTGATCATTACTTAAATTTGTACCTGTTTATATACTTATCACATGCTGCAAGTCTAAAATAAAAGTAATTAGCCTCTCAACTATGTCATTAAATGCTGACATATCCTTAAAAACTATTTTTGACCTTGCTATCTGCTTTTACAACAACAATAACAGCAACAACATACCCAGTTGAATTCCCCAAGTGGGGAGGGTAAAATGTCCTTTACCTCATAGAGATCGAGGGTAAAATGTACCTTGCTATCTGCTTTACTAGTTGAAAAATGCTTTAATTCTATATCTTTATTCTTATGCAATTGGAGAGTGATATTTTTAAAATATGAGCACCTCATCCATGTTGAAATAGAATTCTTTTTACCTAAATTGATACGGGGTGCTGTTACGAAGACAATCTGTCTCAAAATATGGACTGCTTTAAGAATTCTAAAGATATGTCATGGCATGATCTCAAGTGTGTTTAAAGTTTTTTTCCTTTTGATTTGATAACATACTTTGGGGTGCGTGCTGTTACTGTGCTTTAATCTTTTCCTTAGGTTCCGACCTTTTTTCCCTAGACTATTGTTTATTCGATTGCTTCAACAGGTATCATTTAACTTTAATTTGTTTCTTGGACTTTCAGGGCCAATTCCGTGGAAGAACTGAAATTGCACCTGACCAGAGGGAGAAGTTTTTGCAACGATTTCAGCAAGTACAGCAGCAAGGTCAGAGTAATCTTCTTGGTGTACCTCCATTTAGTGGTGGAAATCTTAAGCAGTTCTCGTCCCAGCAACAGAATCCACTTTTGCCACAGGTGTTTTTTTGATTTTTGTGCATGATAATTGTTTCTTTTGAGTTTAGTTGGATTACCTTGTTTCCCTTCATTACATAATTGTTGTTACTTCAATGCCATATTTTCCTTGAAAACTTTTAACACTCCCTTTTTCACTGCGTACCTACTCTTCTGTTGTCAACTCCCTTGTCTTTTTTTGTGAACTTTTCCTTTGTGAAAAGGCCATTAGTTTTAATTAAGATAACGACGTCTGAATCTGAATGCATATTGGTGATTTGGATTTGAATGTGGAATGACTAGGACTGTTTGTTTTCTCAATAACTAAATGTTGAAAATTTATAAAACAATAATAATATAAAATTCAAATATGTATATATCTAAAATTATCAATTTATTATGCCATAAGGTGATAGTCTTCTGTCACTGGGTATATTTTTGTTGTTGTAAGGTGATAGTTGTTTGGTCGAGTGATGGTGGAGATAGTTGGCAGTGGTGGTCGGCAATGATATTGTTGGTTGCGGTGGAGGTGGTTGGCATGGTTCAATTGTGGTAGGCGGCAGTAGTGATTGGCAGTGATGTTGGAAGTGGTTGGTACTGGTAGCTGGTTGACAGTGATTGTGACTGATGATGTCAGCTATACAGTGATGTGGTGACTGAGCACTGAGGGTTGTTGTGGATAGGTTGTTGGTGAAAACTCATCTTTGTAAAAAATCTTTAAATAACTCTTAATAATATATAATATTAAGACTACGTTCAGAGTTTGAATCATACATTCAGACCCCTAAAGTGGTTAAAACTAGATAAAACAAATGCACTTAATGGTTTAAGGTCTGAATCATTTTGCTTCTGATCTCCATTGTGTGAAAACAATTGTGGCATAAGTACTGTTTTTAGATTCAGTGGACTTGTTAATATATGACAAAAAATCTTTAATGTTGAAAACCGAAGTACTGTTAGTGTCAAACTCCTTGTATACATGAATAAGGTATCTTCTGGATTTCATACCATAGGTTCTACATTTGTTGAGAAAACTCCTTGCTGAGGGCCTGTGCACCCCGGGATTAGTCGGGGCTCAAAGAGACTTGGACACCCGGTTCAAATAAAAAAAAAACATTTGTTGAGAATATCAACGTTATTGCCTTGTTTTAATACTGTAAGAATTTTCTAGTCTAGTGACGTAAAAGGAGGAGACAATCCATTTAAGCAGAAAGAGGAAATATAGTGATTTTTTCTTTCTTGAGAATTAAAGGGAATATAGTGAGTTGGATACAAACTTGAGAATCTGCTGCTGTCTTTGGGCTTATCATACTTTATTTCATGTTGCATTAGTTTCCTCCATACGTGTCTGCTGGACAATTGGTTTTATTATGTGCTCTTACCCAATTCTTTTGTTCCAGTTCAATTCTCAAAGCTCCTCGGTCTCTCCGCAACATGGACTGGGAGTTGGGGCCCAAGCAGTTGGTATTAACAACATTGCCTCACCTGCATCTATGCAGCAGCAACCAGGTTTTAATGCACAACTTTGGCATCAATTTGTGTCATATCGCCTTCTGTATTGAGCCTGTTTGGGTTGGGCTGAGTTGAAACAAAATTTGATTTACGAATTGTGAGGCTTGTCTGATTTGGTTTTATTCGTTTCCTCTTCCTTTGTAAAAACCAAGAGGATTTCCCTTTTTATTTATAAATTGAACTCTCTTTTTTTCTTAATTTTGTTCTAGATGAAAATCTTTTGTCTTGTATTTGTTTTGGTTTGTCTCATAGATGATCTAAAATCATGCAGAAAGTCCATCTTTGTACCTACTATTTTCTTTTCTCTGTCTTCCATTTTGAGTTCTTTATTATGTTATTTCTTTCTTCCAGTTTGGTATGTGCTGTTATCTTTCCCTACCTTCTTGATAATAAGAAACTCACTAGTATTAGTTTATCAAGTAACCATATTTCTTTGTTTAAACCTCTTAATTATTTTCCTCGGAGAAAGAACAGTAAGCTGATCACAGCAATGTGGAGAATACATGTGAAGATTGCTTCAAATCTGATTTTTCCTGAAGGTTCTTATTTATAGAGATCTGACAAGTGTCTTTGGATTGTCATTATATAGTTAATTGCCAAGAATGCAGACATTAATATCAATAGGTAAATCATTACTTATCATCAATACTTCAAAATCTGTCAAAGTTAATGCATGTGCATATGTTTAAAAATCACTGATCACTTTGAATAAATTGCTGAAATTTAATTTAAAGTGAATGAAATGTCTTTTAGGGGGAATACTGATATAAACTTAAAAGATATCAGTAGGTTGTTGAGTGTCCTTATTTGAGAGAATGAGATTGTTATCTTTCCTTATATCATTTAGGGAAATTCTTAGCTCATGAGCTAGCTAGCTTTTGGGGTTTAGTTGCGTCTATTATCCATTTTATCGTGGGATATAGTCAGTGGTAGACTCGGTTCACCACTTAGTTTATAAAATGCTCCATGTTATGTTGTTCATGGTCCAAATGTTCATCACTCAGCTTTGGCGTGGACGCGTGGTGTTAAGCATCCCACATTGGTTGAGGGATAATAATAAAAGAACTTTGGAGCATCTTTTACATTGTAAATAAGATGAAACCTACCCTTTTGGAGTGAGATGAGCGGATTCTGAAAGAAGAGGTTTTGTTGGTATTGAACCTATCCTTCTGGAGTCAAGGATTTCCATCCTATTGCAGAGTGTTTTACTATAACCCTTTAGTGCCCTCTTTCTGATGGTGAATATCGGAATCCTCTCCCGAATCACCTTTAATGGACATTCTGAAGGATTTGCTTGGCTGTCTCACATGTCTTGAAAAATAAAGTAAAAAAAAAGTATTGATAAAGTAAAGTCTTAAGGAATGATGATAAGCAAAACTTGATTATGGGAATCGATGGTTAGGTTGATTACTTTGGTAGAACAACACCTAAAAGGTTTTCTATTATTGACATTTTCTTTCAATATTGTCAATTCCCAAGGTAGTAAGTACCCTCATTTATACTCTTGTCCAACAGCTATCTTCATTTCTTTAGCCACTTCCGGATCTGTCATATTTGGGAAAGCTAGCTTTGTGGCAGAGCATTTAGTAATATCAGAGGTCTAGTGAGGGCTGTCTTTGGATCATCCTCTTCTTAAATGGTATTGGACTGTCTTCCCTTCCTATGCTAGCTTTGGGGTTGAGCTATGCCAAAAGTCTATTGAGGTTGAGTTAGGGCCAAAGTTTATTTTCTTAAGATAAGCAACAATGACTAAACTTTTTGGGAAAATGGAGTGTAGTGGGAGCATCAATTTTGGCCCAATTACAGGTAGTAATAGGAGCTGAGGACAGTTTTTTATCTTTATTGACTGGACATATTTCATGAGGAATTTTTTAGGGTGCCCCAACTTTGTTTCAAGTATGGATAAATTATTAGCTTTTGGCCTTTTGGGTATATCAGTGTGTCCTCAACTCAAGTGTATGTACATGAGAGGTGACAGAATGATGCATATATCTATGAGATGCCGACTTCAACAATCCTGCAGACCTTAGCAACAGTACATCGAAGCAAAGTGTTTCCTCCTCAACCTCCAAGATTTGTTGGTCGTAACAACAAAACTTATGTGAGCCTTTGATTTTAGGAAATCATGTGTCCTTTTCTTCCCCTTTTAGTTCCTTTTATACATTTAGGTATATGGCGGTACCTGAGGTTGAATGGAATTATGAAAATTCTGTGAAATTCTTTTGGGAGTTAGGGATTAGAGATAATGCTCTAGGTAGAGTTTGTCTCTTGATACATCTCCGTTTGTAATGGAGCTATCCCCACTCCTCGTCTTGGTAATCACACTGGCATTATCCATTTATTTCATTTGCTGTATAATTCCAAGAACTAGGCATTTGTTGACAAATAATAGATCTGGCAACTGAGTAGAGTTTGGAATTATTAAGAGGAATCAAGATGCTTTGAACCCACTTTCTTTTGAGTAAATCCCATAACAGCAGTATTTGGGCATACTCCACCTTCCATATATATATATATATATATATCAAGTTTCAAGATTCACTTGATAAACACTAGTAAGTTTAAATTCCACCTGCTATTTGGATCGAGTCTTGAAGTTCACAAGACAAACACCAGTTGATCTTCATATTATCAAAGCAACTTTCACAATGTGTAATAGATTAGATAACATTGTTATCTCCATCCTATCCTATTGGATGACAATGCCACCGGCACTTGCATTGAGATGATTGATTTGCTTATTTTCTTTTCCTTTTTACTAGTGTGGTTCTTAAATCCCAGTCTAATGTTGTTTCTGGGTGGGAGGGGAAGGGTTGGTTGGTGAACTGGGGAAGTTGGTCAGTAGGAGAAAGGAGATGGGCGAGCTGGTCTCTTGGATGATATTTTGTCTTTGAGAAAATGGGAATGTAGGATTTGCATTTTTGAGTTACTTATAATGTTTTTTAGTTTAAAAGATAATGTTTGTTAGTTTCTTGTGATGGAATAATGAAATAGGATGATAATTTCTTTTGTAGGCTATTCTCTTCTTTAACTACTCCCAGCGTTTCAATTTGTTTGATATACTTCTTTTAAGTCCATTTTACAAAGAATGACTCTTTCCCTTTTTAACAGCTTTTTAATTCTAACTTTCACGTTACATGTTTTGGGACACAAGATTAAGGGACATTTTTGTACACTTGACATATCTTTAATTTAAGACCACAGGATTCAAAAATCTTATTTATTTTCTTAAACTCTGTTCCTAGTCAAAAGCGGGCAAACAAATTGAAATGGAGGAAGTATTTGTCACCCTTGTCCAATTCTTTTTGCTTTGCCATTTAGGAGAATATAATCATTGTTAAGTTTGGATGAAGTAAGAGAGGCAGAGTGTATTATCTTCATCATCAATTGACTGATTGACAGTTACAGAGCCCTAGGAATGGGACTGTGTGAAGGGGGGAGATGATTGAAGTGACCTATTTTCTTGAAAATTGTAGTTGGGTTACTATCAAGGGGAAATAGCTCGACTTGTAATGTTGATCTTCTGTACCTAATTGACAACTGAAAAGAATCAAAGGAAAAGTTGTATTTTCTATAGCATTTGAAGCAAAAGATAGTTCTATTCTATTCTTTGATACATGAAGGCTTAAAATGCTTTTCTAAATACAATGGTTGCAGATGTAGGCATTGCAAAAACTGATGAATTGCAGCAACATCAGATTTTGCCTGAGGATTCTTCTGCAGATTCTTCTGCAAATGCTGGGCTCGGGAAAAGTGTTTTGAATGAGGATGATATGAAGGTTTCATATGGATTCGATACCCCAGTGAGTTGAATATCTATAACTGATCTGGCTTCCAATATTAAGAACCTATTTGGATTGGCTTATGCTAAGTGCTTTTAAGCTAAACTAACTTTTAAGCACTTTTGGAATGTTTGGGTAAGTTATAAAAGTGGTTATAAGCACTCAGTTGTAAGCTAAAATAATAAAAATAAGTCAAAAATGAAAAGCCAATCTAAACAGGTATCTAATTGATTAACTTCATCTCATGTGATTGTTAATAAGAGTGTAAGATGGATATTTAATTTTAGTTGATGACATGCTAATCCAACTTACTATTTTTTAATGCCGCTTCAAATAATTTGTTATTAGTGCTTCACAATGACGTACGTTAGAGGCCTATTATTTTCACTTTACATGGGAGAATGTGGTTGTCTAATATATTAATTGAAAAAGGGTCAAGTATACCCCTAACTAATCCAACTTAATATTTTTAATGTCGCTTCAAATAATTTGTTATTAGTGCTTCACAATGACGCGACCCGACCTATTTTCTTTTCCTTTCGTCTTATTCCTCTCTTTTCAATATCCAAAGCTTCAAAGTTTATTCTTTTGTGATGGATTTCATTTTTCTCTTCTATTGTTTTTGTAAAAAAGATTGGCAGCATTTAAAATTCAAGCACTAATAAATGGAAAAAAAATCACAATTTCTCTTATCATATACATATAAGAGGGAGTTTTGAGGCTGAAGCAGGCACTTTCTGTTGATGTGTTTGCTTCACTAAGGACATTTTCAAAAAAAATTTAAAATATATTTTTTTGTTCTATTTTAATTTAATTAGCATATAATTTTTCCAAAATCATAGGATCCACATTAGCTATTTCATTTAATTTTAAATTCATATTCTTAATTTGTAGTTTTACTACTTCGAATGTCACTAATACTTGTGTAAATTTTATAACTACCTTGAGTGAAAAACAATAGTCGATGATGAGAAAGACTTTAATTGGACATTCCAGTGGACCTCTTGTATTAGATTTACGAGAAAAAAGAATGAGATGATTTAAAATTGTTTAATTAAACCACCTACACAAAATAATTTTATGACCAAATATTGGGCCCGTGCACAATACGGGATTTTTGTTACTAGTATTAACAGAAACCGTTGCCATCAGGTTGCTGCTGCTTGCCATAAGAAAACAATTTGCAAACACAAAAATATAAAAATGAGCCACATCCCAAGAAACTGCATAATAAATAAATTAATTATTTGACATTAGAAATGCAAAATCTTATCATTTCACCATTTGTTACAAAATTCTATGTCTTTAAGGATTTTCAGCAAGAACTCCCAATTGAAATTTAGTAGAACTGGTTTTGTTCCATGGGTCCATCATCTTTTAGTTGGATGGTTGTGAAGGGATATTTCATCATGTAAAGGTCATTATTAGAAGCCCAAAATATAATTTCGGTGGTTGAGTGTTCCTTAACAGATGGCTTCTTTCCTCAGGGTGGATGAGGGAATGAAAGGAGGAATATGATTGAGGATTTAGAGTAGGGAGTTCAAGGGATTGATAGGAAGTTGAGGATTCTGATCTCTCTCTAATTTATATCTCTCAAGCTCTCTCCTTTTTCTCCTCAATGTGGTTGGCTTGAGATTAGACAAGTAATGTGGGCATGGTAAAGGATTACGATTAATGACTTGAGATTGATAAGCAATTGGGATTGCTAGGATGAAGTATATATTGGATTTGATGCTAAAGAGGTTTTTTAAAGAGCACCGATCTTTGTTTAATTACATTGATGCACTCATTTCCATGTTGTCTATTTTTAAAAAAAATCTTTTTCCTTTTTTCTGTAGGCCAAATTAGTACTTTGTTAGTCACTTGTAAAAGATTCTTAGATGCAGGGAGGAGTCACTGGTTCTGTTGCTGAAGCATCCCCTAGGCCAAGGGATACAGATCTATCTCCTGGGCAACCTTTGCAATCCAGTCAGTCATCTGGAAGTCTTGGGGTTATTGGTCGAAGGAGTGTTGCTGACCTTGGAGCAATTGGTGATAACCTGAGTGCATCCACTGCAAATTCTGCAGGAATGCATGACCAATTATACAACTTGCAGATGCTTGAATCTGCCTATTACAAACTTCCTCTACCCAAAGATTCTGAACGTGCAAAGAGCTATACACCGGTAAACTTCAACACTTCATCCACTGTGTTACTTGATAAATAAATTAGTGTGAACTTATCTTTTGCCATTGTTGCAGAGGCACCCTGCAGTTACCCCTCCAAGCTATCCCCAAGTACAGGCTCCCATTGTCAACAATCCTGCCTTCTGGGAAAGACTTGGAGCTGATAACTATGGCACTGACACTCTGTTCTTTGCATTTTACTACCAACAGGTGCAACTGTCATTGCCGTTGGTTTTGATGGCCTTTCTCAATCTTAGAGATCATATTTATCTTGTTCTTCATTACCCTCTGCAGAATACTTATCAGCAGTATCTAGCTGCTAAGGAGTTGAAGAAACAGTCTTGGAGGTATCACAGAAAGTATAACACATGGTTTCAGCGGCATGAGGAGCCTACTGTTGCGACTGATGATTTTGAACAGGGAACATATGTCTACTTTGATTTCCACATCGCAAATGATGAACAACATGGATGGTATGCTATCATATAATACTTTGTTAGATTTGTTTACTGTACTCCAAAATGCTTCTGTTTTGATATTCAATTGACCGACTTTTATGGGAGCTAAAAATAACAAGTCTATGCTGCTGTCTATATTTGGTTTGGTGGTTTTAATGGATGTCAGATGTGTTAAATTATTCGTTTGATTTACTAACAACATACCCAGTGGAATTCCACCAGTGAGATCTGGGAAGGGTAAAATGTACGTAGACCTTACCACTACCTCATATAGATAGAGAGATTGTTTCCGGAAGACTCGTCTCAAAAATATCAAGCTCCCAAAAGCAAAAGATACTAGATATGAAAAAAGAAAACTGACTAAAGTGGAAAGCCAATGATAATATATAACAACAACAACAACAACATACCCCAGTGCCTCAAAAGGCTCCCGCTCATTGCGGGGTGAGGGGGGGTCGGATGTAC
>JAOTQR010000011.1:7698778-7714355 GCA_025774065.1 Solanum ossicruentum
GTGATGGATCGACAATTGTTGAGACTAGTGAAGATCCATACGAAGGAGAATCCAGCTGATATGTTGACGAAAGTGGTAACTCGAGAGAAGTTAGAGCTATGCAAATATATAGTCAGGATGCTTGTTCCGGATATGGCTGGAGGGAGAGAATTGAAGATTATTCCAGCCACCATTGTTGAAGCTGTCAGCCACCATTGTTGAAGCTGCCAGCCACCATTGTTGAAGCTGGCAGCCACCATCTTGGACCATATCTTGGTCAAGATTTTGCAGCCACCAATAATCCACCATTTTTGAAAATAAATATTTTGTTCACGCCTGCAAAATCCACTATAAATAGAGGTACAAATCTCATTTGTTAGAACACTAGAAAAAGACCAAGAAAGAGGTTAGAAAGAATGTGAGTTTGAGAGTTGTTTTTGTAATCTATTCTTGTGAGTAATAGAAGAAATTTTTTTCTCTCAAATTTGTGTTTACCAACACTCAATTGTTCTTTTGGCTTCAACAAGAACAGGCGGATAATGTTATAGCCCATGCACACTCAACCTATAGTATAAATATAAAGGGAAGATATTTAGGGAAACCCCATTCTTCTATGCAAATATAATTCTGAAATAACATATCTCACAATTAAATCAGTTACATTTCTCTTACAACTGTTTCTATACAATTATCATCTCAAATGGCATCTGTATCTATGAGAAGAAGACTTAAAAAATCATAATGAAAAAAAAAATAAAATGAAATGTAAGTGTACAAGTGTATAGCTGCAACCTTTGAGAAAACATTCAAATTGTTATGCAGTTGTTGGCAAGCTTGTCTCCATATAATAACAAAACAAGCTCCATCATGGTCATTTACCATTACATTGAGGAGTACATCAAGTGTCCTCTGTAAAAACTTTGAATATGTAATCACGAAAACGCCTTGAGTATGCCTTTGGATCAACAGCGGAGATAGAGTTGGGGTCACATTGGATAGATTTATATGCATGCTCAAGCTTCTTGGTAATGTCATAATCTTGGAGTATGTCTATGATTCCAAAAAATAATATGACATCGTAGAATTCCCCTGTTGGTTCTCCTACTAACTGAAAATCTAAGTCATTTTTCCTCTCTGTCCTTTCAACCCGTGCTGACATGTTAATTCCCAAACATCCACCGCCGAACCTGTCATTTCCAATAACGCTTTCAGTTGATGTTAGTTTTATAGCTAACCAACATTATCAGCAATGCATCTTAGCCCTAGACTCTAGATCATATATATGTATAGATATAGCGAACAGATAGAAAAAGCTATAAGATAGTCTATCTTTTAGCTAGTTTAGCAAATCAATTTCGGTGTACTTTGAGAAAATTATGATGTTTGGAAGATTAAAAGTGTACCCTGGAAGCAATTGATCCCTATCTGCCTGATAAAGACGAGGAGCTGATCCGTCTTCTAATCCTTCAGTATCTGCAAGCACGGGATGTATATAAATTTGGCGAAAAGAAAACTTGACTAACAGTTAAAATGATTGAAAGACCTGACATTGTCAAATGACTTATGTTTTCACGACGAATAAACATAAATGATTCAATCAGCACCAACCAGTAGGTGTTCTACAACCAGGAGGAGTTTGGTCGCCAGTTGCATCCCTAAAATGAAGACCAACTAAAAGGCTGTAGTCCATCACTCTCTCTTGTTCCAGTAGTTCACAATCCCTATCAACTTGCCTGAAGTTTGAAGACATACATGCATGTTAACATTCTTCCACCAAATACTAGATATTGGCAATTAGGGAAGGGATTCTACCTTCGAAATTCTTGGAACCATGTCTTTGGTAACCTGAATATAAAGTTGAGATCAAGGTCTTTTAGAGTTGTGGTTGCATCAATCTCTGATTCTGGCTTATCTGTCATCCGCCCAAATGTTGACCCTTTCAAGTCGAATCGTCTATGAATTGTATAATCAGTGCAGAAGAGATTCCCCATGATAACAAATCGTACCTAAAATATTAAATCATATAATAAATTATACTGTTGTATTGATTGATCATGGCAGCATTAACGTTTATAGGGTGTCATGTAACCACCTTTTTCTGTGCTGGTCCAGTTAGCTTAACACAATGCAGGCCAAAATACTTGGTCATTAGGGTGTTCTCAAAAGCACGAACATGACTGAAATAGGCATGGAGCATCCTTAGAAGCACCTAAGAACCATCCATGGACAAGAAAAGTTACTGGCTTATTTTATGCAAGGCAATTTCACTACTAAGCATACATAAATATCTATATAGAAATCTCACTTTCACTTCTGCCTTCTTCATTGTCTTTATCATGTATCTATCATCATTTGTCAAATAGAAGAAACTTCCACTTTTTCCTGGGGAACATAGCTCCCGTAGGGCATCATTGCCACAAATAGACAACATATAATCAGCTGCGTCCACTTTGAATAACATCCTTAAAGCCCTGAAAACTTTTGGGCAATAGTCTTTCCATCTGAATTCACAAGATGGATGAGGAGGTGTGCTTTTGGATCCTTCAGGTGGGAATCTCGTCCAGTACTTCTCTTTTGGATCGAATGCCGAAGGCTTGAGATCTAGGGATGGAACTGGTCCTGGCCTTCCTACTGAATGCCTATGACGTAATTTTACATCAGAACAAATATAACAACTACTTGTTATCTTGAGATGACAAACAAACCAATGTCCAGCAATTTTCGTTTCTCTAAATAGATAAGGAAAATGGTATAAAAGAAAAAAGTAGTGACTTTGTTCGGTTTGATTTCCATGAAAATGCTGTTTCTCATATATGTGTCTTTATTTCAGTTATATAAATGTATCGCACAAAATAAATTAGTACCTGATTCCCAACTGCAAATTAAGCATAAGGTCATAATTCTTATGGCCTTTGGAAATAGTCTCTCCTTGCCTTTTTGCTGCCTTAGGATGTCTAATAGGGCTCCCTCTAATATATCCATCCATGGCATCATCTATACAAGAAATTCTTGGAGGTGTTCCTGCACAGTCTGATAAGCGCATTCGACCAAATTCCCTATCTACAGGGGCTGCGTCTATTCGCCCATCTACTGACATCCTTCGTGGCCTAATGTTGTTTTCTGTCGTCTTGGCAGACCTCCAAACTGCCAGCTTTTTCTGAGAAGGCAATATTGAAACCTTCTCATTTGGACAAATAACACATTCCCTCAAATCATTATTGTAAACTTGCTGAGGATCCCAATCAAGATTTCCAGTTTCTAACAATGACGCAGATGGATAAAAAGTCCCATTTTGTTCGTTTTGATCTTTATTCCAATTTCCAACATAAAAGCTCCCATCTGGCCATTTAAATGTCCCATTTCCCTTTGGTACTCCATCTTCCCAATTCCCTTCATACACATTCCCATTTTTCCAACACATGTTGCCTTTTCCACATATCCCACCATTCTTCCATTCACCAACATAATAATTGCCATTCTTCCATGTATACTTGCCGTTTCCTTGTTGAAATCCGCGACTCCATTCTCCATCATACAAATCTCCATTAGAGTATTCTTTAATCCCATGCCCATGTTTCAAATTCATGACCCAAGAGCCTTTATATGAGTCTCCATTAGGCCCCGTAAACGTGCCTTCACCATCCATGTATCCACTCTTGAAATTCCCATCATAAATAGCACCAGAGGGCCAACTAAATGTTCCTTTTCCCATCTTTTTCCCTCGAAACCAATCACCTACGTACATGCAGCCATCAGTCCACCAATATTTGCCATGTCCATGGGGGAAACTATCGACCCAATAACCACTATAGTAATCGCCATTGGGGAGGAACCTCTCGGAATGGTAAACCTCCCCATTCGCGTGACCATCATTGTCCTCTTCTAGATCTACTTGATCAATTATATCTTCCTCAACCTGAGATGGTCCATACGTACCAAATATTGTATTCGCTCGTTTCCTCGCTACTGCTTGTGTTTTCCTAACGGTTGCCTCCCAAGCCTTCATGATATTTTAATCAGATAGATTTTGATAAATTTGTGCCTCGATGAGGAAATGCATCACCCATGCAGATGATGAGATACAAAAATTAATATTTCATTCTCCGCCTTGCTCGCTTTAGCTTTCCCTTTCTCTTCTCTTTCTCTTTCCCCTCCCTCCTACGTGTGAAAGTACCACTCTAAAAAATAATAAATTATCAGAAAAATATTTAACTACTACTACATACTCTGTATTTTCTTGTCTGGACAAAGCTTCGTCATATCTAATTTGCCAATATTTAAGATTTTTTACAAATAAATAACATTCTTCTCAAAATGTTTTGCATATACGTGGGCTATTGTGCAGCATAAATAATTTATTGTAAAGAAATAAAAGATTCTTACAAATAAATATTATGAATCATTGAACTTATCCATAGAATTATAGTTATATCTTATCCTAAGATTATGATGCCATAAAAATTGAGAGAGGAAAAAAATTACAAATATAAATACAATTAAATGTATATAGATGAACGAGAAATCAAATAAAATAAGAGATTTTGCAATCAACAATATAATTGAATGTATTATTGTTTCTTGTGATTTATCTGAGAATGTCTTGATTTATAATTTGCATGACCAACTTTTCCTTTCATTCAATATGAAAAATTGAAAATATAAGGCTTTTAACTTTTAATTTAGAAATGGAGGGTCTTACAATTATAATTTTTTTTCATTTTCATTTTACTTAATGTCTTCTCATTTAATAGCATTTAAAAGTTGATTCGACTTTTGTTTTAATGCCTTTTATATGATATTATTTAATATTTAATTAATTAAATCTTTACTTTTTATTGATGAATAAAATTGTAATGTAATTTTCCACTTTTGAGACTTTTTACTTTTATAATATATGACTAGTTGAGACTCATTTGAGATCAATAAAGTATATAAAATAGATTAATAAATGTACCATATGATTCGAGATTTAGTTGAAGCTATAGAAAGCTTAAAATACTAAAAATGAATAACTAAAACGTCTCACAATGTGGTTCTTTGCCTGTGCGGAAATCTCAGATTTGGCCTACACGATGTCTGGACTACACACACGGTGTTCTTAGCCCCACATTTATGTTAAATATATATATGAAAAGAACTTCGTGGAGAGAGAAGCCTATGTGCTTCTATAGGTTTTAGGGAGCTTTTGAAGGGGAAAATGATACAGGACCTAGCCAGTCCATCTAACATAACGTTATTCCTACAATTTAATAGTATTGCATAACTAGAAAAATTATAAAATCAAAATATTTGAGTTTATAAAATTTACCTGAACGAGTTTAATTCTCTTTATTGTATTTGAGGTTGTAAATTAGTTTTTCACAGAAAAAAAAGATAAACTATTACAAAAGTAACGATACCTCAAACTCTTGTAATTTTAAAGAATGCAAGAAAAGAGCAACAGATTCACACGTAGACTCAACTTTATGTGTAAGAAAATGTATGTAGAAGAGGAGAAAAATCAATGTCAAAAATAGAGAGGCCTCTCTATTTATAGCAAGTAATTGGTACGTTTTTTACCTGTTCAAAATAGTCTCATCTGTTCTGAACAGGTATATTTTGGGGAAAAGGATGCCTATTCGAAATTTTTAGTGCGAATTTTGAAATATTTTTTTCAAATAATTTATCAATCAAATCATTTGCTAACACCGAAGCTAAAGCGAAAGCCAAAGTCGTAGCCGAGCCAAGCAAGCGATGACGACAACGACGCAAGGGAGTCCCCGCTACTTGACTCTTTAAGAGCTAGAGAAAGTGTTTCCTAATATAAGGACAAAAAATTTTCTCTATTCTATCAATGAGAGAGAAATGACTCTTCATTTTCCCTTTACTCGGTTTCTCTACATGATCTTATTTTCCCAATCTTGATTTTATAGGAAAGAAAAATCTTGACATTGATTAAATAAATATTGTTCAAAATATTTTGTCCAAAAATCTTCAATAGTGTTATGTGGAAACGACTCTTGAAGTACTTTATGTGATGTTAAGCTAGTTGTATAATTTAGTATTTGTTGAAATGAATGCTTGAGAAATGTGATTTTAATATGGAGTAGTCCTAAGCTATGTTGATAAAGAGAGGTGATTGAAAATTTGAGTCATGATATGATGTGATTATATTTGATTTTGAAGATGAAATAAGTGTTGAAAGAACAATGAGAATGATTGTTGATTATTGATTAAATGCCTTATGTGGATATCTCGAATATTCTCATATTTATGAAAGTGATTATTGTGTTGTGATGACATATATTTGCTTGATGTCTCAATAATGACGAAAAGTCAAAAGGAAATAGTTCCGGCCAGAATAAAAAAAAAAAGAAAAGAAAAGTCGAAGGAAATACTTCCGTCTAGAAAAAGATAAGAAAAGTCGAAGGAAATACTTTCGTCTAGAAAAAGAAAAGACAAAGAAAATAGTTCCGACTAGATATAAAAGTTAAATGACAAAAAAAAAATGGGAAACACATGGTTCATGTGTGGCCTTCATTGATTTTGGTCTAATTATATCAGCAGATATGTATCATAGGACAACTATGCATCATGATTATTTGACATTGCATTAAATTGCTTGCAAGTCATGGCATTCTATCCATTCCATCCATCTCATTCCTTGCTCTACATGTGTTAAATTTGTATTAAGTATGATATGTTGATTGACTCTAAATTTGTAATTTGTTGAGATTGATCTATTGAGATGTTGTGGATTGAGACTGTGATTATATATATTATCTATACTATGTATGCTAGCCTTTCTTGCGTGTAGGTTTTGTAGATTGGAGGTATGTGGTGGGAATGGGAGGAGTATTTGAGTTCTTTAATCTCTACTTGTTTGTATGTCCTCTTGTTGAGTATTTTTGGTACTCACTCTTGTTTTCTACACATTTGTATAGGTTGTAAGCCCGAACACTTTTGACGTTCTCATTTCTCTTATGGACTGAGCTGTGATAGATTGAGAGGTAGTTGCTTGTTGCTCCGCCTACTCTCAAGACTGACAAATTTCCTTATTAGTTTTGTTTTATTTGAGAAACAAAGACTATTGAGACTTGTGTTATTTCCATTTGAACTATGTTATATTAGAGGCTTATACATGGGACACCAATTTTGAGATGGTTTTAGATATTAATGTCATTTCTCGAGCTTTATCCCTATTTTTTTAGATTATATTATTACTTTATCTTTCGTACTATTCTATTGCTATTTGTTTAGGTTAATTTGCCTCGGTGGGTTAAAGACAAGTGTCACCACACTCAATTTTGGATCGTGAAATTACCCTAGTTTCACTATGAACTATGATCATGAATGTACAAAAATTTCACTCAAATTTTATGAAAGAATACAATTACAATTTATTGAAGTCCCTTGCATGATGGTGAAAAGAACTTTCGCTACATTAAATTTCATTATTTGTGACAAATTACTTTGTCACTTAAAACTCATATTTCATCATAAAAGAAATTATGACGAAAAAAAAAATTGTCAAGCTTTTGTCCCTAAACATGAGATGCTAAAGGTATACAAAGACAACTTAATATTTCATTGCTAAATAAAATTATATTAACTACAAAATAATTTTTCATCCGTAAATGCATAATATTTATGATGATTTTATTTTTCATAGATACTGTAAAACTTTTGTAGCTAAAAGCACTATAACGTTGCTAAAAAGATGTTTATCATGGAGAAATATAATTTGTCACTAATTTTTGTTTTAATTAGTGTTAATATCGATCATCTTTAAAGCTATACAAAATTAATAGCTAAAAAATTGTGATTGCGTCACTATTAGGTATATTATTTGCATATGAAAGAAAACTTTCGTCTCTGAATATATATTAATTGGCGACAACTTTTTTTGTCTAGAAAACCAATGATGGTGTCATTAATGAAAAGACTAATTCGTTACCATATGTGATTTAAAAGTCACCTCCAAATATCTTGAAGCTAATTAGGTACACTTGTTACAATCTTAAAGAATACAATTGTTGTTTTCTACATAATTTAAATAAATATGATAAGATCTCTCTTATCATATTGATAAATGATATTTTATGATTTCTCTACTTTTTAGTGTTACTTCATTGCACAAGATGCCCATAGCTTCTTTTCCTTACGTGTTTTTCGTAATATGTTTTTGTTTAATGTGTATAAATGCTTGAGATGCTGAGATGGCTTGGGTGAGATGCCTTCGAGTATTTCATTCATCGTGTGATGGCTAGAACCTTAGATTAGGTCATTACAGAATGCTTTTTAACGATGGACAACATTACAACTCGCTTAATTCTTATTTACTGAATCAAAAGAGTAATGAATGGGATAAGGAATAATTAATAAGATTTGATGTAATTACTCTCGTTTAATCAACCTGAATGAATCAATGAATGGTTGTACTGGTACAAGGTTAGGGTTAGTAATGCAATACCTCGAGGATGGATCAAATCACGTGGTGAAATTTGCTTAATGCCTGGATCAAAGAGTTAGGTGAACATAACTTACCAGTTGCATGCTACACACCAGAAAACATTACGATTATCTTGTTATATTGAGTTAGAAATTCTTGGAATACAATGCCCTAGTTACTTCTCTCATTAATTTCACAAACACTTTCACTTGATGGTTTGATTCTAGTTTAGATTTTCTTATTGTATTTTACAACCCTCCCCCTCCCCTCCCCTTTCGGGAAATAAGTCAATTAATTTATTCTAATTGATTATAATTATTTAAATCTAGACCTTATTCATCGTGGGATTGACCCTAGCAGTTGTTATGTTCTATATTTTGACAACGACCGCTTATACCTTGATTTGGATGTGTAGTTTGGGCGTGATCAGATATATGATCCACAAGATCCCCATGGATCCCCCTTAGTTAACGGAGCCTTAGCTCGACAAAAGGTATATACTACAAGTTGTGCAGTCGTCTTGATTCTACCTTGCATTGCATACGTTGCATCATCATTATCATCATTGCGCTATTATATTTGAGTGAAATATTGTATCATGGTCTGTGCTTACTTGTTTCTGTACCATATGGTGCATATGTTTATATATATATTGGTGGCACTTTGCTAGACTGGTTTTTCTGGTGCAGGTGAAAGCATTCCTAGTTTATTTCATAGTTTATTCAATTCATAATACTCTGTCGGTTAAAACTACTAGATACATATTATTTGTACTCACCCTTACTTTTGCATCTCCTTTTGAATGCAAACTTTAGACAAGGTTACTCTCGCGATATCCGACAATTCTAGTAGAGATCTTATATCAGATTTGGTGGTGAGACCCAGTGATTCATGTCTACTGCTAGATTCTATCATTACTTTGTAGTATTTACTTTATTTTAGAGACTGTGTGATTGTACTATTCCAGTCATTATATTATATGCTTTTTATACTCGTGCAACTAGGTTTTGAAATTATAGTTTATTCTGATTCATTTCTTGCTTTGTGGCTTGTGAGTTGTTTTTTATCTTATATATCAGAATGGTTGATTTGGAATATGTGTCATCATGACCTTGAATTCTGGATCGTGACATTATATCATATAAAATATAACTTTGTGACTTCTAAATTAAATTTATGTCTTCATCGGTATAAGTTCTATGAAAATAAGAGAGAACTTGTGGATTATGAATTTATGAAGGCATATGTTTTATAACTAAACTTATGTCTTGTAAGATAAAATTGGTGCCTCTGAATTTTGCTTTGTGAACTCCTTTTTGCCGTTGCAAGGCATAATCTAGCGAATTCTTCTTGCTTTGCAAAACATAGTTTGTGTTTGTGATTTTTTTTTTTAAACATTTGAGGTACTTTTGGCCATTTTTTATTACTTAAAAAGTATTGAATGGTAAAAGTTAAAGATCATCAGTTTAGTGGATAAAAATTAAATATTACCCAAAAATAATCATTCGTGTGAATACCCTCTATTAATCATTAAATTAGATAAATGAAGAAGTTTAATCAATTAAAGAAATAAACTTAATTGTCAATAGCCCATAACCTTAGATCAATTTATTTCATTGATAACATAAACATATGTTCTTTCCTGTTAGAGTTCAGAATTTGTTTCCTTTATTTTTAGTTGGTTTATAATTATAACATTGAAACTTCTTTCTTGTTTATATAATTACTATTAGTTTAATTTGATAAATAGTTAATGAGAAGTATCAAAATGATACGCAAATTCTTACCGTATTACTTTATTACTAGTACAGCTCACATATATTTGCATTTGCATTTGCATGTGCATGTGAAAATAACTTTTTCCCACCATTTTTTGTCATAATAGTGAGATAAGTTATCTCAAAATTAATTACTATGCCGAGATAACTTGTTCCGAACCAAACAACCCAAAAGGTGAAGTCCTCTTTCTTTTCCATCCTTCGCTACTTCTTTTTGTGGACAAACTTTACCATGAATCCCAGACAGTGCAGACATTCTCTAACTTAATATGTAGATTTCCCAAAGAAGTAGAAAAAATCAGAGTGGAAAACTGATAATTGAAAGGAAAACCTCATCTGAACTTTATCTTATCTTGTCAAAGCATCAGCTTGATTGAAGTAGCCAGAAATCTTGAAAATACAACCACTATTTCAAATAAACAAGCTACATAAAGATATTTATAGTAAAATAAATGTGAAGGCAGTTAGAAATGTGATAATCCCAGGCAACAATTTCCAAGAGAAAGAGGTAGCAATCTGGATGGTAAAGTTACAGTTTGCTTGAGATATATTCTGATCTGTCACAGTTGCCAGGCCCTGAAAATTACAGCTGAAATCATCTTGGTTCTGAGCCTGGTAATACATATTAAATGCATATGACGCATTACCGTTGGCATCCAACCCGTTGCAAGAAGAACCATACCCTAATGCTGTGCAATCTGAGAATGTGCATGCATAGTTGATGTTATCCGCAAGTTTGCTCAAGTCCTTGGCATTTGGATTAAACATGCACCATTTCTTTGATAAATATTCCACATTTTGTGCACCCACAAGAAACTTGTCCTGTCCCTGACCTGTAAGGTCCATCGCAAACTTTGGCTGCCCATCATACCGGAAGATTCCCCAATGGCGCTCAAAGTTACCTGGAGCAATACTTTTACCATCCTCATCAATAAGCCCAAACAAGTAAACTTCAATATATCCAGGCCGAAGAGGTGTTCCTTTGTTGGCAGCAAGCCTGGGTAACAGTCCTTTATAGAACCGATAAGCAAGATCGACTTTTGCGTTTTTGTCACCATCTGTGGGCCATCCAACTTCCCCAACCAGAATGGTGATATTGCCAACACCTGCTGCTTTCAATGCTGAAACCAGGGTATCAAAGTTGGCATCAAATACATTTTCGTATGTCAATCCATTATCAACAATGGGGTTACTGGCTCCATCAAAGAAGGCAAAATCAACAGGGAAATGCTCGTTGGCATAAAGACTTAGAAAAGGGTAAATGTTTACTGTAAAAGGTGCATTGTTCTGACTCATGAATTGAACAATCTGGGTCATTAGATCATTAATGTCTTCTCGGAATCTCCCAGCAGATGGTACAGGATTGTCGTCTGGAGAGAAATAAACATCAGCATTTAGAGGTACAGTTGCTTTTATTGAGCTCCCAAGTCCTGCTTCATTTAGAGCATTTTGGATGTTTTGAAGTGCTGGGAAGGTCGTATTAAGAAAGGAATTATTGTACGATTTCAGGAAAGGCTCATTACCAACTGCAACATATCTGCAAAGAGATTAAGATGCAGAAATATACACAGTAATCAGCTACATAAAGTTTGAAATTAATGCTTCTACGCACTTTTTGAACAGTAAGTACATTTTTATTGATGACAAGGCCAGGAGTAAGTAAGTGCATAGTAAAACAGTCGAAATGAAATGTTTTTACACACTAGAAGCACAAAAATCATCTATGAACTGCAATAGACAATATCTTCGATTTTCAACATCATATGGTTACTTCAAATGACAAAACTAAAGATCCGGTACAGATGAAAGCATGATTTTCCCATATAAGGGAAAGAAATTTTCTCCCATATAACGCAAAGAAATTAAGAACATTCTTAAAAATAACAAAAGAATTATACTTTCTGCATAATCAAGTGCAAAGCTTTTAAAGTCAAGTAACTGTTTGGTCATACTAAAATGATAATATGAATCAAAATAGCATTTCAAAGCCATAAAACTTCAAGTGATAGGATCTCTTAGATGTAACTCACTATTCTCCTTCACTTTGTAAAGGTTCAAGATAACCATCACTTGTTCTTTCTTTTTTACCTTGATAAACGAGAAGTTCCAAAAGGCCAACAGTGCAGCTCAAAGCTTTGGATAATGGACCTACTTAAATATCGGGCTCTTATCTACAGCAGGTCTTGATTGAACACCGAAGGTAACCATAACTTCAACAAAATACCAGCTCAATTTCAAAAGTCAAACTGGACGTTTCAGTTCGAAAGAAAATGAATTGAATTGACGTTTCGGTCCGAAAGAAAGTGAATACATGAAGAGTAGACGGAATGAGGCAAAAAGATGCTAGACCAAAAAGAATAAAATATTACTGCACTTCAATGAAGATGATATTAGGATCGGAATAATTAGGTGCCATGGGGAAACTAGCAAAGTAACCTCGAAAGACCATGAGTACAAAGATAAACGAAAAGCATACCATAAATAGACACAAATACTTAACGTGGTTTGGTCAACCAACCTACATCCACAAGAGGAGATGAGCAATCCACTATATAAAAGAGAATACACAATATCGAGAGAAGTAACCTCACAATACTCACTCAAAATACAAAGAGGTTCACACACACGACGTCTCACAATTTCTCCCCCTACACTAAACTCTCAAAGCTCCTAGGGCTACATTGTTGACACTACCAAACTAGAAGGATTGAGCCTCTAGTTATAGAGTTATAAACATTTTCCTACAAGAAAAAGGATTTGACAAATATGGTTTTCCTTTTCCTACAAGGAAAACACCTATTATGGTAAGAAATTCCGAGCAAATACCCAACAGATGAACCCAACCCACTGCACTATACTTTCAAAACAAAAAATTATCTGCTTAAAGATGAATATTTATACGGTCTCACACTAGACCATGTCCAATAGAGCACCTTAAGACTGGTTGTTTGGAGCCAAAAAGAAGAAAAAAAGGAACTGAAAATGAACACTAAAAAGAAAA
Organism: Solanum ossicruentum; assembly: GCA_025774065.1. NCBI lineage: Eukaryota > Viridiplantae > Streptophyta > Magnoliopsida > Solanales > Solanaceae > Solanum > Solanum ossicruentum. The sequence continues at coordinate 7,711,968 of JAOTQR010000011.1, forward strand.
ATATAGTAGCAATCACTCAGACTCCTAACCTTTGCATATACCAGAATAATGGTTTGTTTGCAGCCAAAAAGAACGAAAAGAACTGCAAATGAATACTAACAGAAACATAGACTAGCAAAGGTTCAGGCTTGTAACCTTTTCATATACTAATGTCTAATAATGGTTCCCCCGTTAGGATAACTACATTCCAATGGGACAAGCAGAACATAAAGAACAACATGGACAAAAGAACATTCACTCAAAAGGGCTTATTCTAAATTTTCCCTGGCTAATATATGGGAAACACATTTCAACGGGGAAATCAGAATACAGTTTTCGAAAGAATATGTACTCAAAGAGCCTAATGAAGCTAAGAAAAAGGATAAAGGCCCAGCAGAAATTACTTATTTTTGGATACCCCGTTATAAGTTCTATCCATATGTCATCTGATCGACAAGTTATACTTTACCTAACAGGAGAAAGAAATATTCCCAGGCTAATGTGGAGGCAGGGAGAGTCATATCCAACCTTCCTATTGCATTTCTACAAAGAGGTGATTTCTACCCCACAAACCCAAGACCTATGAGCAACCAAAGGCTCACCCTCACGTCAAAACATAGCACTGAAAGGAGGAAAAGATTCTTTTTCTTTGTCCCTTTTACAGCCCAATTTTATCTGCAAAGCCGTTATTTCTGAGCTCCTTTAAGAAAGAGTTTGATGCATTTGATTCACAAGCAGAAAGAGCAGGAGAAGCCACTCTTTCAACCATAAGAAGTAGAACAAGATTACAGGCAAAATCAAAGTTCCCAACATACAGACAAGTACATCAATGCAATTAATTACAGAAGAAGAGGGCAAAATGTAAAATGTTACTTGATATTGACACCTCCTTTGAAATTGTAGCGGGTGACATTGCGATTAACCCAATCTTTGGCTCGACCATAATCATTCATAGCAGAAAGCTGATCATTTGGAATGGCAACCATAACTTCAATATCACTACCAGCAAGAGCACTCATGGTAGATTGATCTGCATCAAACAGCTTTACCTTCCCAATACCATTGTCCTTTAGCATCTGTACCACTGTTTTTGGTGGCAACTTATGGGCTGCCATAGTTCCCCAGTTTACTCCTAGTCCATCAACACCACTCAGAAATAATAAAAATAATAAAAACATCCCAAACATCTTCTCAAATTGCAAATATACAGGATCTTGATCTTGATTTTTCTGGAGAATCAGTTCAGAACAGGGATATCATGGAACGTGGGTGGAAACCTCAAATAGCCTGAAAACTGACTTGAATTTTGAACCAATCACAACAGCGAAAACGTGGGCCTGATAGTTAGAGAAGAAGGGGAAACATTGAGTTTTTTAAAAGAATTATATATATAGGGTTTATTTTTGGTAAAGGTTTGTTTAATGAACTCTAGAAAAACACCTCTAAAATTAAATAAAGCAAATTAGGCAGATTTCCGTGTCCGTGTAGTAGGAAGATTTCAAATAAATAAATAATTGTCAATTACTTAATATAAGTTGTTTTGAACAGAAATGGCCAACGCGTACAAAATTGAAAAGCTACAACTTTCAATGATTTGTTTTTACACAGTGTATATAATTTTATCCATCTTCAAGGGGTCCACTTGATATAATTAATGACCGAGTAAAGAGTTAGTAATTATGTTAATAGATTTAAAATATAAATAACGCAAATATATTCAAAATTTTAATAATTATTATTATTAGTATCCCATCTATAAATAATGTAAATTATTATCGAATGTTAAATCACTTCGGTCCAACCTCATTCTGCCCCCCAATAAAAATAGTATTGACGAAGGTGTATTAGTGATGTTGATATTAATTATGATGAGATTAATTTTTATGCATTACTCTATTTGTTCATTTTATTTATTGAGGGTCAAACTATATGAACTTTGATCAATATTTAAAGATATATTTTTTTCAACATATTAATATGGGAAACGTTGCAACTTATAACATTTTTCGTATAGTTTTCAACCATCTAAATTTTATGTTTCAAATATTAAATTTAATTATTGCAATTTAACTTTGAAATTTAATCAAGTTGACCTCAAAAAGCAAAATAGTGACATCTAAAAGTGAACAAATAGAATATCTAAAATAAATATGTATTGCATAATTTTTAATAAATAATATTTATCTGCAAAATACTCGCTGCAGAAATACGATAGAAAAGATACCAAAAATATTTTGAGAATTATGTTTTTAATCATGTTAATATATACATTATCTCTATCCCATTTTACGTGGCAAACATTTCTTTTTAGTTCATCCAAAAAAGAATGTCACCTTATTCTAATTTGAAAATAATTTACAACTTTTAAAATTTTCATTTTATTCTTAATGAAATAATTCGCAGTCACAC
>JAOTQR010000011.1:7720489-7730649 GCA_025774065.1 Solanum ossicruentum
CTGTGGAGATGGCGAGAGGTAGTTGTTTGCCATCCGAGCTGACTTCTTACTCCTATATATGATTTTGTTCTATTCTAAAGACAATATCATTTCATACTTGTGTTTCTTTCGAATCTATTGTAATACATTAGAATCATCTGCATGTGACAACCATGTTTTGGGAGATTTTCATTAAGTTGACTTATTGTCCGTAGTTGAACTTTCATTTTTATTATAATTCTCCATTTTTAATGTTATAGTTGGGTTGTAGGCTGACTTGTCTTGGTAGGATAAGACGAGTGTCATCACGCCCATTTTTGGGTCGCGACAAAGGGGACAAATGGACTTTAAGTGGAGGAACTAATCTTGACAGACTTCATGCCTGCTGCAGTTCCGCACAGTTCATGCTTGTCTGAAATCACTACTTTTGTAAGCATATTCGAAGGATTGTCATTAGTTTGTATCTTCTCAATGTCAAATAATTTTTCTTTCACGGTCATTCTTATCCTATGATACTTTCTACTAATATATTTGGACTCAGAATGAAAGGTGGAGTGCTTGGTGAGAAAATAGCACTTCGATTATCACAAAATAAGTCAAACCTTGACTGCTCAAAGTCAAGACCTTCGATAAATTCCTTCATCCAAAGCAATTCTTTGGCACCTTCAGCGATTGCAATATATTCAGCTTCTGTGGTAAATAGAGTTATGCATTTTTGTAATCTAGATTGCCAAGAAATAGCTGCCCCTGCAAAAGTAATCAAATAACCAGAACTGAATTTTGAATTGTCAAAATTTCCTCCTAGATCAGAGTTTGTGTAGCATACAAGTTCAGGCTTGCCACTATCAAAGCACAACTCCATGTCTGAAGTATCTTTCAAATATCTTAGTATCCATTTCACTACATTCCAATGTTCCTTTCCAGGATTAGAAAGAAATCTGCTAATAGTACCAATAACATGTGCAATATCTAGTCTAATGCAAACCATAACATACATCAAACTACCAACTGCAGAGGAGTAAAGAATACATGATATCTCCTTTTTTATCTCTTCAGTTGTAGATGGACTCTGGGTCGCAATTAACTTAAAGTGTTTAGAAAGAGGAGTACTAATCATTTTTACTTTGTCATGTTGAACCTCTTAAGTACTTTCTCAATGTACTACTTCTAGGATTATGATAACTTGTTTTTACTTCAGTCTCGATGAATTTGTATGCCAAAGATTTTCTTTACTGGCCCTAAGTCCTTCATCGCAAGTGATTTGCTCAACTCCTTTTTAAAGACTCTAATTCTAGATTTATTTCTGTCAACAATCAGCATATCATCCACATAAAGTACTAAGATAATGAAATCATCATCAGAGAACTTCTAAAAGAAGATATGATGATCTAAAGAAGTTTTTTTGTATCCCTGATCTTCAATCACAGATTCAAACTCCAAGTACCACTGCCTTGGAGCTTATTTCAAGCCATACAAGCTCTTTCTCAATTTGCAGACATATTTTTCTTTTTCTTTGAACACAAAACCTTCAGGCTGCTCCATGTGAATCTCTTAATCTAAATCACCATTAAAAAGCAGTCTTGACATCCATTTTCTCAGCCTCTAAGTCTAGATTTGCGGCTAAAGCTAGCACCATACGAATGGAAGATATTTTCACAACAAGAGAGAAAATTTCAGCAAAGTCAACTCCCTTTCTCTAACCAAAACCTTGACAATTAACCTTGCCTTGTACCTTGTTGTAGAGGTATATTGATCTTGATTTATTCTAAAGATCCATTAATTTGTTAGAGCTCTCTTAACTTTCAGTAATTCTACTAGCGCATATATGCCATTCTCGTGAAGTGACTTCATCTCATCCTTCATTGCTTCTATCCATTGATCTCTATTAGTATCTATCATGTCTTCATCATAACCTTAAGGGTCTCCTATATCTGTCAGAAGTATATACTCATTCAGAGAATAGCGTGTTGATTTTTGTTTCTCCCTAGTAGACCTTCTATAAGAGGTTTTTGGAGCATCCAAAGTAGTTATCTAAGCAACAGTTGGTTGGTGGTCAACCACAACATCACCAACAGGAGCATCTACAGATTCTACACTCTTATGATCATTTTGATCTTGCCCCATCTGTATTATTTTCTTGGATTTCTTCTTGTGCAAAAGATGACTCGGTGTTACGAACTGGATCAACATCAACTAAGCTTTCTTCAATCTGAGAATCTGCTTCTTTGTCTTGTTAATATCTTTAATGGTTTGGTCTTCAAAGAATACTGCATCATGACTTCTGATTAGCTTCTTATCAATTGAATCATAAAAGCGATATCCAAACTCATCTTGACCATATCCAATGAAGATGCACTTCTTAGTTTTCACATCCAATTTGGATCTCTCATCTTTTGAAACACAAGCTTTATACCCAAAGACTTTCAAGTGATCGTAGAAAACATCCTTTGCATACCAAACTCTATTTGGAACATCACTATTCAAAGCAACAGTAGAAGACAAATTGATAACATAAGCAACAGTGTTAAGTGTCTTAACCTAAAAGAAATTTGGAAGTTTAGCCTCTGAAAGCACGTATGTAACTCTCTCAACTAGAGTTCGATTCATCCTTTCAGCCAAACCATTCAATTGAGGCATCTTGGGAGGAGTCTTCTAATAATGAATGTTTTGTGATCTGCAGTAGTTATCAAACGGACCAATGTATTTTCCTCCATTGTCAGTGCGAATGCATTTTAATTTCATTCTAGTTTATCTCTCAGATAAGGCTTGAAACTCTTTAAACACATCAAGCACTTGATATTTAGATTTTAAAGGATATACCCAAAGCTTGCGAGAGTGATCGTTAGTGAAAGTTACAAAGTAAAGTGCACTAATTTTTGACTTAACTTTAAAAGGACCACACAAGTCAGAGTGTACTAGCTCCAATAGTTCAGACTTTCTTGAAGGAGGAATACTGTGAAAAGAAACTCTTTTCTACTTTCCAGCTAAGCAGTGAACACATCTTTTCACATTTGCCTGTTTCACACCAGCAAGTAAATTCTTCTTTGCCAAACAGGTGATTCCCCTCTCACTCATATGGCTAAGTCTCTTATGCCACAATTATGATAAAGACTCACTTTCTACCAAATTTATAGAGTCAACAAGGATTGATCCTTGTGTCACATATAAATTTGAATATTTTCTTCCTTGAGCTACATCAGTGAGCCTTTGGTGAGTTTCCATTGGCCATTGAACAAATCATTTTGATAGCCATCATCATTTAGTTGTCTTACAGATATCAAATTCAAAGGAATATCTGGAGCATGCTTGACATTATGAAGGACTAATGTTGTACCAATATTGGTCTTCAAACAAACTGTGCCAACACCAAATACCTTGACCTCGCTAGCATTACCAATCTTTAACACGCTAAAATTAGTAGGAGTATAAGATGAAAAGAAGTCTCTTCTTGGTGTGACATGTGAAGTAACTCCAGAATCTACTATCCAACTTGTATCTTAAGATACAAAATTGATGACACTTTTGTCATAAGCAAAGAGAAGGTCATCTCAAAAAATAGCAATAACATTGTCTCCGTTATTTTCTTCCTTTTTCCCTTCTCCAAGGTCTTACTTTAACTTGTTGCAAAACCTTTTAATATATCCTTTTCACAATGATGAAAAACACATGATTTTGATACTTGGATCTTGACTTGTTTCCACTTTTTGCATATTCCAGAGTGACCTTACCACCGGGAGCAGAATTTGTTAAAGAAACTCGAAGAGTTTCCCAAGAATCTGGTAGAGTATTAAGAAGCCAAAGTCCTTATATTTTTATCGTCAAAGTTGAAACTCATTTATGACAGCTAATCAAGAATACTTTGAAAATCATTTATATAGGATTACACTTCTTGAATTTAAAGGTCATCAATTACTTTAGCAAAAACAACTTGTTATTGCCCGTTTTTGAAGCGTAAAACGTCTCCAACTTCTCCCACAACGTTCTAGCATATGTCTCATTCACAATGTGACTGCGAACATTGTCTTCAATCCATTGTCTTATATATCCACATACTTGTTGGTGCTCGAAATCCCGATTCTCATCAGTAATCTCCTCAGGTTTATGAGCCGCAAAAATGGGAAGATGCATCTTTTTCACAAACAATAGATCTTTCATCTTACTTTTCCATATGTTGTAGTTACTCCCCTTTAAAACACCATCTTACTCATATTTCCCTCTATGGTAGAATTCTCTATTAGACAACCAAGCTCTGATACCACTTGTTACAACAGAAGGGTGCAAAACTTGAAATTCGAGAAAATAAATAACACTAAATTTAACGTGGAAAAACCCTTCTAAATGAAAGTAACAACCATAGGATAGTTGAGATTCAAATTGCTCCACTATAACAATAAGAGAGTTACAAATATTCTTCTTAATGGATACACAATAATTGTCAAGTAGAAGCAATAGCTACACCAACAAAAAGAATGAAGAAAAGCACCCAAATCAGAGTTACTGTTTGGGATCCAAAATTGAATGCTACTGACCTCCAAATTCGATCGGCACCATTCAAATCAAATATCAAGATGTTAGGAACATGCAATTTCAACCCGATCCAACAGTTAATGAATCGAGAAACGCAATTTGAAGGTTGCTGGTCAGAGAGGAAAAATAGCTACGGAAAACACCCTTTTCTTCTCTTTTCTCTCTTGTTGAAAGCTCTCTTAAAGACCTCTCTTACGTGCTAATATCTCTCCAAGATGAGTTATAGTGAGCAATTCATAATTCTCTCAAAACTTGTTCCATTTACAGATCTTGAGTTGTTCTTTTCCTTAAGCCAAAACCAACTCCAAATAGGACAATTCTAATCCTTTTTCAAATAGGATTAGAATTCCAAAGGAGAATAGGATTACACCATGGGTCTTTGGATGGAATATGGGCTATTGCCCAGCACATATTGTGGGAATAATTATTATTACACATTGGTGGTAAAGAATTGATTGGAGGATATTACATTGTAAAATAAACGTACTATAAACTTATTTTGCATGAAAGTATTGCAGGAGTAAGTATAGTTTAATTTCTTGTTTACTGACTTCATAATTTTGTTTTGACTTTGGATTCTTTTTCTATAACTTCCATAGTTTAAGTTGATATATTAATGGTAATTAAATATATATGTATTACATTATATGAATATCATTAAATTTATGATAACGTTGGAAAGATTGAAATTTAACCTTAGGCTTGAAATTTGAGAAATATGAGAATTGACATGTTATTTGACATCAAGGTTAAGAACTTGATTATATATTTGGGTGAGTTTCTGGGTCTAGCCTTGACATATAAATAGTATAGGTATTTTATGGTGATTATTCATTTGATTGGATAGTGGTATTTCGAATTCTATCAGAAAGGGGAAGGCTTAAGTGTTTGATTAATCGGGACTCTGGCTAAGGCAAGTGGATTCATAAAACTTTGTAATTCTAGTAGAATTCTTGAATTTTCTTTCTTTTGCGTATTTTAGGGAGTAATGGGAAATATTCTATGGAGTTAATGATTCATAAAATGACTTTTTAATAGAAAATGGGGTTATTAAAATGTAAACATGAATTGATATGGTGTTGTAGTACTGAAATTGAAAATGTAATTAAATGATGTGAATTTTATATTAAGATAAATTGTTGCGATTGGTAATTGTGAGTGAATTTGTTTGTGGACTTCATCTTATGCTTATTCATTCTATGTCATGCATATTCATATTATTTCTAGATATTGACATGAGGGAGATAATGAAAATTGGGCTGAGGTCTTTACTGATTGAGATGCGATGCCAATATCTTTATCGATAATATTGTGATGCTAAGATTTTTGTCAGCGATATTCTAATGTTGAGGTCTTTATCGATGATATTATGATGTTGAGGTCTTTATCAATGATGTCGTTATGCCAAGGTCTTTATCGGTGGTTATTGCATATGCATTGGATATCTTTCTTGCATATACCTGTGTAGGATGATGCTATTTCTGTGATAGACTGTGTTATCACTTGTGAGCTGTATTTTATAATTTTGAACTGTAACCAGTGAAAACTATTTATACTGCATATTATGAACTACTAGGCTGGACTGATTTCCTATTCAGGTTGTTGTAGTGGAGGATCGATTGGAATGAAATTCATTTGTGTATTCTATTAGACCTACTTTATTTTGTTAGTTGGCTTGTTGGGTACCATGGTTTTTTTAGTACTCACTCTTTATTTCTACACTTGTGTTGGTTTAGAGCCCAGATAGTGAGTAGTTATTTTTCTTGATCATCTGAGGCTTCCAAGGAAACTTAGAGAGGTAGTTGTTGTAATCCGACAAACTCTCTTATTTTTTTCATGCTTTGTTCTATTAGAGACAAAAGACGTTTTAGACTAGTAGTTATTTTGATTTTTTGTATTGATAGTAGCTTATACATGTGACAATCAGTCCTTGGGTGGTATTTAAGTTTGTTAAGACTTCCATTTTAATTATCTACCCTATTAGTTACTTATGCACATTATTCCTATTTTTTATTATGTTTAGGCTGACTTGTTTTGATGGGATTGAGCATGTATCATCACACTCGAATTCGGATCATGATAGATGCCATTAGAAGCCCAGATTCATAAGTCTCATGCGTATACAAGTCAAGTCTAAATAGAGTCTCGAGGAATGGTACGAAGACGTCTATACTTATCTCCGAGAGGCTATTAAGACAGTTAGAAAGCTTTTCTTCTTTTTGTTCCTTCTAATCGTGCGTGTTTAGCTTTACTAATACTAAGTAATTATGGTTGTTGTAGCAGATGTCAAGGAATAGATATTTTATTTCAGATAGTAGAGAGGAGAAAGCTCCAAAAGGCAGTTTTTGAGACCCTAGTCACCGAGCTAGAGGCCATGTTTGTGGAGTGACATCAGTGAGATAACGTGTTGAATAGCGGCACCAATTAAGGGGTAGGCTAGAAAAGCTTCTCTAGAGCCATAGATAGAGATTGGTAGTTAGGTTCCTCCCTAGTCTGCAGTTGTACCTTTTCTTCGGGACACCCTAATGAGGATGATGGGTATACTTGAAAGCTTACTCAAAGAGGTAGTGCCATATGCACATGAGAAGTTTCTCAGACGAAAGTGGGAGCACAAACTTCAAGGTAGCATTAGGGCTCACTTCATCATGATTAAGTGGGTCAACCACAAGTAGTTCCTACACCGATTACTAGGGTACAGATCGCCCCTGAGGTAGTCCTGACAGCGGATGATCAACTCACTTATGAGAGATTTCAGAAAATGAAACTACCCTAGCTTCAGGGTGGTAGGAATGAGGACGCTCATGAGTTTTTGACTTTGTGCCATGAAATGCTAGCGGCAATGGATTTGGTTGATCTATGTGGTATTCGTTTTGTTGCACTCCAACTTCATGGATCAGCAAGAGAGTGTAGAGGACTTATGTAAAGTCCAGACCAGTTAGATCCCCATTAGTGGGTTAGGGTGTATTCTCTAGTGTTTTTTAGGATCACTTCATTCCTTAGTGTACGAGAAGAGAACAGATTGATATTTGAGGACTCAAGACATGGTAGTTTGGTTGTTAGTGACTACGAGGCTCATTATTGTCAGTTATCTCATATACCTTGGCTTTGATTCCAAATGAGATGGAGAGAGTTCATAAGTTTGTGAGGGATTTAAATTTCTCTGTCAGATCTTATGTATTCAGGCAATTCTTGAGAGTGCCTTCTTCCAATACATTGTGAGCATCACCAAGGAGACAGAGTGACTGATTACGAGGAGTTTGGGGACCCTAAGAGGGTTCGTACAGTTGGTGAATTTTTTGGTACCCCATCAAAAGGCAGAGGTTCTCTAGAGATGGTGGCTCTTTCAGGCGTCATAATCATGTACATGCATTTATGCCAGCAATTGAGGGTGGATAGATGTCTTGTGGGATCACAGTTCTAGTCGAGGTAGCTATATTAATTTATTTAGTAGACAAAAGTCTTTTACACTGAGGTCTTATTTTGTATATGGGGATCCAGGACATCTGATTTGGTAGTGTTCCTTTCAAACTCATTCGGGACCTTATCGTACTTATTCAACAGCTCCAGTTAGAGATTTGGCTCCTCTGATCAGGGGTCGGGACAGGGGTCAAACTAATAGAGGTGCCAGAACTTTAGATAATGGTGCTTTAGTTTCACATTATGGAGATCGGGGGTGACAGAAGAGCTCAGTGTTATGTTTTTCCTATGAGACCTAATCGCTGAGGCTTTAAATGCAGTTATTATAGATATTGTCCCAGTTTGTCATTAGCCTACAATTGTGATGTTTGATTTTGAATCTACCTACTCTCATGTCTCTACCTATTTTTTATCTAAATTTGATTTATTATGTAATCGTGTGTCAATACCTATTTATATTTTTACACTAGTAGATAAACCTTTAGAGGTGGATCGAGTGTATCAATCTTGTCTTATTTCTCTGGCTGGATATGATATATGCGTAAATATGATTATTTTGGAGATGATAGAATTTGATGACTAAAGTCAAAATCTTGGCATGACTAAAGTCACAATAAGGAATAACAACATAAGAAGAAAGACAATCCATCCCAAGATAATATGCCAGTGTACCGAAGATTGACTGGAAGGGTAATACTAATTCTTATCCCAACAAAGTTATCTCCTACATTTTTGCTAAAAAATTGATGATAGGGGATGTTTGTCTTATTTGGTTTTTATTCGGGAATACTAGTGTTGAACCACCTTCTCTGGAGTCTATTCCTGTGGTTCAGGAGCTTATTGATGTGTTTCCTACTGATCTTCCAAGTATTTTCTTCTGATAGGGATATTGACTTTGCTATTGATCTACAGCCAAGCACTAAGCCCATCTTCATCCCTCCATATTGAATAGCTCCCGCTGAGTTAAAAATTTGAAAGAGCGGCTTCAAGATTTATTGAGCAAAGGATTTGTTCGTCCTAATGTGTCCCCGATCTTGTTTGTGAATAAGAAGGAAGGGTCTATGAGAATATGTATTGATTACAGGTAGTTGAACAAGGTGACTATCAAGAATAAGTATCATCATTTCTGTATTGATGACTTGTTTGATCAGTTTTAGAGAGCGACTTTGTTCTCTAAGATTGATCTGAGGTCTAGTTATCATCAAATGAGGGTTAAAACATCAAATATCCCTAATATAGTCTTTCTGACTCATTACGGCCACTATGAGTTCTTGGTGATGTTCTTTAAATTTGACTAATGCCCCTGCAACATTTATGTAGTTGATGAATAGGGTGTTCCACCCATATTTAGACTCATTCATGATTATTTTTACTTATAATATTTTGGTGTACTCCAAGACGTAAGATGATTATATTTGTCATTTTTGAGGATCATACTCAGAGGTCGAGAGAGGAGAAACTATATACAAAGTTCTCCAAATGCAAGTTTTGGCTTAGTTCTGTGACATTCTTGGAGCATATGGTATTCAAGGAGGGTATTAGGGTGGACCCGACTAAGATAAAGACAGTTTGAGGATAGCTAGTCCTACTTTAGCATGTTTTATAATATTAATTGATCAATTATCTATTAAGTATTGAATGACTTTTATATCCTTAATGAAAAAGTATTTAATAGTTATAACTTTAATTAATTTCAATGTCCTACGTATTTGCATACCAATTAAATAATAATTATTTTAAAAATAATAAATGATAATATATAGTACTAAATGATAATTTTATCTATTATTGTAAAGTTTTTAAATATACTACGAAAAGGTTCAATCAACAATTCAGTAACCACCATCATTAAACTTTTTTCCTAAATTCGAGATCCAACTTCTGGAAATCAAGTTGGATCAAGGTCAAATCTTAATTGAGTGTCAGATCTCGAGTCAGAAATGAAAGTAAAAACCCAGGTGTAGTGTCAAGATTGGATTTCGAATTAGGTGTTAGGGTGAGTTTTCGTATTGGGTGTTGAACTTGATTTTTAGATAAAGAGTCAAAATATAACATCCCAAGTCATTTTAGCTAAAACTGAGTTGGATCATGAAAAAAAGTTTAAAAAAATACATCTAAGTGACCCCGATAGAATTTTTGACCAAAGAATTTGAAAGATAATTTTTTGTGGCAAAATTTGCTTAACTAGAAGAGTACATGATAGGTTTGCATTGCAAACATGTCCCAACATAGTTCAT
>JAOTQR010000011.1:7730749-7743057 GCA_025774065.1 Solanum ossicruentum
ATGTGACTTTACACTTTTGTTCATAAAACACATGCTACTAATGTATTTTATGTGTTCCAAAAAAATGAATTAGATCAGAACAGTACAAGTCTGCATCACGGGTTTGCTCAATCTCACTAATTGTTTTTCAATTTTAAGTTAGGAGCATTACGATCTTTTCTCCACTCTCTCTTGTACTTAACCTACAATATTTTGAGACCCTAATTAGCCCCATTCAGTTCCTAAGTGTTATTTTTCTCTTCATTAATGCTTAAAACGTTGAGAACGATGATTTGGGAGAAAAGGAGAAACTAGGGTTCAAGCCTAACTTTCAAAATTCACGCAGTAATTCTTTCTTCCAGGTGTGTAAAGCTAACACAACATTAGACTAAGTTCGTCCACATACCCCTTCCACTTATATTGTTTCCAATAATTGAGATTAAGTTTGAGTCTCCCGAGTTATTTGAATTAAATTCTTGAATTGTCTATTATGTATGTGTCTATATATGTATGTATGATTTGTTGATTCTGTTTTATAGGAAACATTAGTTCATCAATTAAGTTTGCCTCATTTAGATTATGAAAACATTACTCCAATTGTAAATGGACTTGCTTGCCTATACACAGGCCATCGAGTCACTTATTAATATATTTGCGTGTGAAATTATGAACCTTCTTTCTTTAACTTTACAATATGAATATCATAGCATTTGGGACATGCACTTGGTTTTGATCCTATGTACAACGTGTACAAATTGCTCAAAGTTTGTACAATCAAATCAAATCGAATCAATTATACATAGATATACTCACAATAACGATGATTATGAATTAGTCTACAATATCCTTACCTTAGAAACAAGTTCAATATCCGAAGGGAAATGGAAGTGGGAGAAAAATGTTAACGAATTTTCTGGTCTTAGAGGACAAAGTTACTATGTAAATGGGATAAAGGTTTTGGAAGTTTATTCACAAAAGAAGAGAAATATTTTTATGAGGCTACACCAATTGGGAATTTTCCATCTAATGAATTGGTACTATCTTGCTTTGAATGTCAAAAAGTGGACAATTTATTTTGTACTTATGATCCAATTTAGATTAAATTTACACTAGATGATTTAATTGAAGTTAGCAATAAATGATGTATGTGGATTTTGAATTTCAATATTTATGAGGTCAATTTTTGATATTATTACCATTCTATTTATTGCACTTTTGAAAATCTATTTCATTTTTAATGATGTTATTATTACCATTCATTTTTATTGATAAGATTATTACCTATCTTTGATGTTATTACAATGTACTCATAGCATTCTTGACTTCCTCTTTGTAAATGAGATTATAAATACTTCCTCTGTTTCTTTTTAGTTATTATAATGTTTTATTTTTAGAGTCAAATTATATAGATTTTGACTAACATTTAACGATAAAGTTTTTCATCATATTGATATAAAAGAAGTTGCAATTAATATTATTTTTTTTATAGTTTGTGAATATCTAAATTTTATTTTAAAATATCAAATTAATTTAATCTAACTTAACTTGTAAAGTTAGTCAACTTAACTTTCAAAAAACAAAATATGACAACTAAAATGGGACAGCGAAGTATAAGTAAATGCACAACAATATACTTGTAAAGTCTCACAAGTAGAGTATGGGGAGGGAAAAATACACACCGATTTTATCTCGATCTCGTCAAGATAGAGAGACTATTTGTGGAGAACCTTCAAAATAAATACAAATCAAAATAGGTTTAAAAATGAAAACGATGGTGAAAAAATGTAGAAGCTAATTAACAAAAACAATAACGTCATCATTGATAGTGTGATAAATAATACACAATAGACAATAGATTATGAGAAATCAAAAGCAATACACTACAAGAATATGGCTAATACTATGACAAGCAATATTCCACTACATACTAATCTTCTACCATGATTTATGATCTTCACATCCTCCTATTTAAGGTCATGTCCTCTGTAAGATGAAATTGTGTTATGTTTTGTCTAAACACCTCTCCATAATATTTTTTGGACCTACCTTTACCTCTCTTTTCTTACATTATATCCAACCTCTCGCACCTCCTCACTGAAAAATCTGCGGATTTTTTTTAACATGTCCAAACCATCTCATATCTTACTTTTTTTATCTTATCCATGGTGGCCAATCCTACCTTGTCTCGCATATCCTCATTCTTGATCCTATCGCTCCTAGTATGCACACACGTTTATCTTAACATCTTCATTTTCGCAATTTTAATCTTCTAAACATGAAAATTCTTGATTGACCAGCACTCTGCTTCGTACAATAAAATTAGTCAAACTATCAATCTATAGGACTTACCTTTAAATTTAGATAGAACCCTAAAATGCATGAGGCAAGCCTTTATTCATCCATATCATAGTAATATAATGCATCACATCATCCTCAATGTCCCTATTACTTTAAATTAAAAACTCAAAATATTTGAAACTCTCTATCTTGGAAATAGCCTAATACACTCTTCACTTGCTAGCTTCATCTAATGCTATTTTCCTAAAAAAGGTGATCAAGACTACCCCAAAACATCTTTCTTGACTAATAACAGGCCCACTTCATCCCTAGTGATCCTTTTTTTAATTCTTTTTCAGTTTTGAGGTATAGTTAAATCTATGATTTAATCAACTTAACTAATGGGGTCAGAGAATTTAAATAGTACCCTAAAAGAAAGTCACTTGTGAAAATGTCCTAATTTATTTTGTAATGATTTGGTCAAGAGAGTAGGATACAATTAATAATGTTTGTTGCTTGCCCACCCTATCTAATCCAAGGCAGAGGAGTATGACCAAAATAGAGAAAAGTTCACTTGTATTTATTAATTGAGAAAAACTTTTTGTTGCATCAACTTTCTAAACTTCATGATTAATGGTAAAAAATGTATATTCTATTTGAACATTACTATACAATTTATACTAAAAAATGTACTATTTGGTCATTTGATAGATGATTAAGAGAAACAAGAACAACATACTCAGTCAAATCCCATAAGTGAGGTTTGAGGAGGGTAGATTGTGCGCAGACCTTGCTGCTACCTCATAGAAGCAGAGAGACTGTTTTAATTAGTCCTATTAGTGCATGTAATCTGCCTCCTTAAACTATACATATACATACATATATGTGTGTAACTGAATAACAAAACATAAAGAGATTATAATAAAAGAAAAAATTGCGTGGATAAGTAAATATATACTAGTTAATTAGCTAACACAATTATAGTTTGAATTAATTACGGCTCGTGGCAAACATCTAGTTGTAATAGTTGTTTGACTTTTGTATAAGTTGCACGATTAATACAAACGTTGTGCGTGATTATACAAAAGTTGTACGCGAATCAAATTATATACCAAAATATACAAACATTGTGAATTATATAGCGAATTATACAAACGTTATGCAGAAATTGTATAGCAAAACATACAAATACTATACAAAAACTGTGAATTGTATAGCAAATTTTATAAATGTTGCGCGAATTAGGCAAACGCTGCTACAACTATAGAAATGAAATGTAATTCTCCAAACTATAGTTATGGAGCATAATTAAGCTTTATATGTTCACCATTTATGAAATTTGCCTATTATAAAAATGTTATAGCATATCTTTATTTACCCACCCAATCATGCTTGATTTTTTTAGTTTTCTAAATTCAATATTTGATTTTCGTATAAAATATATTATTTGATAAAAATAACTATTCAAGTTAATTAAATAAGGTAAATGACTTTTGAAAGATTTTTTAAAAAATCAACTCGAAGAATAATGAAGAAAGGGGAACTTTTACTTATTCATTTTTATTGATTTGACGAGCAAAGTAATTTTGATCGAACTCCAAAATTTTTGTTGAATTTTTTTTTTTCATTGTCTATATTCCATTTTAATTTGGTCAAAAATCGTTATCCAAATTTAGGTTCAATCTCACATCTTACGGACAATGTTTCGACATGTCTCAATCACTATAGTTGATTTTAATATAGTTACCACATCACAATGTCTCTGTCAAAAATTCTGGAAGATCCAAAGTTTGGTTCCCAATTATTTTATTTTATTTTGGATTTGATATTTTTTTTTCATTCCCAAATTTAATATTATCTTCTTTCTTTCTAACTATTTTCTTTTAATTTTATTATCAAGCACAGATGAATGAGCTTGATAGGGTAGAAAACGAAATTTTATTGGATTAAAGTAAAACTTTACGAGACGAGTATAATCTATCTTTAAACTTGAAGATTCGTTAGGATTTTTTGAAGATGACTCTATTTTAAACACTAGCTTCTGATTGTATAAATCAAAGGAATACATATAAGATAATTTATTAATAATATTTTTTTAACATAGAATGATATGAACCTCCTTATGATGTATCTGATCACCAAAAACGTTAAAGAACATGACTTTCAGAAAGACAATATTTCATGTCTTGATTTCTTTGTGAATATTCAAAGATTATATTTTATGGATATTTAAAATATCTTTTTAGGGGACTATATATTTGTCCTTTCATATAGATGTGAGCTAAAATAGAGTAGCTTTCAAATTTTCATTTGGATATTGAACTCTCATTCTGTAGACACCTATTTTAAATCCAATAAAATTTTAATGTTTATAGATATCTTTCTTTGTTTCTTTTATCTATTTTTCCCGTTGAATGTAATGACCCGGCACTAATAATGTGTGCGGGCAAAACGGACAATACTTCACAGTGTTGGTGTCGGATCGTTACAGATGGTATCAGAGCCAACTCTCGCCTAGTACGATGGTGGGGGCTAAACTCAGTGAGGACGTTGAGTCCCTACGGGGGGTAAGTGCAGTAATGCACAGGGTCTGGGTTGTGTGCGAACGCCTGGCTTGCTGGCTTGCTAGAACTCCCACATCGGAAAAGAGAGGGGGAGTCCTGGGCTATTTAGTGAGGGATCAGTAGCTTAACCTGTGAGGCGTCTTTTGGGACTTTCTCCAAGGGAATAAAACCGTGCACCTAAGGCGGCAGTGCGCAGGGCCCGTTGATGCGGACGCCTGACCTGTGTGGGGGCAAAGTAGATAATACTTCACAGTATTGGTGCCAAATCGTTACATTGAACCACCTTTTGAAAAAGTGTAGATAACTCGTTTTGCTATTTTCCTTCATTTTCCATTATACATTAATTAGAGAAACTTAGTAGCAACGTGCATCTATTTTTATACCATACATATGATAATTGAGATATATCATTTTTTTTTCCTTTAATGCATGATGGGAACTTCTTTTTCATACTCTAATTTGATTTTGTCGTTAATGAAAATGACACAAGTCACAAGAAACACAATGAAATGAAACCATCCAGCATTGACAGCTTGTATTATTATTGACCAGAATAAAAATGTGACTTGAAAGAATAATTTAATATGGTATAAGAGTCAGATTCATTAAATTCGAAGTGGGGCCTTCAGATCTTGTGGGGTTCATGCTCTAGATCGAATAGTAAAATCGTAGATAAAGAATATCTGAATTCAAATGTGAAATTCTGAATGTTTATTTATATTTTATGTATATTTTTTAAAAAATTATGAAATATTTTGTAAATTAAATTGATATTACAAATCACTATATAAATTATAATCTTAAATTCACCCTAGAGTTCCAACCCCAACACCTTCATTAACAAATCTTTTTCTTTTTTGGTACTTAGAATTGATGGGAGACCAAATCAATGATGTTGTGTAACAAAGACATGTAGAAAGGAGAAAATAGTTCTTTAAACTTGTCGCTATTTGGCTCGTAAACAAGATTACATGTGAATTAGAATAGAGTTATAGAGGCAATATAAATATTTTAAAAAAAAAAAAAAAAGACGTTTAGTAGCAATATTTTTTAAAAAAATTTTGGTGATAATATTTTCCAGGAAACAGCCTCTCTACTTCTATAAAGTAGTGGTAAGGTCTGCGTACATTCTATTCTCCCCAAACTCCACTTGTAAAATTTAACTGGATGTGTTGTTATTGTTGTAATTTTAGTGATAATATTTATTGACATAAAAATATTTAGCAATAATTGAGTTACAATCATTACATTCTGAGTTAACAAAGTCCTTAACAACATACTAGTTATAAATACTCATATTTATTATTAACTCTAAACATAATATCACGACAATAATATTATTACCGAAAATCATTTATTTGTTGCGTTTGTATTATAGAGTAGGAAGGAGACAAAGCTCAAGTCCTTGTATTTTTGTCTTGCAACTTGCAAGCTAAACATCATATCAAGTCCGAAATTGCTATCATGCAAATTTCGATTATGTCTTATAAATTCTTTAATCTCCTCTCATATTCACAAACGAGAGATTCATCTAAGATATTCTTTACATCTTTCTTCAAGAGTTTGTCAACCTAGAAGTTTAACAATCCTTGCAGACCCTACATGACAAGAGCTTGATGCATTAAATGGATTATTTTTATTGTATAGAAAAATATGTTTTAATTTAAATAAGAAAGTAATCGATATGAAATAAATATGAAAAAAATAAAAAATAATGCATGCGTTTGAAATGAAATAAATACTAAATTTTAAAAAAAAATGAACTAAAAGTTATTAATTTATTATAATTAATAATTAGAAACTTATAAAAGGATGCAAACAAATCAAAATAAACAAACATGTATGAAATAAATAACCAACGAAAAAAAGAAAATGCCTGTAACAGCCCCCTTGAGTACCCTTAATTAGTTATTATTATTACTCCATTATATCTATATATATATATATATATATAAAGTAACACTCATTCATGAGTTTATTGTTAAAAAATGAACTTTTAGAGTCTTCTTGTCTTATCTTTTAGAGTCTTCTTGTCTTATTTTCCCATTATTTAAATTTACATGCCTTTTGATATGTAGTTTCAAAATCTATTTCTTTTCATTTTTCTATTGTCCATTCGTGTGTTGTCTTCCAAGTTTTCACTAGTAAAGATTTCAAAAATACATAAATAATGAAAAGAATGCTCAAATCACAATTACAAAGATGATTTAATAACCACCCCAAATGATTTTTTGGGGGTTCAAAATAATAAATTGTACTTCATATGTTCCATTTTATGTGGTACCCTTTGACTTGACATGGTGTTTAAGAAAAAAAGTAAGATTTTTGAAATTTATGATCTGAAATCATTCTGAGATATTTATGTGGTTGAAAATCATTTCATTAAAGGTAATAAAATGAAATTTTACAGTTAAATTGTTTCCAAGTAAAGTAAGGTAACATTCTTTTTGGAACGGACCAAAAGAAAAAGATGTCACATAAAATGGAACAGAAGGTGTACTCAACTTTAAGAAAATAGTACAAATAAAATTGTTTTCCTCCAACCAAACTGTTTACAAGCATTTTGAGACCCCAGCCCTTGATAAGCTCCCAGAAAAAGAGACGTTTTTGTTCTCAAAATTTTGAGTGTAAATGGTGATGCATGGTCACAGAAAATAATTAGGCTTTCTGTCCACGTACCTTATATCACATTTGTAATAGAAAACACCTATGACAAATGTCTGGAGAAGTTCAATGGCTACTTCAATAGGCATCCACATCGACGTAATAAGAGTGAAGGGTCCAGGTCAATGGTATGACGTCCTGAATATCGACTTGTAAGTCCTTTTGCCAAATATTTGGTCAATTAGCATCTAAGTTGTCAAAAGTTGGGTCAAGTAACTCAGGTTCACAAATAGCCAACTAGTTATAGGACTCGAAGAACAACAATAGCTTGAGCACCAAACCTAGATCAATTGATTCTGGATAAGCCACGAGCAAAATCCGCATGCAGTGCATGTCCACCCTGTGTGCATGAGCAGCTCAATTTTATCAACTAACAAATCATCACCAAATTGTCATCCTTCTTTCCTGAATACAATTTAATTCAGTTTCCTTTTCACCTTTTTTTCAGAGAAGCAGAACTAACAACCTTTGCTATACTGTGTTACAGTAAGTGGTGATATCAGAAAGTTCCCCATACCAATAAAGAAAGCTCAAAGCCCCATAACAAAGTACATGTGAGAGTAAGGCTATAACAGGAGTCAGACAAAGGCTTAAGAGAGTCGCATTTTGTGGTAGACAATCCTTTCCATGGTCCATCACCATTAAACAGAAAAACTAAATAATTGGAAGGCAAAGAAACAAACCTTATAAACAATAATGTGTGCCACAGGAAGCCCTTGGTTACCACCGTGCGCCAAAAGAGAAAGATCACCTATAAGATCTAAAACCTTGTGTCTGCAAGGTTCATTACTAAAACGTAGCGGTGGATTCAGCCAGCCTTTACTTTCACTGTAGAAGAGGAGATATCATACCTGAGATTAAAATAAAGAAAATACAACTTGTAGAAAACATAATGGGCTCAGATTGTCAGTGGTGGTGAATTTTCATATGGAGAAGCACCCTAGCAGGCATGTTATATTTGATTAAAGCAACAAACGAGACATGCCATGCATCCTTAGGTGATACTACTTATTCCCAGTCAAATATTTCTGAAGCTTTCAAAAAGTTGGATAAAGCATAGATGTCACCTAATCATATTTTTCAGCATTCTTCCAAAGAAAATTAAAAAAGAAGTGTCTCTAACCTACAAACAATAGCATTGTTGGCGGAACCCCCCTTGATAACTCCTAATTTGCGTAGTTGTTCAACCTGGATATTAATTCAGCACAAATACTATAAAAATGTCATAAACATAAAAACATGAATGATGAGTCATCAGCTATGTTGCATCTGTATCTACTGATGAAGGAGACTACCTTTACACTGAGCTGCACAGACTCAACTTTCAATGCCGTGGTTGTGTCAGATTCTTCAAAAATACAATACTTTTGAATAATCCCCAACACATTGGTTGACATTTTTTAAGAGTCCGAGCAACATATCCTTTACATGATAACCTTTCTTTGTCTAAATAAATGCATTGAGAAAGGATAGATGTATAAAAGTTCTCAACAAGATAGTGCTTTTTCAACATTCAAAATGGAATCTACTTCAACAGGGTACAATTTTTTTTTAATTGTTTTCAATTGAAATTTCTTTCGCTTTTTATTTTTGAATACTCAATATTTATATTGACAACAATTTATCAAACAAATATAATTCATTGTGATGAATGAGTGGATCTATAGCTTTATTTTATATTGTCCATTAATTAGAAAGTGTAAATATATCTTTTTTCAGATTTCTTTCAATGTTTTTTGGTCATCCTTAGTTGTGATTCAAGATGTAAAATCATAGTGAATTGACTTTATAAGGTCTTGGGCAACTAAGGATGTCAAGTTTTTTTTTCTCTAGACTTGTATTTTTGAAATCCTCTGAGACTGCTCAAGTGCTGAAAAAGGATCTGTGAAGTCCCATTTTGGGATGTCACAAGACGCTCAATCATGAACACTTCTATAAACAAGACCAAACATCCTACTACCACTGCTATTACATATTTCAAGGATTCAATTCATTCACAGGCTCCGATTAACCATGATGTAAAATATTTATCAAAAAGAACCTCACGGGACTACATTAGTAATTTCATTGACCAGGTACCAAAGAAAAAAAACATGACAAGCAAACATACCATCTCTTTGCTTAGTCCACAGATGGCATATCAAATATGTCCATCATGGATAAACTATTTATAAAGTGCTTCTTGTTGCCAAAGCAAGACCATAATCTCATAGTGAAGTTCTAATACAGACAAATAAAAGAGCTGAGATAACATTTTGAATATGAAGATTGGAAATCACCTGCTCATAAATGCAAAAGGTTCTTGCAGAACCTAGTTCTTTGGTAAAGAAATCTTTATCAAGACAGGTTGAACAGAACCACTGACAGCCAATTTCAGGTGCCTGCAGGCAGTCAAGCCAATGGAATCCATTTTAACGACTTCCTGATCAAAAATAATTTGCCTAATCTTGGTCAGCATTTCATAGTTTTTAGCTGAAAGAAAATAACTCCACCTATTGTCTGAGCTAATTATTAGTGATCTTGACCATGAAGCTGTTCACTACACAGTCAATTGCTGCTCATCAGACAGACAAGTTTAGCACAGGTATCACAACCAAGAGTTCAAATTCAATTAAAGGATGTTAGCAAAGAAACCCCTATGCCAGACAATCACAGAAATCAGTTAAGTGCATGAAGATCTCCATACCATTGTCAATCTATGTGCACAAAAACAAAGAATAGCATAGCAGACAAACTCTCAGAAATTTACCTGTGGAAAGTCGATGCCATAGGTAATCTTGACCTTTGAATAAGGGAATGCAGCTATAAAAGAATCATTTTTCCATACAGCTACAGGTTCTCTAAGAACAGGAGCTAATTTTGCACAGCTATTACCGCTACAATCTAATGCTGCCTTCAGCCCAGCTTCTTCAATTGCTTCCACCCATTCTCTTGCTGATCCATCCAGAATAGGAACCTGCCTCAGTTTGTTTAGTTCAACAATTAGTAATTCTGCTATCAAAATATTATCTTCGATACTGCCCTTCATCTAGTCAAAAAAAGATATTTGAACACCATAATTTCGATGACTAATAGCTAAGCCATCACAAAAGAAAATAATTGAACAAGTTAAAAGCAAAATTATAGCCCCTGAAAAATCTGGCTAACCTATATCTTTTTTTTAGTATAGTAACGTAACTCTAACCTATAAATACTCCGTCTCTTCCAAATTTACTACCCAAGTTGAATTTGGTGGTCATAATAAGGAAATTTACCATCAAATCATTGTTAATAGATTTGAACTGATACAGCCAGAACTTAATCTTCTTATAAGTAATTCAATAATCTCATTAAAATAGAAGGTGCAGACAATGAGCTTACAAAAAATAAACACAAGCTCCCTGTGCACTTTGCAGGAAGTCAAGGAAGACCAGGAAAGGGTATCTATGTTGTATACATCTATAACTTTGCACACAAAATCTAAAGGATGCAGACATTGTATTTGAGGGTTATAAAGCTACTTGTTTGGAAAAACCTGTTGTGCCTCTTCTTTCACATGAGCCACAAATGCACGCCATAATTGTGGATCCAATCTTTATAACCTGTTTATCCATTTATTGGTAGTCCTTCCAGACCAGTAGGGGTGCACCATACTCTGAACCATACTAGATCGGTTTATTTCGGTATTTTTAGAACGATTTTTCGGTGCAAATTAAAAATAAATGAAAACGATTAAACAAACAAGGGAATTAATTTGCCGCACACTATTTGAAGAGTCAAAGTGCCAAACTTGGCAGCATTCCAGTGAGTGACCTGTTTGCAGCACACTATTTCAATTTGCACTTCCAGATTCAAATACATTCAGTTTCCACAGTGAGCAAAGTGTCAAAATGCAGTTTGCACTTCCATTTTCCAGATTTCCAGCGGCATTCCAATTTCCAGTGGCTGCAGTGCTCGGCAATGCAAAATTTGCAAATAGCAAGCTGCAAGCTTGCATTCAAAATAGGAAATTGCATTCACAAGAATTTAGTAAATAGCAAATTGCATTCAAAATACATTCAAATGTCTCCAAATATTTCAAAACACAAGTCACCAAATTTAAAACATCACAAAATATTAGATACGATCACAACACCCTTCTTCATTGTCTTGAAGTCTTGAACACCACAAAATATTTCCAATTAAATGAACAAGACATGGTTGAGCACTTGAACTTGAAATTTTGAAAGAACCTAATTAAAAAGATTAAACCAAAAGGTAGAAACTTAGAAGTTAGAATATAATTTTCAAAAACAAAAAGTTATCTCATATCGAACAAATAATCTGTTGAAACTCACCATTATTAGACATTAGAACACTAGCAGCAAATTGCTTTCATGCATCAACAATGAAAGAATCCCTTCCATTGTTTGTCATTTCAAAAGATTATTTAAACAAATGTCAAGCAACATAAATAAGTAGATCACTAAAAGACACAAAAAAATAAAAATATGAAAACTTACCAAGTTCAAGTTTCTCAAGATACTCCAAACTTTCTTCCACACAAAAAGAATTGGTTTCTTTTCTAAGCCAATCTTGAGCACAAACAAGAGATTGCACACATTTAGGAGTTAAAAGAACTTCTAAATCGATCAAGAATACAACCACCGGTACTAAATGCACATTCTGATGCCAGACTCGAAATGGAAATAGCCAACACATCACGAGCTAACTCTGAAAGAACAGGAAATCTTTGAGCATTAACTTCCCACCAACTTAAGACATCAAGATCATCATGTTCAGGCTCTTGATCTTCTTGAAGGTATCTCTCTAACTCTAACCTAGCACCCCCACTTCCACAATCTT
>JAOTQR010000011.1:7745628-7773447 GCA_025774065.1 Solanum ossicruentum
TCCTCTTCCTCTTCCTCTTCCTCTTCCTCTTCCCCTTTCATCGTTCATGGCTTCAAAATAGCCGTAAAATTCATCTAACCTTGTATTATTTTAACTTTTCTCTCCCTCTAAACGTGCATAATGATGAAACTTTGAAGTATTTGGGAGTTCGAGGCGATTAGAAGTGGGATTTCCTTAGATCTGGTTTGTCTTTTCGGTAAGAAATTTCTTGGTTATATGGTTTGATTTTGTTGGAAATTTTCATGAGCCAATTTGGAATTTTTTGATGTGTTTTCATGTATTCGGGTGTTAAAACTTTTGGGGGGTTTTGTGTTCTCTTCTGGATCGGTTGTATTTGACTCTATATTGTTCTATCATTGGTTCAAAATTGGGAAATTAAGGTTTGCTTTTATAAGTGGAGGATGATTGCATGTTGCAGATGGTGGCAAAAATAATGATGATAATTTTGTCTTGTCGTTGTGGATTAAGGATTTTCTGGCTTAAAGTGGAATCCGATTTTGTCATAATCAGAGTCTCCAAATTTATTGGAGAGAAGTTGGTTGTTTTAACTTATACCTGGTCCGTTCCAATATAACCTTCACTTTAGCAAGAGAATTTGGTCCCAAATTTAGCTACACCTTAGGAATTCAAGACAAAAAATTTATATGTTTTCCCAACTATACCATTATACTCCAGTTCTTAACTATGTTTGTTTAGTAACCTACACAGTGTTTATTGATTTCTTAGAAGACTTTTTTGCTAAGGTGACACTTATTTCGGGACAGAAATATTAGAATATAAATTGAGTGTTTTGAAGTGAGTATGAGAAAATGGGACTCAAATGATGGATGTAACAGTGTAAGCATTTTGCTGTTTTTAACCCATTAAGAAAATGATAATAGAGTGTTTATTTAGTGAGTTTGAAGTGAATTTGGAAACAGAAGGAACTTGCTGAGTTTGGTTTTTACAGCTTAAGATTTGTGTTTTTCTACGTATTAAGGTTGGGCATTGTATTCCAGTTAGTCATCTATCAAAAATGAGAATAGCACTCTTGGCATGTTGATGGATGATGGAAATATAACATGAATAAGTGAAATGGATTGTTAACCCTTATGAAAGTCATGTGATTGCACTTATGTGCAATGTGTTTATGCTTTGATGGGTTTGAGGTTGCATATCATTTTTCTGTTTTGAGATTTTCCTGTTGATATTTGTTTGTGATGTGGTCCTTCAGGTTAAATGTCTTGGTGTTGCTTTTCAAATCATTGTTGGGGGACATTTTGTCCACCTGATAGATGACGGTCATTCCAATGGATATTAATTTAGATCATTCATCTCGGGAGAGGGTTCAGCGCCTCTACAACAAGGTTGGTGTTTGCTTATCTCCTTATTTCTTTTCTGTTTCAATTGAGTGATTCAACAACATACCCTGTGAAACGCCACTACGTGGGATATGTGGAATTTCAATGGAGTGTTTATATATATAAAACTATTAGGCATTCATTTGTGTTTTCTGCTTTACTTGTAAAGCTGTAAGTTGAACATCCATATAAATAACCGTTTTTGTTGGCTGTAAAGCTGCAAGTCGTATCTATCTGGATCATCTTTTTACACAAAAAGCAACTATATAGTTTGAAACATGTAATTGACATTTTTTCCTCATCTTCAATTTTATTTTTCCAAAGAATGTTGAGCTGGAGAATAAACGGAGAAAAGCAGCACAAGCTAGAGTTCCTTCTGATCCAAGTGCATGGCAACAAATGCGAGAAAACTATGAAACTATCATCCTTGAGGATCATGTTTTCTCAGAACAACATGATATAGAGTATGCCTTGTGGCAGTTGCATTACAGGAGAATTGAGGAATTGCGGGCACACTTCAATGCTGCTGCAAATTCTGGTGGGTCAACCAATGGGAAGGTTCCCCCTAGTAGTGTACCAGATCGCATCACAAAGATCCGAACACAATTCAAAACTTTTCTCTCAGAAGCAACGGGTTTTTACCACGATTTGATGCTAAAAATTAGGGCCAAGTATGGTCTGCCACTGGGATATAACTCTGATGATACAGAGAATAACATTGCTTCCTCTAAAGATGGTAACAAGTCTGTGGAGTTGAAGAAAGGATTGATATCTTGCCACCGTTGTTTGATTTATCTTGGCGATCTTGCTCGGTACAAAGGCTTATATGGTGAAGGTGATTCTAAAGCTCGTGATTTTGCGGCTGCTTCTTGTTATTACCTGCAAGCCACTTCACTTTGGCCTTCAAGCGGTAATCCTCATCATCAGGTATTTTTTGCAGTGAAAGGGGAATATGAATATTGAGTAACCTTCATATAAAATGGTTTGTTTTCTGATTGTTATTGTTTTGCTGGTCAATTGTGTTGTTTCACCAGCTTGCAATACTGGCTTCTTATTCCAATGATGAGCTGGTGGCTATTTATCGCTATTTTCGCAGTCTTGCAGTAGAAAGCCCTTTTGCCACCGCAAGGGATAACTTGATCATTGCATTTGAGAAGGTAACCAACCTATCTTTGAGGTGACCTCCCTCCCCCGACCAATTTCTATTTAGGGTCATGTCTACTAGGTTTGCTTAGTGTAGACTGAGATCTTGAGAGTCTAATTAGTCTATGTTACACATAGGCAGATGCAGGAAAAGGTTAAAAAGCAACAGTTGCTTAGAATGACTTGAATTATGTCATAAATATCTCTTCAACTTGTCCATGAGAAGTCATATATATTTCTTCTGTGCATCTGTCTGTGGCGATGCCACTGCAGACATCTTGTTGTAGTATGGGCCTTCTTGCGGTAAATTTTGGTACATTACCATAAACGGTTTTGGTAAAAGCTAAGGATGTTGTACCATTACTATTCTAATAGCGGACAGTATTGAATTTTTTAGTTTTTATGTAAAAGCAAATCATAGGCAGATGGTGAATTTGGTTTATTGCTTAGAAAATTTTTAATTGTCCTGATTCAAAAATTCTTTTTTATTTGTATTCTATATGCATAGAGCTGTACTATGCCCTGTGTTATGCTCATTACTTGTGGCCTTGTCAGAATATGCATCCAGGAAAATTGTGACATACTTGTGTATTGGTTTTGCTATTCTGAACAAGAAGAGATTGGGGAGGAGCTTTGATTTTTATATTTTACTGTGGTTTGGACATAGACATTTTGCAGTATGTTTATAGTGCAACCTTTACCAGAAGGTGTAGCTATTTTATAGTTATGTGGACAACATTTTCTTTCATTTTCATTGGAAAAGTTGAACTCTATTAATATGAATGCATGTTAGCTATTAATATGAATCACCAAGGAGGTGTGCAACCAGTAATTTTTGGGTTCCCTTTAGCCCTAATTTGAAATTTGTTTAGTTATTTGAGATGTTATTGGTCCTTTGTAAAATTTGTAAACAATGACTTTTGTGTCATCTTTTGGCAGAACCGTCAATGTTACACCCAGATGTTGGGGGATCCTAAAGTTTCCTCTACCAAGGCAGTACCTCCTCGCATGACTGTAAAAGGAAGAGGCAGAGTTGAAACAAGGCAACCAATGAAAGATGATAAGGTTGAAACAATCTTGGTCCAGGAAAAAGCTTCTAGTATGCCAGACATCTTCAAAACCTTTACCATGAGATTTGTTCGATTGAATGGCATTCTTTTCACTCGCACAAGGTTTTTTCCTGTCCATACTCTAATGGATTGTTTGCTATTTGACTACAACATAGCGATATGCTGATATTGTTCTGTTTTAATCTTTAACCAGCTTGGAGACTTTTGGGGAAGTGCAGTTGGTGGTCAAGAGTGATCTGCTTGAACTTCTCTCTTCTGGGCCTGATGAGAAGTATAATTTTGGTTTTGACGCCGCCGACTGTAGACTGGCTTTTGTGAGGCTGGTGGCTATCCTGATATTCACTGTTCATAATGTAAATAGGGAAAGTGAAAATCAGTCATATGCTGAGATCTTACAGAGATCTGTTCTTCTACAGAATTTGTTTACTGCTGTTTTTGAGTTAATGGGTCATGTGGTTGAGAGATGTGCCCAATTAAATGATCCCACAACAAGCTTCCTTTTGCCTGGTGTTTTGGTGTTTGTGGAGTGGTTGGCGTGCCATCAAGATGTTGCACTTGGCAGTGAACCAGAAGAGAAACAAATAATAGCTAGATCATTTTTTTGGAAGAACTGTATTGCTTTTTTTAATAAGCTATTGTCCAGTGGGTTGAAGTTCATTGATGATTACAAGGATGAAACGTGCTTTTTCAATATGAGCAGGTACGATGAAGGAGAAAGTGGTAATCGTCTTGCATTGCCTGAGGATTTCGAACTGAGAGGATTTCTACCTCTTCTTCCGGCACAACTTATCCTTGATTTTTCAAGGAAGCATTCTTTTGGTGGTGATAGTGGCATCAAAGAGAAGAGATCACGTCTCCAGAGGATAATAGCAGCAGGAAAGGCTCTTGCTAGTGTGGTCCGTGTTGGAGAAGAGGGAATATATTTTGACAGTAAGGCAAAGAAATTCATCATTGGGATTGAGCCCCAAGTATCTGATGATTATGTTCTTGGTTGTGCCATGGAAGTTCCCAGATTAAGTGGTATTGAGCAGGAGAATCCAGCTGCACGGCAGTTATGTGTAGGAGCTCTGCAGCCAAAGCAAGAATCGTATGTGGAGTGTGAGGAAGAAGATGAGGTGATTGTCTTTAAGCCATCTGTGGCAGAAAAGTATGTGAATGGAAGTGCTTCAAACATGATAACCTCAGAAGTCCCTGTTTCTTGTGTCGGTGCTGCCAAGGTTCCTCCCGGCATTAGCATAGCCTCTGCTGGTCTAGGAAATCAGATGGGTCCATTTTCAGCTGCTCTTGATGGGTTGATCATGCCGAGTGCTGTACATACAAGTGTAAGGCCACCCTCAACTATTGCCAGTAACAGTGGCCAATATATGCATCCTATTCAACCAAGTACATCAATATGGTCTGTCGAACAGGGTGCTGTTATGAATGGGTTTGCTAGCTTGAACTTGATGGGAAATGGTCCGACTATAAAATCTGAGTTACAAGATCATTCAGGAGTATTTCCACCGGCACCATATTCGATCCCTTTTTCACAGTCCGTCAATTTTAGCATAGCAAATAATAATCCCGCACAGGTTCCAGCTGCTGCTATCCCGTCTAACCTCAGCTCACTTTCATCCTCAGTAGCTGGTATTGACAGCATGTCAATTAAATCTCCATCAGTCATGTCAACAGGCATAAAGAAAAATCCAGTCAGCAGACCTGTTAGGCATCTGGGTCCACCTCCAGGCTTTGGTTCTGTTCTTCCCAAAGTCATGGATGAGTTTTCATCAGCCATTACTGTAAAGAATGAGCATACTCTTCCTCCTATAGATGACTATAGCTGGCTGGATGGATATCAGTTGTCTTCATCACATTGGAGCATTGGTTTTAATAACTCGACTAATCATTCAGCGCAAAACCACCTCTCCACGAGCAAGAGCAGTAGCTCAGATGAGATGGTAAGCTTTCCTTTCCCTGGGAAACAGGTAAACTCTCTGCATGTACAATCAAGGAACCAGAAAGGTCAGGAAGACTACCAGACATCTGAACAATTAACAATGTACCAGGAGCATCCTCAGCAACTCAAGAGCATAAATCAACAGTCTGTTGCACTGCCTCAGCAGCATCAAGGACAGTCTCTATGGGAATGTCGTTTCTTTGTGTGATATGGATATGAGAGATTAGATGGTAAAATCCTTTTAAAACTTATAGGAGAACTATCTTGACCAAACAGCCCATATTTTGTTCTTTCCTACCCCTGTATTTTATAATTCTTACAGTTGGCAGCTCATGTTTTTCTAGGTTGTTTAACAGTTACTGTGACGCGATGTCCAGCGGCCTGTTGCGATGACGTTCAACTATCGTAATTGCAGTATGGCCGAGGTCATTAAGGTTTTCTTGCAGCATGGATGTTCTTGGAGTGTTGCAGGCACTTGCTGTCAAGCAGGTATTGCCCCCCTCCTTCCTCCCATCTCTCTTTGTTTCTCTTGGTCTTCCACTGTGCATTTGAGTAGACATACTTTTGACTTTTTTTTAATCCTGAAAATACGGCCTTCTTGTCTGGGTAGCTTACTGAGGAAGTTCCTCACTGTTTTCTTTTCTTCCTAGAGTAGTTTCTGTGAGCATACTTAATAGCTCTGTGTGTGGCTGATTGTCTGTGTAAGCTTTGCTAATATTATTTAAGACATTTCTTTTCCTGTTTGTTTGAAAATTTATTGGGGCTGGGGTTAATGTAGAGTTAGAATGTGATTCCTATGCTTTTCATATTGGAAGCCCTGAACAATTATGATATGTCCTATCCTTAAGCTATTGAATTCCAATTTAAAATTTCCCACCCACTTTCTTTTCTGTTTGTACCTCGAGGTAATTAAAGTTTAATTCCCTATTTTTGTATTGAAGTAGTTTGCCCTTTCAAAATTCTCATGCAATCGAGGGGAGACCACATCAAAGCTGAAAGCAATGGATTTCTCACACTTTTTTTGGGTGTATGCAGTTTGTGCCTAGCTCTCCAGACTGGATGAGATAGACTGAGGTCAGTAGGTGCAGCAATTGGAAGCTCTTCAAGTATGAAACTTGCATGGTTGGTATATCAGATTTTGGTGGGTTGCTGGATGCAGTCAATGGATGAGAAGCTAGTCAATCCATCTTATAGTAGATCTCTCGTACCAACTTCTGCTACATGCCATGATGAGCAGTGTCCAACTATTAAATGTTTAAGTAGATATCCTGGCAGTTACATATCCGCCTAAAAGTTCTGCAATGGGGTTTTGCGGAAGATCATACAGAAGGATTAGTTATCAGGGAGTAACTATGGATATTGATTAAAATAAGTTCGGGAATATACCACACATATTTCTCACTTTCTCTGGTTTGTCGCATTGTCAACTAGTGACAATATCCTGTGTGTTATTTGGATTTGTGATGCTTGAGATCCAGTTGGATAATTAGTGTCTTGTCACCTGTATCTTGGCACGCCAAGTTTCCAGGCAGGGAATGCCCAAACCATTTGTTTTGATAGAACACCTTTAATCTTTGGTTTAGTGTGTGGGGCATCTACCCCCACCCCCACTGTTTATGTTTACATTTAAGTTCATCTTTTCGTTATTCACCAAATTTTCCTGTTATTGACAATGCTGGAAATGGACTTTGTTTTCGCCCTTTTGAAGTAGCAACCTATGGCTTTATGCTAAAATGATGTAAAACTCTAGTGCTTAAGTAGGTTGAAGATTAACTAAGGTAATATGATCAACTAATGCTGTTAAATCTTATAGGTTCAAGGTTTTGGCAGATGAATATAAGGAATCAACTCTCTTGAATTTATCACCAAAAAATGGAAGAAATCTTCGATCACACTCTTGAAATTGAACAACCAACTTATTTTGGACATTGGGAAAAGGACAACTATACCTCCAAACAATCATAAAAGATATCTAATTATCCTCCATTATACTTTAGGTCATTATTGTCTGATTAAAAACCAACTATTTAAAGAGAAGATAATGAGATAACAGAATTTGTAATTAGATGTAATATTACAAGTATTAAACTAATTAAACAAATCCATTGAACGCTTAGTGTAAGTCGGGAGGTTGAAAGTAAGAACACTATTGGTGATTACAGATGTTTTAGGCTAATCAAAATCAGATGAAAGGCAAAAAAGTATTCTCCAACATCGATAATGGCAAAAGAGAAGAACCCCCATTTCGGCATTGCCAGAAAACCCAATTCCTTGATTTGCTGCTATTCTTGCGTTAAAAGATTGAGGTGTCTTGCTTCAACTGCTATGAAAATAGACCTAGGTAAAGATCAGAGAAGATGATGAGATACTAGAGTGTAGTATCTTGGAATTTTCAAAGTCAAAATGAAGAAAGAAAAGTGCACATCTAACCTGCTACACTGGTTCTACGAGCCCTATGTATGGATTATAGAATGTTCTAGAGGCCGTATAACAAGGGGCCCTAAGACTTGAATTTTTTTTAAAAAAAATCTCAGGTGCTTTTGAAGAGACCATTTACGAGCTGTATAAGGACCTATCAACTCATAGAATAAGGTTGTAGAAGAGGATTCTGAAATATAAGCCTCAAAATAGGATGAACCATGGTCTTCTCCACGAACCGTGCAAGGGTTCATATAAAACCACCAACATTCGAAATAATTTTGATAAGGAAGTTCACAAGGGGTTTCTACGGCTTGTGAAAGGAACCACAAGCTGTAGACCTTTTGTAGAGTTTAGATTAAGAAAGTTTAGATTTTGAATTTTGATAGTACGAGTGGGAATCTATTAATCATAGAAGTTTTCACGATTTGTAGATTCTGATTGTGGAAAAATTCAAGGACTCAGATTTCACTCTTGATTTTCACGAGGTAACTTTCACAGATCGTGATCACAATTGTCAATTATTTTTAAAGGTATTTTAAACATTTTTTATATTTTTAATAGTAAAGCTATGTTATTTTTAAGCTTTTCCTGAGCCCTATAATTGGTTTTGTACTACAATTCACCCTTATTCCCTCTCATTCACTCAAGACCTAAAGTCCCTCAAGGATTTCTCTCCTAAGGTCGTCTTCTTCGTCAAACTAGGATTTCAAGAATTCAAGGTTAGATTTCATCCAAGGTATAGAGGTATTCATTCATGGAGCCCAAACATTTCAATATTTTAAATTCAAATTCTTCTTAATTTCATCTGTCGTTCATGTGATTTTTTATTGTTGTTTCAATTATGATTCAATTGAAATTATTTTTCTTGATTGTGTATGAATTACTTGAAATACATTATTTAAAGATGATTTTTCTATGAATCCATGCAATTTATCCTAATTTTAGTTATGAGTTATGCTCATGATTTTACAATAATTTCATGCATGCTTTATGAAAATGATGAATTATGCTTTAATGATGACTTTCAAGAAAAAAATGAATAAATGAGAAAGATTACTCACACATGAATAATGGTGAAAGGTTTCTCATTTAGTTATGAATTCATAATGATGAAGGGATATTTCTTGCATTACATAAATCATGATTCAAGGAGCTACTTTATTTGTGTCTTTATGAAACTGATTGTTAGTTTATTGTTGTCTTTCTACATAATATGCTTTACTGATTTACTTTAGAGATAAGTATCAAAAAACACATCTAAACTATCCTTTCTTTTTTGAATTTCATACCTAAACTATTTGAAATGTGAGTCATACCTGAACTATCACTTATTAGTTTGAGAAACACACATCTATCTTTTATTCTACTTTCACCATAGTGTGTGTACTACACTCCCTCTTTTATTTTTAAAAAAATGCCACATCACACTTACATGGACAAAACATTCTACCTTGGCAAAAAATAAATAAATTATAGTATTAGTTAAAATAAAATATTACAGTATTACTTTTTCAAAAAATATTATAAAATAAAATATAAAATATTTTTCTTACTCAACCCCACCACTTGGGATACTTTTCGAATCTTCCATAAGGGAAAAGGCTTGAATATTTAGTTTAAATAAGTCGTATCTTGCTCAGACCAATAAATAGAGCTAAGCTTATAGTTAAAGCCGCTAATGGAAAATCGAAATAACTAGTTATAGTAAGCCTCTCACCGTAACCCCCCCCCCCCCCCCCCCCCCCCCTCCCCCCCAAAAAATATAAAATTTTTTTAAAAACATTCTTACTTCATCTCCCTCTTAAAGTAATAGTATAGATATTATTTTAATTTTTTTTAGAAAAAATTCTACTCTACCACTCAATCCTCCATTTTTAAAAAAAATATTTTTAGAAAATTATTTCTTATTTGTCGCAATTTTTTTATAATTTTTTTATTTTTGTTATATTCGATAAACAAGTAGAAAAATGTATTTCTAAAAATATGTGTATATATCTAATAAAAAATAAAAAAAGGTAAATAAATTAAGAGCAGAGGATTAGAGGAAGGTATGGGATAGATTATTATTTATTTTAAAAAATATCAATTTCTTTATTAGGAGTAAGGACTGAAGTTTGAACTTTTAAAAAGTATTTTATAAAATATATTCAAAAAAATAAAAGGACGGGGAATGTTAGGGGGTGGGTGGGGGGTACGCGGGTTTGTGGGTAGTGGAGTAAGTTACAAAGATATTTCAAATTTATTTTTTAAAAATAATAATTTTTGGAAGAATATTTATACTTTAATATTTTACTTTTAACTAATATTAATATTTTATTTAATTTTTCTCTGTGGCATGCCACATGAGAAGGTTTTCTCCAATAAAAGAAATAGTATATTACACACACCACATAGGTGTATTTTTCAAACTAATAAATGATATTTAAGTGTGTTTTTGATACTTATCTCCAATAATAACAATAAAAATTTAATGTCCTATCTTACTAAACAAAACTTCTTGAAAATTCGAATTACTAAATTACACAGGAACCTATTCCAGTAGTCGTCGTCGTCATCACAACCACCATCACCATCTTCATCTGATGCTGCAATATCAAAAACGAAATCAAGAAAGAGGATATCTTACAAAAGATGAAAAATGAAATGTTTACATTTTCAAAGTCAAGAATAGGGCCGGCATGCAGTATAACAAGTTACACAAATATAGGAAGGATTCAAATCATACGTACACATTGACAGCGTAAACAACTTTTGTTGAATTTGTGGAATTTTACTTAGCATATATAATTTAGAAGCACAAATACAAGAAACAATTATAAGAAGTAAATCAAGGAAGAAGATATCTTACAAAAGATCATGAGTATGGACCTCGATAGAATTTTCATAGTTGTCTTGAATGTCCTGTTAAATTTTCTTGGTGGAATTCCGAATAGATTGTTGACAGTCATGAAGTGTGGTTATATCGGCAAATTCTAGAGAGATAGAATCCAGATAACGACAATCTCTAAGAAAAAATCGTTCAAGGTTTGTAAAGTGATCACTACTACCTCTCCAGTACTGAATGTATACCTCATCCAGGAGCAAGAACTTCAAGCGAGGAAAACCTTCCTCAACTACTTACCACTCCTCGCCAAAGAAGGCATGATTTGATAGTTTAAGGACCTCGACGTTGGGTAATTTATCAACAATTCTCAAATCCTTCCATGCCAAAAAGAAATATCCGTTAAAAGCTAAATTCTTAAGGTTATGTGGAAAAGCATCTGGAGAAGGTTAGACCAAAATTAGAACATCAATTGGTGGTCCGATTCCATCGAATGGGCTCCATTCGCGCAATCATCTGAAACCTCAGAGGATCTTGTGGAGTAGATGTTAGAAATTGGGCAGCGGAAGCAACAAACAAGATCAAAACTCTTACATAATCCTAATGCAATATCACTTATATCACGAATTTGTTGAATTCTAGTAGAATGACTTACCTGTTTAAGCTTTTCACAATTGCTTCTTCAACGTCCGCATAATCAACATGTGAGTCCTGGACTTCGATCTTCTGCTATTTCCTGAACAATTTCCTAGCCAACACTTATGTGGGCAAGTGATTGAAGAAGTTTGTGGATTTGTGTTTTGTTTCTGTATCTTTTTCTCTGCAGGAGGACTTCTCTTTATATACTCAATTTCAGAAGAAGAAGAGCACAAAGAAACCATGGTTAGAGGGTCATTAAGGGCCAAATCAAGACCCAATCAAAACCCCCAGCCATTTTTATTCCTCCATTAAAAGAAAAAAATGTTTCATCTTTGGACCGTAGGAGATGGAATTACTTCGATGTATTCAATAACCCATAAACCCTAAAAACGTTTTTCTCTTTTTAATTTGAAAAATTCTCAAAATTAGTATATTATTTTACAATAATACCTATTGATTTCATTTCCAAAAAAAAAAACATTTTTGATATTTTATTTAATTTGAAATATTTATAAAGCAATGAATTAATATATATAATAAAACCCACTGATTTTTATTTCAAAAAAAACTTTTTCTCAGAACTGGCTAATTATTCAGGCATAGTAGGGACCGAAGATACACTTAACTGAGGCTTCTATTTACGATAATAATTCTCAAAAGAACAAATTAATCATATAGTAAAAAATTACACATTATTCCACTAAAAATATGTAATTGCACTCCTCAGTATTAACATTAAAATCTACCATTGCATCTTATTTAACCCCCGTGTTAGAATTATCAACACCAATCAATTAAATTAAATCTTTTGAAAAAATTTGATTTATTGACTAAATTAATCCTTTATCTTTTATATTTAATTTATTTCATGTGACGGATATAAAAGTCCATCTACAGGGTTTTCACGTGAAACTGTTAAGTAGCCATAAAGTGGTGTATTCAACTCGAGACCGAGACACAGTTCTATCAACTAATCATTATTTCACTAATGTTATTTGTAATTATTCAACCCATTAGGAATTTATTGACTCATCAAAAGTCTCACTTTTTAATGAATTTAAAATAATTTAACAAACCACATAACTCGTTATAATTATATCAAGATTAAGAGTATAAGTACATGCAATGGACAAGAGAATTTATTTATTAAATATTTAGAACATAAATAAAATTCTCAAATTGGTCCGTTCAATACATACAAAATGCATTAGCACAAGAAGTTGGAATTCAATCATTCCCACAATTAAGATCAAATTATATTTCATCTTGCACTACAATCACCTAGATGTTTGTCCTACCTCATCTTTGACCGTAAACATATTAACTTTAACTTATATAAACCGACAATTTTAACCTTCCGCGTATGAGCTAAATTCTTCATATGCAAAATTGTCTACTATATAAGATATGAATACACATGTATACATAATGAAGTATTCAAATAAAGTTTTTTATTATAATAAATAAACTAATGTATCAAGTCTTTAGAAGAGATTAAAATAAAATACTATAACACAAATACATGGTTAGTAGTATATCCCAACAATCTTCCACTTAGACTCATAACCATGCATTCATAATCTTAATACCCATTTCTTCTACATGCTTGTCAAAAACCTTATGCGGTAAGCCTTTTGTGAATGGGTCTGCCAAATTGTCCTTCGACTCAATTTTCAACACTCACATCACCCTTTTGTGTAATATCACAAATCAAGTGATACTTCCTCTAAATGTGTTTACTTCTTTTATTGCTACATAGTTCTTTTGAGTTTGCAACTGCACCACTATTTTCACAATAAAGTGTAATTGATGCTTCAATCGAAGGAACCACTCCAAGCTCTTTTAGGAAGTTTCTGAGCCAAACAACCTCCTTAGCCGCCTCAAAAGCAATAACATATTCAACTTCGGTGGTGAAATCATGTCACAACCCAAGTCTAGGGCCTAGACGTGACACGATGAATTGGGAACCCGAAGGAACCCCAAACAAGCCTCTTAACTTATCATTACACATCATTGATCGCGGAAGTATGTAAAAGACATAAAACAAGCATAAAGGGCGAAGGGGCTAAGGGATAGCTTGCCAAAACATCAAAATCAAAGACAAGGAGTCATAGCTCATATCAGAATTACACAACTTGTTCAACAAACACCTCTAAATACATAGATAGAGCTGGGGCCAAGACAAAGTAACCGGGCTCACCCTCATAGTCAAAATAAAACATAAGAAAGTGTCTCAATACATGGATAATAACAACATAGACTAAGGTCCTCAAAATGGAGGATTCATCAACAAGCTTGGAATAGCACCGACTTGCCACATGGAGGAGGAAGATGATTAACTTGAGCGTCAATCCCTATATGGTGATATCATGTAGGCAAGAGTATGCGTTAGTACGTTTGAATGTACTAAGTATATGGGATGCGATGCAATAAAAGATAGACATCATCGGTAAAATACATAACATAGACAATGGGCATGGTATAACAATATGACATTTATGATCAATGCATATGTAAAATATTCTTTTAATAACTCATACTCATATAAGATATCATATGTATAGAAGAGACCAAGCTAGAATCCCAACTATGATTGGGAGGTGCCAGTTACACCTAGACACCTGGTGGCAAGGTACTACACTCCTCACATGGTTGATGCCATTGATACCTAGAAACCCTAGTGGAAAGCTACTACACCCCTCACTTGGTTGATTCCATTCACACTTGGACACCGTGGTGGCAAGGTGCATGCCCCTCACATGGTTATCTGGGCTCCTATACCCCCGAATCGAGCATGGTCTAATGTAAAATATTATATAGAACATATATATCATGTACATACGCTCATTTCATCATCATAACATCAGTCATATCATATCTCATGCCTTGACCTTCAAGTCCTCAAGGAAACATAACCAGATATTTTATCAAACACCTTGGGGGTGTGTAATGGGGGTGAAAGACCATGCAATTTAGAGATGAAATCATGCAAGAAAATTTGTAGTAAAACCATCAACCAACACTTTCCAACAGCCCCAAGACATTCACATCAAAACCCCTTATTAAATCCAGCATTAGATCCAAGATTTAGAGCTCAAGACATGCTAAAACAACCATACTTTCTTGAACCAAAATCACTGTGCAGTAAGTTTCTCAATATATAAGACCCACATGTAAAATCAACTTTAAATCATGCAAAAAGAGGATTTAGGCACCATGGGTGGAAGGACCTAATTGTTCAACACCACATACCTTAACTTTAGAGAAGTTCTTGGTTAAGTTTGAAAATGAAGGCTTGAAGCTTGAAGAAAATCCTTAGTTCCGGATGAGTGTTTTGAGTCTTGAATTTAGGAGTGAAAATATGGCTAAGTTTTTTTGGGGATTATTGAAAAATGTTTAGGATGATATAAGGGTGAAATTTAGCTAAGTAAAGATAAAAACACGTTTGGGAAACTTGGGCCCAACACTTAGAATATTTTGGGTCGCACAGGAACACACTGTCAGGCAAAATGTACCTCTTCGTGTCACGGAGGGGACACAGAGAAGGAATTATTCTAAAGTGCGCCCTTGGTGCGTCACGGAGGGGACGCGTCATGGAGGGAACACATAAACCTCACTAGAATTCGTCACTTAAAAATTTATAATTGCTAATCTTTTACTCTTAAATCAGGGTTAGACCCTTTTTCACCTAATTTTGACCCCCTAATCATAAATATGAAGTCAGATTTTTGAAATAATAAACGGATGTTATGATATATGAAAATTAAATTTCGGGCATTCCGAGGCATGTTTTTGAGCAATTTTTGGGGTCGTTACAAAATCTCCCTCTTGGGAACATTCGTTCCGAATATAAAAGTGATGTACAAGACAAAAGTGATCATGAGCACATCAGCCCCAACACGAATACAATTTAACATGTAAAACACCATTCTCAGATTCTCACATAAGTGTAAAATCATCATAAGTTTACTAACTTAAACATGATGCATATAAATGACATAGGGGCTGAAATGTAAGATTTGAAATCACATATGAGACTTAGGTTTAGTACCTTAGGCTTGAGTGGAGTGGAAAAGATAAGGATACTGCTTTTGCATATCCGCTTCGGCCTCCCAAGTAGCAACTTCAACTTATTGGTTCCTCCAAAGGACCTTAACGGATGCCACCTCTTTGTTCCTCAATCTCTTTACTTGCCTATCCAAGATCTGAACCAGAACCTCCTCATAAGTCATCCTTAACAACACCCATAACATCAAAAGGCACAATGGCATTAGGATCACCAACATACTTTCTCAATATAGAGATATGGAACACCGGATGAACCACATTCATTTCACTAGGCAACTTCAACTCATAGGCTACCTTGCCAACCCTCTTTATCACCTTATAAAGGACCAATATACCTTGGGCTCAACTTCCCCTTTTTACCAAAACATACCACACCTTTCGTTGGAGAAACCTTCAAATAGACTCAATCACCCACTTGGAACTCTAGGTCTTTCTTCTTTATATCGGCATAGGATTTTTGCCCTTTCCCTTCTTTCGGATCTCCAGGGTCGAGGGATCGTAGATCGGAAAACGCCTTCTAAACCACCCCATGTCGACTTTGGACTTTCCTCAACCTCTCCCTAATCATCCTAACGTTCTCAAGAGCATCCATAAACAGGTACGTCCCTAATAAATCCATATCTCCAACCTCAAACCAACCCACCGGTGATCTATAATGTCTCCCATAAAGAGCCTCAAAAGGAGTCATACCGATGCTAGAGTAATAGCTATTGTTGTAGGAAAAATCAATCAATGGAAGATGGTCATCCCAACTACCTTTAAGCTCTAAGACACAAGCCCTAACCATATCCTCAAGTGTTTAAATTGTTCTTTCGGCTTGGCCATCCGTTTGAGGGTGGAAGGTCGTACTAAGGTGAACTTTGGTACCAAGACCCTTTTGAAAATACCTCCAAAATGGATAAGGGAATCCCATGTAACCTCACTAACTCATGGATGTACAACCTTGCATACTTTTCAGCCCCATATATAGTCTTAACCGGTAGAAAGTGAGCTAATTTCATCATCTTATCAACCACCACCAATGTAGAATCAAAACCTTTCCTAGTCTTGGACAACCCAACCACAAAATCCATATTAATTACCTCCACTTCCAAGTAGGAATCTCTACATCTTGGGTCAGGCCACCTGGCCTTTGATGTTTGACTTTGACTTGTTAACAACTATAGTAATCAAAAACAAATTTAACAATGTCCTTCTTCATGCCTCCCCACCAATACACATCCCTCAAGTCTCTGTACATTTTGGTGGAGCTGGAGTGGATAGAATAAGAAGAGTTATGGGCCTCATCAAGAATTCTCTCTGTCAAACCATCAACACATGGCATACACAACCTACCTTGGTATCTAACGGCCCCATCTCCCCCTTGGGAGAAAACCTCTATTTTGCCTTCTTTCACCAAGGCCTTCAATTCAAGCAAGGATGAGTATAGATCTTGTTTTGCTATCACCTCATCAACCAAGGACGTAACCCCTAACCTAGCCAATCTATGCACCTCCCTAGCCATCTTCCTATCACCAACATCCACATGAGCTAGGCTACCTATAGATACTCAACTCAAAGCATCCGCCACAACAAAGGAATCAAGGTAGGGTTTGAAGATCCTATTTATTAGGTCCATAAAGATGACTAGTGCATTAGTCAACCCAAAGGACATCACCACAAATTCATAGTGCCCATATCTAGTCCGAAAGGCCATCTTGGGAATATCACACTCCCTCACCCTCACTTGATGGTACTTAGATCGAAGATCAATCATAGAGAAAAAGCTAGCCCCTTGCAATTGGTCAAACAAGTCATCAATTCTCGAAAGAGGATACATATTCTTTATAGTGACCTTATTGAGTTACCGGTAATCAATGCACATTCTAAGTGACCCATTCTTCTTTTTCACAAACAACACCGAAGTACCCCAAGGTGATTAACTAGGTATAATAAATTCCTTTCCCAAAAAATCTTTCAATTGTTCCTTTAACTCTTTCAACTTCATCGGGGCCATACGGTAAGGGGGAATAGAGATAGGTTGAGTATCGGGAAGAAGATCTATGCCAAAGTATATCTCCCTTTGGGGAGGGACACCAGGAAGGTCGTTCGGGCATTAGGAAACTCATTCACAATGAGGACTGACTCAATGGAGGGACCTTGGACTCCACATCTTTAACCCTCACTAGATGATACAAACACCCTCTAGAAATCAACTTATAGGCTTTAATGGATGAAATGAATCTACCCTTTACCACCACATCTTGACTTTCCCACTCAAGGACGGGTTCATTTATAAATTGAAACTTGACCCTACGGGTTCTACAATCAATGGAAGCATAGTATGCATGCAACCAATCTATCCCAAGAATGACATCAAAGTATACCATGCCATATTCAACAAGGTCATAAGGCAACAACTTATTCAAAATACAAATAGGACTACTCCTATAAATTTCTAGCAACAATAGAGGCACCAATAGGAGTAGACACTTCATATGATTCATGCAACAACTCGAGAATAACATGAAACTTTTTAGCAATAAGAGGAGTAACAAAGAAAAGAGTGGCACTCGGATCAATCAAAGCACACATCAAAGTCAAAGATTTTCAATATACCGGTAACAACATCGAGGACCTTACCAACCCCTTGCCTCCCATGTAGAGCATAAAACTAGTTGTGCCTTAGGACACCATCTTGAGGACCACCTCTACCCAATGGAACTGCATTTGCACCCTGGACCTTGCCACGGTTTCTTGGATAATCCACCCTCTTGTGACCAAGCTTCCCACATTCAAAACATGCATTGGAACCCTTTAAACATAGTCCCTTGGGGTTCTTTCCACATCTATGACACACATCGTTAGAAGCCATTCCACCCACATCTTGAGGCCTAAGGAGGTCATTGGTGAACCTCCTATTAGTAGGATGAGGAGGCCCTTGTCCTTGATGATGTCTAGCACCCCTTTGAAACCCACCTTCAAAACGGGCCCTCTTGGCCTCATGCCACTTCCTTTTCCTCAACTTTTCTTCCTCTATTTGCTTGGCATAAGTCATCAATTGAGACAAGTCCATATCATTAATTAGCAAGGCATATTGGCATTCTTTACTTACCAAGTCGGAAACCCCCATAACAAATTTGTTCATCCTCGACCTAGGATCTGCCACCAAGTGAGGAGCATACTTTGAAAGTTGATTAAATTTGAGGGCATAGTCCCTCACACCCATATCACCTTGTTTCAAGTTCATAAAATCTACCAACTTTGCCTCCCTAAGTTCAAGAGGGAAAAATCGATTAAGGAAGATCAATTTGAACTCCTCCCGAAGCACCACATTGCCAACCCCCTTCTCACCCTTCCATTGCTCATACCAAATTTGGGCTACCCCTTTGAGTTGGTTCGCCGCCAACACTGCCTTTTCATTTGACCCAACACCTATGATATTCAAGATTTTGTAGACCTCATCAATGAACTCATGTGGGTCTTCATCCACCTTTGACCCATGAAAAACTGGAGGATTCATACTCATAAAGTCTTTTACCCTAGCTCCTGGGGTGTTAGCATGAGGGGCTTGGGCCCTTTGTCGCACTTGGTTGGCAACCAATTGGGCAAGCATAGTAAGAGCATCTTAGAGCTCACCATTGTTAGGTTGCTCTTCGGGAGTTTAGGCCTGTCTTCCTCTAGCATTTGGTGTGATCTAACATAGCAAAGAACAATTATTAGGAGGAAAAACCTTACCAAAACTCAATAGCACGACTTAGAACAAGAAGAGGGGAAACATTTCCTAAAATGCCTCATAGCCTCCTACTCATAGTCATGGAGCGCTTCACAACCATGAATAGGACTCTATTCGACTCAGTGTGTTGGACTCCGAGGATCTATCAACCTAATGCTCTGATACCAAGTTTTTCACGATCCAAGATTAGGGCCTAGACGTGATACGGTGAATGGGAAACCCGAAGGAACCGCAAACAAGCATCTCAACCTATCATTACACATCATTGGTCGCAGAAGTATTTAAAAGACGTAAAACAAGCATAAAGGGAAAAAGGGCTAAGGGATAGCTTGCCAAAGCATCAAAACCAAAGATAAGAAGTCATAGCTCATACCATAATTACACAATTTATCCAACAAACACCTCTAAATACATAGATAGAGCGGGGGACAAGACAAGGTAACCGAGCTCACCCTCATAAAATAAAACATAAGAAAGTGTCTCAATACATAGATAATAGCAACATACACTAAGGTCCTCGAAATGGAAGACTCACCAACAAGCTTGGAATAGCATCGATTAGCCACGTGGAGGAGGAGGATGATCAACTTGAGCGCTAGTCCCTGCATGGTGATATCATGTAGGCAAGAGTATGCATTAGTACATTTGAATGTACTAAGAATGTAGGATGCAATGCAACAAGAGATATACATCATAGCAAAA
The DNA here is from genome assembly GCA_025774065.1 of Solanum ossicruentum. Taxonomy (NCBI): domain Eukaryota; kingdom Viridiplantae; phylum Streptophyta; class Magnoliopsida; order Solanales; family Solanaceae; genus Solanum; species Solanum ossicruentum. The sequence continues at coordinate 7,765,484 of JAOTQR010000011.1, forward strand.
TGCATAAACATAGACAATGGGCATAGTATAACAATATGACATGTATGATCAATGGGTAAGTTAAACATGCTTTCAATAACTCATATAAGATATCATATGTGTAGAAGAGACCAAGCTAGAATTCAAACTATGATTAGAAGGTGTATTCACACTTGGACAGCCTAGTGGCAAGGTACTACACTCCTCACAGGGTTGATGTCATTAGCACCTGGACAGCCTAGTGGCAAGGTACTACACCCCTCACATGGTTGATGCCATTCACACTTGGACACCCTGGTGGAAAGGTAGAAACCCCTCACAGGGTTGATGCCATTCATACTTGGACACCCTGGTGGCAAGGTACATACTCCTCACATGGTTGTCCGGGTTCCTATACCTCCCGGATCGGGAATGGTCTAGTGCAACACATTATATAGAACATATATATCATGTACCTAAGCTCAATTCATCATTATAACATCAATCATATCATATCTAATGCTTTGGACCTTCAATTCCTTAAGAAAACGTAACCGGACATTTACTAAACACCTTGGGTGTGTGTAATGGAGGTGAAAGAGCATGCAATTTAGAGATGAAATCATGCAAGAAAATCTGTATTAAAACCATCAATCAACACCTTAAAACACCCCCAAGACATTCACATCAAAACCCCTCATCAAATCCAATAATAGATCTAAGATTTAGAGCTCAAAACATGTTAAAACAACCATACTTTCATGAACTAAAATCACTTGTGCAGTAAATTTCTCAATATACAAGACCCACATATAAAACCAACTTTAAATCATGCAATATTAGTAAAAAGAGGGTTTAGGCACCATGGGTGGAAGGACCTAATGGTTCAACACCACATACCTTATCTTTGGAGAAGTTCTTGGTGAAGTTTGAAAATGGAGGCTTGAAGCTTGAAGAAAACCCCTAGTTTCGGATAAGGGTATTGAGTCTTGAATTTCAGAGTGAAAATATGGATAAGTATTTTTTGGGTGTATTGGAAAACGTTTAGGATGATATAAGGGTGAAATTTGGCTAAGTATAGATAAAAATATATTTGGGAAAATTGGGCCCAACACTTAGAATATTTTGGGTCGCACAGGAAATCACTGTTAGGCAAAATGTACCTCTCCACATCGGGGAGGGGATGCGGAGAAGGAATTACACTAAAGCGTGCCCTTGGTGCATCGCGGAGGGAACGCTTAAACCTCACTGGAATTTATCACTTGAAAATTTATAATTACTCATCTTTCGCTCTTAGATAGGGGTTAGACCTTTTTTCACCTTATTTTGACCCACTGATCACAAATATGAAGTCGGAGTTTTGAAATGACAAATAGATTTTAAGATATATGAAAATTAAAATTCCAGGCATTTCAAGACATATTTTTGGGCACTTTTTTTTGGGGTTATTACAAATCAGCAACACAAGATTGCTTGATACTCCTTCGTATTACAGCTCCACCTCCTAGAGTAAATACATATCCTGAGGTTGATTTTCTTGAATTTCTATCCTCCTAGAAATCTCAATCTGTATATCCAATGGGTACTAGACTTCTAGGATGAAAGACGAGTATGTAATCCCTAGTCCTTTTCAGATACTTGATTATATGCTTGAATGTGGTACAATGTTCTTGTCCAAGATTAGACTGAAATCCACCTACCATGCTAAAAACAAAGTAGATATCTGGTCTAGTACATAACATAGCATATATAAGACTCGCTACAACAGATACATAAAGGACCACCTTCATTCTCTCTATCTCAGCATTCGTCTTTGGCGACTGATTCTTGGATAAAGTAACTCCATGTCTAAAAGGAGGATATCCCTTTTTGGAATTTTGCATGTTAAACCTTGCAAGAGTCGTATCAATATAAAGTGATTGAGATAAGTCTAATATCCTTTGTTTACAATCTTGCATAAGCTTGATCCCAAGGATATGGGTGGCTTCTCCCAAGTCTTTCATATCAAACCGCATTGACAACCACTCCTTAACAGAGTTCAACATGCTCATATTATTTGTTATGAGCAAGAGATCATCAACATATAGAATCAAAAATGTTATCCTGTTTCCTTCCCATTTCTTATAAATGCATGATTTATTTTCAAATTGATCAAAAACAAAAGTCTTAATTGACTTTTCAAAATAAATGTTCCATGCTCTTGATGCTTGTTTCAACCCACAAATAGATCTCTTAAGCTTACACAACATGCGTTCATTGCCACCTTCTACAAATCCCTCTTGTCGCGTTTCATGTAGATACACTCATCAATACTACCATTTAGAAAAACTGTCTTGGCATCCATTTGCCAAATCTCATAATTAAAATGAGTAGCAATGGACAAGAGAATTGTAATGGATTTAAGCATGGCTACCGACAAAAAAGTTTCCTCGTAATCGATTCCTTCTTTTTGAGTAAAGACTTTCGCAACAAGCGTAGCTTTAAAAGTTTTCACTTTTCCATTTACTCCTCTCTTTTTCTTAAAGATCCACTTACAACCAATAGGCTTTATGTCCACTGGTGGTTCTACAAGATCCCAAATTTGATTAGAGTACATGGGCTCTATTTCAAATTTCATGGAAACTATCCATTTTTCAACATCTTTATCATGTAGTGCTTTGGCATATAATGGTTCTATGTTAGGCTCTTCAGGGATTTTATCATATGATTCTCCTAAGAGCGTAAACCTTACAGGCTTTCTAATCACTCTTCCACTACGATGACTAGCAACTACAGAATGTGCCACTTCCGAATCCAAATTCTGAATATCTTGATCATTTTGAACTTTGTCATCCACAATCACAGTTTTCTATAGATTACTCCTACTACTTTGGGGTAGTGGGATGTTCAGAGTTTCCTCTAAAACATCCTTTGGCGCACCCTTAGGTGGATTAGTATCCAGAGCAACATTTCTCCCACTACATGATCGTAATGGTATGTCAATTACTGTTTGTGGAACTCGCGTTGCCAAGTTAGGAGGTTTTATTCTTTAGAATAATTCCTGTAACACAAGTTTACTTCTAGGAAAATGGTTCATTGAATAGTCCTGTTTTAGAAACTTGGCATTTGCAGAAACAATGAGCTTTTGTTCCTTAGGACAATAAAATAAACCACCTATAGTACATTTTAGATAGCCAATAAAAATGCATACTTCTGTTCTTGATTCCAACTTATCTATTTTCGGTTTGAGCACATGAGCTGGACAACCCGAGACATGAACATGTCATAGATTGCGCTTCCGCGCATTCCATAATTCGGATGGGGTTAAAGTTCAAATTTAGAAGGAATCAAGTTTAGAATAATATTCGTTGTTTTTAAGGTATATCCCCAAAAGCTAGAAGGTAAATCGAAATAACTCAACATTGATCTAACCATTTCTAAAAGAGTTCTATTTCTGCATTTTGCCACACCATTTTGTTGAGGTGTTCCTGGGGAAGAATATTGAGAACTAATTCCATTTTTGATAAGTACTTAATGAATTAGATCGAAAGGTATTTGCCACCACGATCAGATAGTAATGTTTGGATAGATTTATTATGTCGCTTTCCCATTTCAACCTTAAATTCTTTGAATTTGTCAAAACATTCAGATTTGCAGTGCAACAAATAAATGTATCTATATTTCAAGTAATCATCTGTGAAGGTCACAAAATACTCAAAACCACCTATTGCTTTTATATTCATAGGTCTACACAAATCAGAATAAATTAATTTTAAGTTCACAAAATACTCAAAACCACCTATTGCTTTTATATTCATAGGTCTACACAAATCAGAATAAATTAATTTTTATTTTAGTATTGGCTCTATTTCCTTTAGAAGGAAAGGGTCTCTTTGTCATTTTACCTTCTAAATAGGATTCATAAGTTGGTAGTGCCTCCACTTTTAATGAACTCAAAGGTCTATCAGAAACTAACCTAGAAATTGTATTTATATTAATATGGCATAAACATAAGTACCATAAATAAGTTGGACTCAATTCAGAAATACATTTTCGTTTATAGAAATATCAATGTTATTTAATTCAGAATGTTGAAGCATGTTATGATTAACCTCAAATAGAAATAAATCCTGGGATTTTGGAGCACTAAGGATAAAACGGTCATACTTTAACAACAACATTATTGTTAATAAAGTGCACATCATAACCAACATCTAAAAGTTTAGAAACGGAAAGTAAATTTCTCCTTAAAGAAGGAACATATAATACATTATTCAAGACTTAATGTCTGGAACTACTGAAATAAGACGAAATTATTCTAATAGCTTGAACTTGTGTGGGCTCCCCATTTGCTTGAAAAACTGAAACTTCATCTTTATTTAGTGGTTGTGTCTCCTGAAATCCCTGCAAAGAAGTGCAAATATGATCAGTGGCTCCAGAATCTATAGCCCATAATTGGGTAGAAACAATCACTAGACAGATTTCAACGATATTTAAATAAGAATTACCTTTCTTGACCTGATAATCTGGGCATTGCTTTTTGTGGTATGCTGGCTACTTACAATGAAAGTACTTGCCTTTTTCAGCTTAGCCACACCACCCTTAGCACCTCCAGGTGTCTTAGTGTTATGGGGATTTTTCTTCTTTTTTCTGTGCTTTGGTTGGTTTGGAAGAAGAGTGTCCAGCCTTGTCAACCAAGTATGCCGCTGGAGCTTGTTGCTTGATTATAGTCTCCACCGCTTGCAGCTCATTCAACAACTTTGCTAAGGACAAGTCCATGTTATTCATATTATAGTTTAAGCGAAACTGTTGAAAACTGTCAAGCAAAGTCTGAAGGATCATCTCAATTTGAGAATCCTTATCAATCTCAACACAAAGCATTTCAGCTCATTCAAGTAACTCATCAGCTTCAGCACATGTTCCCTAACAGAAGATCCTTTAGCCATCTTTGTGGTCAAAAGGGGTTTCACGACAGTCTGCTTTGCAACACAATTTTGCTCTCAGAATATCTGCTTAATAAATACCAGCATATTGTAAGTAGATGGCATGGACTGATGTTGATGCTGCAAGACATTCGCCATTGAGGCAAGAGTGTAGCATCTTGCCATCTCAGTAGCCTTGACCCATTTTTCATAGGCTTGGATCTCCTCCTCAGTTGGATCAGCAAGTTTGATAGGACATTCTTCAACCAACACAAACTTATAACCCTTGGAAGTCAAGACTATGTCTAAATTTCATTTCCCATTAACATAATTCGATCCCTCTAGTTTATTTTGATTCAGAAGAGAGGTCAAAGGGTTGACATGAGACATAATTAATCTGAGAGATCAAAAACTTCATTAAATATACATGTATTATCAGGACTACAACAAAAACATATATGCAAGCGTATAAACATTTAGATTCGATAGGAAAATTTAACTATTTTAGCAAACATATATGCATGTTCATATATTTATGCCCATTTTAAACCGAATAATTCCAACTCAATTAGAGTATGTTGTTCAGTGTAACCAGGTATATATTAATAAATTATGGCACTTGTTCATTGATTCAACATGTAACTTAGTTGGAAAGTTAGAGACAAGTTATCAAAATAAGAGAAATAAATAGCATAAAAAATATTCAAGTTTATCTGATATGGAAGAAGACCTAAGTCAACATATAAACTCATATTTTTATTGTCAAAATAAATTATAAGTGTTGCATGAACCCTTACACCAATAGACCTCAAAAAATAATTTTTGAAAAAAGTTTCAATTTTTTGAAAATAGAAGAATGGCCAAAAACCCATCTAAATGATGTTTTTTGGCCAAAAAATCCCGTATGCTATGGCAAAGCTGTGAGTATTTCTCATTGGGCCATTTTCAGTCAGCCAGCCAAATTTGAGGTCAATCGAAGTTCGTGGAAAAAAAATAGGATTTTAGGCCAAGCCTTGGCAGGTCACCTGCGGACGCTTGCTGGGCACATGGACCGGCCAGGGCATAGGCCATGAACATCAGGTAATGCCTTGGCACAACAGCCATGCCATCAGGCTATGCCTTGGCACAACAGCCATGCCAGCAGGCAAGACCAAGGCACAACATCCATGACATCTGGCTAGGCCATGACACAATAATCCTGTTTTCTTCATTTTTCAGAAAAAAATACATATGCCATTTTTCAGAAAAACACATATGTTCTTAACAGACGAAAATTATGTATACAACCATAATACAAATGATCATCTGTTCAAAAAGATTATTCTTTTTCTGATTTCCACAAAGAAAATTTATTTTCCAAAAAAAAAATTTCATTTTCCAGAAAACAATTCCCGTTTTCCAGAAAAAAATTTCATTTTCCAGAAAAAAAATTTCATTTTCCAGAAAAAAATTCCCTTTTTCGAGAAAAAAAATTCATTTTTCAGAAAAAAAAATTTCGGCTTCGAGTAAAAAATTCCTTTTTCCTGAAAAAAATTTCCGTTTCCCAAAATCTTTTCTCATTTTTCAGAAAAAAAAAGAACAAGTTATACATAAATAGATTTCTACTCAATCATGTAAAATTCATGTAGAACTAAAAAATTAAACAATACAACAATATTTCTAGAACAAATTTTCAGATTCTAGATGAAAACTTATTGTCATACATGAACATATTTTCGAGCAATAAACACACGAACATCATTCTTCAATAGTAGAACCTGAAGGTGCAATGCTTTCTAGACAAGAAGCATCATATGGATAATGAATACCAAATTTTGAAGAAGTCCAGCCTCTTTTTCAAATTCAAGAAAGGCTGCAATCAAATTCAAAAATGCTACAAAGCAGCAAAGTTTGAAGCAACAAAGTTTGATTTTTGTTTGCTTTGTCATTGATGTCATCAATGACATCAAGAGGCAAAGCTCCTCCTATAAAAGGAGCTGCTGAGCTCCTCCAAAAATACACCATCAAAACACCAAGAAAGAGTGTTAGAAAAGTGTGAGTTTGATAGTTATTTTTTGTAATCTATTCTTGTGAATAATAGAAGAATGTTTTTCTCTCAAATTCATTTTTACCAACTCACAATTGTTCTCTTTGGCTTCAACAAGTGGTATCAGAGCCAAGTTAGAAGCGTTGGTCGAGTTTTTCTTTGTGACGGGATACTATTCAGCGAAGTTCTACCGGAGACTGTTCACTGAGTTTTCTAAGCTTTGTGTGAAATCTAATTTTGACTGCACCATTAGATTCATCTCATCGAACGGAGTCCAATGCACCAAATGTCGACCTAATCAGAGTTCAATCAAGTCCAAAAATCGCAGTCAAAGTTCGATTAACTCTGTCGAAATTTTATCAGTGACGGAGATACTGTTCACCAGAGTTCTGCCGAAGATGACAACACTGTTCATCAGAGAACGACGGAGAAGACAGTCGGAAATATTATTCATAGCCGGAATCTGTAATAGTTTCAAAAATTACAAATTGACCCCTCAAGTATTTTGAAATTTCAATTTGGTCCCTCCACTTTTTGGAAATGTCAAATTGGCTCCTAATATTTCTGACATTACAGTTTGACCTTTGATCTTTCTGAAATTATAGTTTAGTCTCCAAAGTTTTTGAAATTATTATTCTATCCCAATAGTGGAATTATGGCCCTGAAGTGTCAATTCCACCTTTTTTTGACCATTTTGGACATAATGGTGAGCTCCACTTTTCAAGATCCAATCTCATTTTGGTGAATTATGCTATTACAAGGTGATAATGACCACAGAAGAGTCAACATCATCTTCTGGAGCCATGACTATGCTCGCTGCCACTAACTACACATAGTGGAGACCTTGGATGGAAGATCTCCGAAGTTGTAAAGATTTATTCGATCCTATTGAATTGAAAGGTGAAAATCCTGATCCTGCCAAGGAGTCAGAATGGAAGAAATCAAATCAAAAAACTATAGGTCAAATCTATTAATGGATTGATCATAGTGTCTTCCACCATGTTGCACAAGAGACAGACGCATATGCCCTTTAGAAGAAGTTGGAGGACACGTAATAGGCCAATACTGCTCGGAATAAA
>JAOTQR010000011.1:7811584-7821587 GCA_025774065.1 Solanum ossicruentum
CTGATTGATATGCATTAAATTATAGTGCAGAGTCTAGAGGGTCCAAACATCAATCAAAATCCATTGCCTGTACATAATGAAACCAATATGCTAGAAGTGATCTACGGTGCTGAGGAGATGGTGATCCCATACAAGCCTATCCTTAAGGTCAAAGCTGGTGTAGAGAGTGCAACAAATGTAGTTGATTTGATGAAAGAATTACCTTCAAATGTGGAAGAGATTCTAAAAAGGCTAGGTCCATCTAACACACCCATCCTAGTTGTGAAAGAACCTGGTGACGATGCTTGGGAAAGCCAAAAAGAACCAAAGCTAATTGCTACCAAGGGAACAAACAAGCCTATCTTGGTTGTGCAAGGGGCCCTTGCCTCACCTATAATCATTAAGCCGGTGTCCCAACTTCCAATAACTAACCCCAAAGTTGTTCCTTAAAATTTTAAGTATACCATTGTGACATACAAGGGGAAAGAAATCAATAACAAAGTTGATGAAATAGGAGGGTTGAACCATTCAAGGAGATGCTATGCCCCGACGGAGTTAGGGAAGACTAAAAGAAATGATCTAATGCTAGTTAAGGGCCCAGTTTCTGAGGAGGAAGCAGAAGAATTCTTAAAAAAGATGAAATTACCAAACTATTACATCATGGAACAACTAAAGAAGACACTAGCACAAATCTCTTTGCTGTCTCTATTAGTACACTCAAATAAACATCGTACGACTATAATGAAGATTTTGAATGAAACAGATGTTTCTAAGGAGGTTATTGTAAGTCAACTGGAGAAAAGTACTAGTAGAATCTTTGAGGCAAATAGGATTACGTTTTCCGATGATGAGCTACCTATGGGAGGAACTGGACACAACCAAGGCCTTCATATAACTATAAAGTGTGAGCATTCCTATGTCACTCGAGTTCTAATTGATGGAGGTTCTGGAGTAATATTTGCCCTCTGTGCAAAAATTGAATATCAGTATTCAAAAGGTGCAACCTAATAATGTACCTGTTAGGGCTTTCGATGGCGCTAAAACTAATGCCATTGGTGAGATTGAGCTCACACTGACAATAGGCCCTGTTGACTTTGCAATAGATTTTCAAGTATTGAACATTGAGGCATCCTACAGCTTGTTGTTGGGAAGACCATGGGTACATAAGGCTGGGGCAATCCCATCTACATTACATCAAATGATCAAGTTCGAACATATAGACAAGAAGTGATTATTCATGGGGAAGGAGACCTATCTATCCACAAAGATTCTTCCATTCCCTTTATTGAAGCCATTGATGAGACTAATACGCTGGGTTATCAAGTTTGTGAGGTGGTAGATGTTGAGCATATCTTTGAGGGGAATCTCATTCTAAAGCCACAGCTACCCGCTACATCTGTAATGATGATAAATGAAATGTTAAGGTATGGGTTTGAAATTGGAAAAGGCTTAGGAGCGTACTTACAAGGCAAAGCTCATCCACTGAGCCCATTTAAAAACCCTGGTACTTTTGTCTTGGGGTACAAGCCTGTAGCTGGAGATAAAAAGAGGGGAAGAATGAGAAAAAGGGAGAATGGTCACTTGCTAGGCCAATACCTCCCATCGACGAATCCTTTGTTAGATTCCACATAGTTGAGTCTTCTAAGCCACCCCGCCGAAGTTAGTATCGGATGTAAATGTTGAATTGAGCAGATATTTTCAAGACTTATTTATTGAGGTTGATATGGTTAAGATTGGGGAGGGACCCAGTAACAAAGGCATACAATCCATTGGCCCTAATGTGCAGCTCAACAATTGGGAGGCTATTCCTCTTCCTATTAGGAAGGAGTCTTGGTAGTTTGTCTTGCTTTGTATTTATGTTTTTTTTTTCCGTTTACACAAGAGTAGTAGTTTCAATTTCTATCTTATTGTTCGAGACCTCTTATCTTCCTTTTTAATGAAATTTAGGTCAGTTTTCCACTTCTACCTAATATATTTATTTTTCTTTTATACAGTTCTACTTATATCGATTCTAGTGACATGACATGCACACAGAATTTTTCGTCAGATCTTAAAATCCAATCTAATCATGAAATAATAAATCAAGAAGTCAAATATGATGAAGACGAAGAATTCAGAGATGTAAGCAAGGATTTTGAACATTTTGAAAATAAATCTAATCCTAACATAAGCGAAATAGAGGCAATCAATCTAGGAGATCATGAAAATATTAGGGAAACTAAGATAAGCATCCATGCTCAACCGCAACAAAAGAAAGAGATAACCCAGGCTTTACTTGACCACAAAGATGCTTTTGCGTGGTCTTATAATGATATGCCTGGGTTGAGCACTGACATGGTTGTCCACAAGTTGCCAACTGACCCTACAATTTCTCCGGTTAAACAAAAGTTGAGAAAACTTAAAACCGACATGAGTGTAATAATTAAAGAGAAAATTACCAAGCAACTTGAGGAAAAGGTCATTCAAGTTGCTCAATATCCTTCATGGTTAGCCAATATTGTCCCTGACCCTAAAAAAGATGGCAAAGTTCGAAGGTGCATTGATTATCGCAATTTGAACAAAGCAAGTCCGAAAGACGACTTTCCATTGCCCAACATTCATATTTGTTAGACAATTGTGCTAAGCATGAATTAGCATCATTTATGGATTGTTACGCCGGATACCACCAAATTATTATGGACGAGGAAGATGCTGAAAAGACATCTTTTATCACATCATGGGGTACATATTGTTATCGAGTCATGCCATTTGGGTTAAAGAATGCAGGAGCAATTTACATGAGGGCAATGACCACCATGTTCCCTAACATAATGCATAGATAAATAGAAGTTTATGTAGATGATGTTATTATCAAATCAAAAAAGCAATCGAACCATGTCAAAGACCTGCAAAAATTCTTTGAAAGGCTTCGCAGGTATAATCTCAAGCTTAATCCAGCAAAATGCGTGTTTGGTGTACCATCAAGAAAGTTATTGGGGTTCGTAGTTAGCCGACAAGGTATTGAATTAGATGATTCAAAGATAAAAGCTATTCGGGAATTACCACCACCAAAAAATAAAACTAGGTGATAAGCCTCCTAGGGTGGTTAAACTATATCAGTAGATTCATCGATCAGCTCACAACAACTTGCGAGCCTATTTTCAAGTTATTAAAGAAGAATGTCATGGTCAAATGGATCGAGGAATATCAAAAAGCATTTGATAGAATTAAAAGATACTTATCAAATCCGCCCATATTGGTCCCTCCTAAGCCGGGTAGGCCTTTGATATTATATATATTAGTGTTGGATAATTCTTTTGGATGCGTACTTGGTCAGCATGATGTTTCTGCTAAGAAAGAGCAGGCCATATATTACCTCAGCAAGAAGTTTACTACTTACGAGTCAAAGTACACTCTTCTTGAAAGGACATATTGCGCATTGACTTGGATGACCCAGAAGTTGAAGGATTACTTGTCTTCTTATACTACTTACCTCATTTCTCGTATGGATCCCTTGAAATACATCTTTCAAAAACCCATGCCCACGAGCAGGCTTGCAAAATGGCAAATATTACTCACTAAATTTGACATTATTTATATGTCACGAACATCGATGAAGGCCCAAGCCTTGGTATATCATTTGGCAGAAAACCCTATTGATGATGAATATGAGCCAATTAAGACTTATTTTCCTGATGAAGAGGTACTATGTGCCGATGAACTTATTCTCGATAATAATTTAGGGTGGAACTTGTTCTTTGATGGGGCCTCTAATAAAAAAGGAGCTGGGATAGGAGCTGTTCTTATGTCCAAGTTTAGGGAATATTATCCTGTAATAGCCCAACTTAGATTCCATTGTACCAATAATATGGCAGAGTATGAAGCTTGTATCCTAGGCTTGAGGTTAGCTATCGACATGGGAGTCTAAGAATTATTAGTATTGGGAAACTATGACTTGCTAGTCCATCAAATTCAAGAAGAATGGAAAACTCATGATACAAAGCTCATCCTATATCAAAGTTTCTAGCAAGAGCTTTGTCGACAGTTTATTTTAGTGAAGTTCAGACATATTCCTAGGGCTCATAATGAGATTGCTGAAGCCTTGGCCACCCTATCCTCGATGCTCCATCATCCAGATAAAGCTTACATCGACCCACTATATATACAAATTCATGACCAACATGCTTATTGCAATGTAGTCAAGGAAGAACTTGAGGGAAAACCGTGGTTCCATGATATCAACGCATACCTTTAATTCGGAGAGTATCAGATAGGCGCCACTAGAAAGCAAAAGAGAACTATTCGATGGCTAGCTAACAGTTTCTTCTTAAGTGGAGGGATCTTGTACAAGAGAACCCCTGATTTAGGTCTTCTAAGGTGTGTAAATGCCAAAGAAGCTTCAACCATCATGATTGAAGTGCATTCAGGAGTCTGTGGGCCATATATGATGGGTACGTTCTGGCAAAGAAAATACTCCGAGAGGGTTATTATTGGCTTACCATGTAGCGAGACTCCATACAATTTGTTCGTAAGTGCCATGAATGCCAAATACATAGTGATTTGATACATTCTCCACCCTCAGAGTTGCATATAATATCTGCTCCATGGCCTTTTGTGGCTTGGGGAATAGATGTGGTTGGATCGATCGAACCTAAAGCATCAAATGGCCACAGGTTCATTTTGGTAGCCATCGATTAAAAGTAGGTAGAAGCAGTGACTTTCAAGTATATGACGAAAAAGGTTTTAGTGGACTTTAGTCATCGTAATGTTATATGTCGATTTGGTGTCCCAAAGATAATTATTACGGATAATGCTGCTAATCTTAACAGTAATTTAATGGGAGAGTTGTGTCGTCAATTTAAGATCGAGCATCAAAATTCAACCCCATATCGCCCAAAGGAAAATAGGGCTATAGAAGCTGCTAACAAGAATATTAAAAAGATACTCTGCAAAATGGTGCGAGGTTCTTGACAGTGGCATGAAAAACTATCTTTTGCATTATTGGGTTATCGTACTACAATTCATACATCAATGGGCACTACTCCGTATTCGCTAGTATATGGGACTGAAGCGGCTATACCTGCAGAAGTTGAGATTCCATCCCTCCGAACTATTGTAGAGGCCGAAATTGATGATAATGAATAGTTCAAAACAAGATTGGACCAACTAAGCTTGATTGATGAGAAGCGATTGGCAGTAGCATGTCATGGTCAGCTGTACCAGAAGAGAATAACATGATCACATAATAAAAAGGTACGCCCCAGGCATTTTGAAGTGGGGAAATTAGTATTGAGGCATGTCCTACCACACCAGGCGAAGAGTAAGGGAAAATTTTCTCCAAACTAGCAAGGACCATTCATTATAGTGAAGGTATTGTCCAACGGTGCTTTGTATTTAATAGATATAGAAGGAAAAATGACCAAAATGGTCGTCAATGCCGATGCTGTGAAGAGATATTATATATGATTCAATTTCTCTAAATATCTCAAGTTCTGATTGACATTTTAAAGGTTGATATGAGGAAAGCCAAACATTCTGAATCCAAATACTAGGTCACACATTACTATCCATGTTGATGTCTAATTTGTTTCCTTTACCTTGCTTTGAAAATCGAACAAGGAGAGCAAAAAAAAAAAACACAAAAAAATCAAAAATAAAAATAAAAAAATGAAATGAAAAAAGAGAGAAAAAAACCCATCATATGGAACTACGTTTGACTAATTCTTGTTTCACAAGATACGTAGGTAGCCCTATTGCTGGGGTTCGGTCTGGCCAAATAAAGATCCCCAAAATTTCATGTTTAGAAACCTGGGGCAAAAGTTCCTTTTCCTTTTGTCTATCAAGTCAATTCCTGGAGTCAAAGGTCAACCCCATGCATCGAGCCTTCATGACATCCTTTCTTTCTTTCCTCACCCAAAAGTCACATTATGACTGAAAAGACCCTCAAATCAACCTTTGAAATGTCAAGCATAAGCATATTACGGGTATAAAACAAAGTTGCATGGGGTGATATTCTTCTTCAACAATACAAAGTAACTAAATAAAATAGAAATGAGAGTCTTATTGATGAAAACCCTAAGGGCACCATAAGGTGAAGGTGAGATTGAGAGAATAAAAATGAGAGAGTCTTATTGGTGAAGACCCTGAGGGGCACCATAAGGTAAAGGTGAGATTGAGAGAATAAAAATGAGAGAGTTTTATCGGTGAAGACCCTAAGGGGCATCATAAGGCGATGGCGAGATTGAGAGGATAAAATGAGAGGGTCTTATTGGTGAAAACCTTCGCGAGCATTATAAGATGAATGAGGTCTCGAATTTGTTTATGGTCTATTGAGGTGTGCAGAACTCAAAGTCAAAACTTGATGATCAATAAGTGTCGGTGAATAGTTTGGAGGAATAGATTGGACGAATTAATTTAAAGGGCATGTCATGATCGATAGAGTCAATCACTGTACTCAGATAAGTTCTCCACTTCGTTCCTTGCTCTAAAAGCGATCCGTCTCATTGAATCTTCTTTTTATTTCTTTGTTTTCATAAGTTTTTTCTTTTTTTTGTTCTTTTTTCCCTCTTTTCTTCTTCTTTTTCTTTTTCCCTTAAGTCCTTCGGTCGAATTCATATCAAAAAGGGTAGGAGATAAAGGATAAAGTATCTCCAGACTTGCTACCAACATTCTAATTGCATAAAGCAAAGCATCGAGCCAATTGACAAAATTTAGATCAAGGAGAAATGCCAATGAGTTATCATTTATTAACATGTCTTGAAATTTCGACACAGTGGTTTGATGGAAGCATGAATAGTTTATCACAAAATAAAGGTGGGTATTGGATTAAAAAGCACAGTCACTCTAGATAATCATATGTGGTTCACTCAGCAACTAGCCAACGAGGGCATTAATAACCTAGAGGAAAAGATCAAAATGACGAGTATTAAAGTGATAGTTATCAGAAGTCAAGACTGCGAACCAATCACCACGCTTAAGAATTTGAAAATGTTCTTCAAACAAGAATATAGGTTGCGCCTCAATTGGATGGTTCAGAATCCTAAGTACTTGATTTAAATTATGGAGAGTAAAATGGCCATGTTACTTTACTAGTTTGTCTCACTCAATTGCGATGAAATTGGTTAACTTTGCATAACATTGAGGAGCCTGGTCACATAGGAAAACAAGATTCTCTATGTCTCAAAAATAGTATATTTTTAACACTCACATTTTTTTCTTTTTTTTCTTTTCTCTCTCCTAATCTAAACTGCCGCAAAAATTTTGTTCATGTTGATAAAATTTAATGTAGAAGGACCCTCCTGGATAATGGGACTTAATGTAGCAAGATCCTCCTAGATAATAGGATTTAGATGTAGCAGGACCCTCCTGGACAATGGGACTTATTATAACAGGACCCTCCCGGATAATAGGATTTAAATGTAGCAGGACCCTCCTCTAATGGGACTTACTATAGCAGGACCTTCCTGGATAATGGGATCAGGACCCTCCCTGATAATGAGATTTAGATTAGCAGGACCCTCCAAGATAATGGGATCAGGACCCTCCTGGATAATGGGACTTAGTGTAGTAGGACACTCCCGGATAATGAGACTTAGTGTAGCAAAACCCTCCTGCATAATGGGATCAGGACCCTCCTAGATAATGAGACTTAGTGTATCAGGACCCTCCTGGATAATGGGATTTAGATTAGCAGGACCTCTTGGATAATGGGATCAGGATCCTCCTAGATAATGAGATTTAGATTAGCAGGGCCCTCCTAGATAATGGGATCAGGACCCTCCTGGATAATGAGACTTAATATAACATGGTCCTCCTAGATAATGGGATCAGAATCCTCTTGGATAAGGGGGCTTAGTGTAGCAGGACCCTCCTGGATAATGAGATTAGGACCCTCCTGGATAATGGGATTTAGATTAGCAGGACCCTTCTAAATAATGGGATTAGGACCCTCCTGGATAATGGAACTTAGTGTAGCAGGACCCTTCTGGATAATGGGATTTAGGCTAGTAAGATCCTCTTAGATGATCAGCCCAAAAGGAACCAATTTAAGTGGATCTTCATAATTAATGGAGTTACTTAAACAAGTCACAAACATATGAAGACTGCATTGCAACGAAGCTCAAGTCATCCAGAACCTTGATTCAAAGCTAAGTATTCTCCTTCTTTCATGCTCACAAAATTTTCTTTGCTATAAACTGGGGCAAAAATTTTGTGCTATTATTTTTGTATGTTTCTATTTTAGCAATCTAGTTTCAAAACAAGGTCAATTCCTATGTCAAGCTCAAGATCATGTCTATAAAGCAAAGCATCGTCAACTTTGAAGCTAATTTTCAATTCAAATAGTAGGAGCTGGTCTTGAAGACAAGGAAAATTTTTTCTACATCAAGTGGCTGAAGCCTAACTGGGAAATAAGCTAACCTTCAAGTTCATATGAGATGACATCCCACCATTTGAGAAGACATGAAAGTTCAAGATGATTCAAGGGAAACTATATAGGTAGGATCCTGATATTGCTTTTCTTTTACTTTTGTCCTTCATTCGTATGTAAATTAGGAGCTGTGAACTGGAGCCTCGACGGACCTCACCATACTTCTAACTCATCATTTCACCTCCTTGAACTGCACGTAACCTGATTTCCTTATGACCGGGGATATATGGGATGTCCAAAACCAAGAATCGGTCACATCTTTTTCCTCGCAAGTAAGAGTCTGGTCAAAACTTGTCATGTTTTCTACTTCTTTGTCTACTAACTCTTCGTATTTTCAGTCAAAGAGGGGCAAATTGCAGACACACAATTTTTGACCAAACCTAACTATCTATCTTTTTAGTACTTAAATATTTATAAATGTATTTTTCTAAATTGATATTTTTGCTTTAACCTTATTTATTGTAGGTTTGTTTAAAATATTTGAAAATTACAAAATAGAGTCACATTTTTAGATAAGTTTGTTTTAATTTATTTCCAAAAATATACAGAAATATGTTTTTTACACACACACACACACAAAAAAAAGAAAGAAAAAGAAATCCCAAAAAAGAAAAAAAACCAAAAGCCTAAGCCTAACTACACTACACAACACGCACTCACTCTAACTAAAAAAATCTAAAAAGCATGCCCCATCCCCATTAGCACACACATGCATGTTGATTTTTTTTTTTAAAAAAACTTTCAACTCTCCTTATTTTCCTCAACTCCCACACCCCACACTCCTACTACAATACAACTTCCTCACCCACTCTCTCTATATAATAATAAAAGGTGATATTAAAAAGGGGAGAAGTTTTTGGGATCTAAGAAAAAAGGATTTCAACAAAAGAGCGTATAGTGGAATAAAAGAGAGTTTCAAAAAATAGAAAGAGTAAAGCGTTTCATAAAAGAACAAAAATCAATTTTCGTTCTTGCTTCAGGTTGGAGTTTTTACTTTTGTGTCAAAGAGGCTTCGAAGGATTCCTTCTACCGGACCTGATCGACGGTCGGCATCTCATCGGAAATAGATCTCCAGTCTCACGACTTCCGGCTCTTTGTCCTTGTTTACGGTGCTACGTCATCACTAGAAACAGGGAGTTACAGAGGAACAATCTCTCTCAGATCTGGCCATCTGTCATCTCCGGCGTCACTGTTCGATCGAACTACACTGCCGATCTCTCCGCTGTTGCGACTAGCTCTCAAGAAACGACCGCAAACATTCAGAGTTTCCGATGATTTTAAGGCATTTTCAGGCGACGCCTAGTCCCAATTTCAATCAGACTCATCTTCCTGATCTTGTCCGGAGGAATACTCTCTCGGTCTTTGGCGACGCGTGCGACCAGAATTTTAGGTCAGACTTCAGTTCAGTTTTCGGCGACCAGTACATTTTCTGGCATGAAATTTCCGATGACACTTTCGAGTCAGAGATTCAAGAGACATGTTCCAGACGAAAATCTACCCAGGTTCAATTGTTCCTCTCCTTGCTATACTTCTTGCGCTTGTGCAGTAACCAAGTTGTGGATTCTTCTTGTTCATTATTGTATTTTCGTGCGCAGTGTTTTGGATTTGCCTATTGTT
>JAOTQR010000011.1:7821687-7838162 GCA_025774065.1 Solanum ossicruentum
ATAATAATAATAATAATAATAATAATAATAATAATAATAATAATAATAATAATAATTCATTCTTTATAAAAAAAGGTGGTTGCACATCTTTGTGGAGACACTAATTCTTTCCTTCAAGGATACAGTAACGCACCATGACCCAAATGAGTTTAATAATCAACTTTTACTTTAATCTAGATTAAAATTTGATTAAAAAAATTATTAAAATGTAGAGAAGGTAATCATGCCTCTAACGTCTGGACGAAGAATGCGGTGATGCATCTAAGTTGAGATTCATAAAATCCATAAAAATAAAAAAAATGAACAAATTAAGGTTCATAAACACAATTTATCCTAAAAAATAATTAAGACAAGTATAGGTTGATGAAAGCGACCGTGCTAAAACCACAGGACTCGAGGGGTACCTAACACCTTCCCCTCGGTCAACAAAATTCCTTACCCGATCCTTGTATTCATAGACCAATAATAAAAGAGTCAACTTCTATTTGATTAAAGATTTAAATAAGGTGACTTGGACACCAATATTCGATTCCAAGTGGCGACTCCGAATAAATAAAATATAATCCTTTTTCAATAACGTTACTTAAGTGAAAAAACTCTATTTTTCAAAATCAACGCATGTTGGGGAAAAATAGGGGTGTGACAGACTAGAGACTCCACTGGGGAAAATCAGAATTTGAGCTTTATTATATTGATTGATACTTATTCTAATTATTTGGATATATTGTGTTTCGTTAGATTAATGTGGTATTTGCTCACTTGTTATGTAGTCGCATGATTTATAAATGTCTTCTCTTGTGCACCTCCTTTGAGTCTCTGAAAGCATATGATAGCCAGGAATGCAGTTATGTATCCTACTTTATATTTAGATAAAGCTAGAGCGTCTTGGCACCCAGTGATGGATTATTAGTTGCACATGTTAGGCAGGGTTGGACAAGCAACAAACTCGGAATAGCGCTACTACCGATAAATTGCCTCTCCCTGGCTCGAATGTCCGCTCGAGTAAAGCAGTCTAGACACCTATTTCTATTAGGTTTGGATCTAGTCCAATAGAAACACATTCATGGGTATCCTTATTAGGCTCCGCCTATTTACATCATTCGCATTTGACTTAGTGGGACACGACATAGGGGTCGGGTCCGTCTAGGACAAGTGTCCCTTTTTACTTAACCTATATGTGCATCTTGTGCGTTATTTGCAATGTTCTTGGGAAGGCCTAGGTTGTTGATTGACTTTAGGCTACCTCGTCAAATTTAATAAAATAATTTCTTTTGATAATTTACCTTTGCAAAGTCAATGATTTAAAGAGCTCGGTATTTTCATATGCAAATTAAAATATATTTTCATTTTTTTTTTACAAATCTGTCCTTTTTTAAAAAATAAAAAATAAAAAATTTAAAAAATAATAATAGTGGAACAACAAACGGGGCATAACAATATTTTGTATCTTCCTAAATTAATCTATGTATAAAATTTATGATAGAAATTATTTCAAATAATTTTTTTTCACACAATCTTAACATCAAAAGTGTGTCAGACATTAAAGCACATTATTAAAGTTTTTCTAAGAGGGCAACTTTCAAATATGATCATCAGGCATGCTTAGTTATTTTCAGAGTAGGACGAAAAAATGTCACCATGAAAATTGCATGAGTACTTACGAATTATTTTTAGCTTGATCAAAGTGTATCCTAAGTTAGGTTGTTTAAGACAGGTAGTGACAGTCAAAAAATATTTGCCCTGTAGGAATGAGTCCTTACATCTTTCTCGCCAAATCCTTAGCCCTAAAAAATATTTTATTATCGTTCCACATCTGCTTGAGTAATAATCTAAGTGGTCTTTAAGTTAGATGTCCTACAGGTTTAGATGTTCCCTGACTTTCCCTCTTCTCCCCTCTAGGTACAACATGTCTCCACCGGTTTGAGAAAAGTGTCAGAAGAGGAAAAAGGATACAAAGGTACCACTTTAGGTCGTGGATTGTACTCCTGTGTTACTCTGGGCATGGTGGAACGATATGGGTCTAATAGAACAGGGAAAGATATTCAAGCATTTGGGCTTCTTGACCAGAATTATGCAATTAAACCCCATAAGGGACATTATTGAAGCACTGATATCCTTTTAAGATCCCACCAATAATGTGTTTCGTTTCTCAAATTTGAGCTCACCACAACGTTGGATTAAATAGCAGGATTTACTAGATTTGGGATAAAATTACATTGTCAGAAACTTGCGGCTCCGAGGAACATCTCCATTAACAAATTCTTCTTTCATATGAACATCTACAAAACCAAGGTAGAATCCTTAGACAAAGGCTAGATCTCTTTGTAGTTTTTTAATGATAGGTACAGAGAGGAGGAAGGGTTTTGACAATTTAGAAAATAACTTTACTACAAAGGAAGCTTCGAAACATGGAAAGTCCACAGACATTTTGCTTTTATGGTAGCTTTTTTGAGAACAATGGTCTTTCCAAGGAGAGATAAGAAGATTAACATCCGATTAGCCGGGGTAGTGAACATATTGATTGAGAAAGAGGGTCATACCATCGTCCCGATGATCTTAGCCAATATTTACCGTGCTGTGATAGCTTGCTAGAGGGAAAAAGGGTTCTTTGAAGGTTTCAACATATTATTTCAACTGTGGATAATTGAACATCTTTACCAACCTCGTAACGTGACAAGGTTTATTCTGAATTGCAATGATTACATCACAAGCCATGCTAAAAGGGTAGAAAAGTATGAGGGTCTGGAAGGGGTCAATACTTGGATCGAGTGTTTATATTCACTAACTTCAGATGAGATCACATTGAACTTTCCTTGGTTCCCTTGGTCAGAGGTCATACACATGTCATCTGTTCGCCCTTTCTTATTGTTGATGAGTATTAGGGGCGTCCAGCCATATGTACCGTTGCTTGTCCTCCGTCAGCTGGGAAGACGATAAATAATCCTTGTCATTGAGGAAATGAAAGAGTTTGTGTCTGAAATAAGACCGAGGATTGCCCCTCCTGAAAGACTATTCCAGAAAATTTGGGATGGTTGCCTCGTCATGTGACTTGAAACTATGGTTAGGGAGCATGGTATGGGAGAGGTTCACCCAGGATACTCTGATTGTTTAAAAAAAACTGTCGTTTCAAGTTAGACCGGAGAGATCTGTAAAAGAGTTGATTGATCATAAGGAAGAGATAAATATAAAGGTCGAGTTGGTCATGTATGATAACCTCGCCGTTAATCAGGCACTGAGAGCAGACTTGTCGTGTGTTGAAGTTGCTCTAACTAGTAAACAAGCAGAACTCAAAAAAGAAAGGGCTAAGGTATCTCAAAAGGTAGTTTTGCTTCAAGGACAGATTAAGTTGGAAACAATCAGGGGGACATAAGTAGAATAGCTGTTGGCATCTCGTAAACTACAAATAAGAGATTGTGATCAGAAAGGCCAGACCGATTTTGACCAAGAGAGGTCCTAGTGGATCCGTGAGAGGGGAAATCTGTGAGAAGAACTAGTCAGCCTTAGCTCAAGAAACATGATAAAGATGTAATTACCACTCATGACCAATAGATACGAGGGTGGGTTCAAACTTGCAAGACGCTTCGTGGAAAGGTCCATTGTCTGGCTAACCGCGCTGCACAATTGGACTTAGATTACCAAGGGATGAATCATATAGAATTTCTAGTGGGGGTACCTAATTTTGCCAAATATCTCACAACCTCCATGCAGGATATATATTTGGAGGTGGGAGGACGTGACACTGTGTGATCCGTGAGTGAGAATGTTGAAGGCATGTACGTGGTTGGTTCCTAGGGCATGAGTCTAATAACTTTTATTTCTTTTTATTTCTTTCTGTTAGTTTGAGTTATTTCCTTTCATCCATTGTTCCACCTTTTATCTAGTTGGGTCTATTT
Organism: Solanum ossicruentum; assembly: GCA_025774065.1. NCBI lineage: Eukaryota > Viridiplantae > Streptophyta > Magnoliopsida > Solanales > Solanaceae > Solanum > Solanum ossicruentum. The sequence goes on from JAOTQR010000011.1 coordinate 7,825,581, forward strand.
AAATTCAAGTTTAATTCGTTTAGTGATGTTGCTTGTATCTCAAAATTTTTTGAAAGAAATTTTAAATTATGCTCATGTCATGTCTTATTTTCTTAAAAACGTGTCTTTAAGAATATATATATGTTATATAATCAAAAAAACAAAAAAGAATTTCACTGCGAACTACGCAAAGATCTAATTCATGCACTACCATGATACGTAGGCAACCCAATAGGTTCGATCAAAGCCTTCTTAAAATATATGTGTATTTTATATATGTTGACAATGATAACAATTATAGTAACAAAAGAGGACAAACACGCCTAGATACGCCGAGATGAAACATAAGGCCTCCCAAGGTAAGAATGAAATGCATAATATGTGATTGTAATCTGTTATAGTTTTAATGCTAATACGATTGCTACTTCACACAGAGAGAGTGTGGGAGAGAGAAAGAGATAGAGAAAGGGATAAAAGTAATTAAAAGGTGATTAGTTCGCGATTAAGCTGACATCGCATCCATATTATACAAGGTCAAAAGGGAAATAGAAGATGCCCCGCCAAGATGAAAAAGAGGTGGACCATGATGAAAACCAAATGGTTTCATCAGAAGAAGTGACAATAGAGGAAGCAAGGATGTTGAGACAACAAATGGCTAGATGTATGAAGCTTGGAAGAATGGACATGCTCCACCTTCTTCAATCTATGAATATCTGAGTTCCAATATGTCATCCCCTATCCCAATCCTAACAAATAATCTAATTTATCCAATCAGATTTGGCCCACAGGTTAACACTTCCAACTCTGCTGTAACATCCGTTGTATGCCCCATGGCTATGCTTATGATAAGTAATCATTTTTTTTTTGCAAGCCGCACAACCTAATACGGTTCCTCAGCCGACGCCAGTGCTAAAATCCAATGTTGATCCCCCATCTCAAGTTCAAAATGATCATAGCTATGCCCCTGAGCTAACTTTAAAAATTCCAAGCTCTTATCAACATAGTTCCCCTGTTGAGGATGCTAAACCTACTAAAAGTAAGGAACATGAAGAATGGCTAGAAAAATGAAAAGCTTAGAATAAATTGTGAGGGACATGCAGGGATTAGGAGGCTGTAAAGACATCTCATTCAACAATTTGTGCATGTTTCCCAATGTCCACATACCTATCGGGTTTAAGGTCCCAAAGTTTGAGAAGTATAATGGCCATGGAGACCCTATTGCCCTGAAAAGGTACTGCAATCAACTAAGGGTGATGGAGGCTAAGAGAAATTACTTGTGGTTTATTTTGGAGAAAGTCTAGTAGGAGTTGCATCAGAATGGTTTATAGACCAAGAAATTGCCAACTAGCATACTTGGGATGATTTGGCTCGATGTTTTATGCAATAATTTCAGTACAACATTCACATCATTATAGGTTGCACCTCACTGGAAAACATGAGAAAAAGGACCACTGAAAACTTTCTTAAATACACGATTAGATGGAGGGAGAAAGCTGCTAGGGTTAAACCCCTATGAAGGAGTCAGAGATGATCGATCTCTTTCTCAAAACACAAGAACCTGACTACTTCCATTACTTGCTTTCTACTATTGGAAAAACATTTACTGAGGTTATTAAGGTTGGGGAAATGGTAGAAAGTGGCATCAAATCAGTAAAGATTGTGAGTTAAACTACTTTTAAAAGCCACTACACAAGTGCTTCAGAACGGCTCAGGAAATCTTGCAGGAAAAAGAAGGAAGGAAGATGTGGCTACCAGTGTATCAGGGCCAAGACCTATGTACATAATCCATATAACCCCACACAACACTACTTTCCCTCTCAAAATTCACCATAGCCTACTCCGCATCCACAGTATCACATTTACGATTCACAACCATATGTTCAACCCCTATCTTGTCCACAATGGCATGCGCCAACTCCTCATACTCAACCCCCCTACAAAGTTACCAAAATACTACTAAAGCTGATTTTCATCCTAGACCAGTGCACAAGAAACAGAAGGTATATACGAATGCCTTCACTCCTATTGGAGAATCATATGCCAGCTTATTCCAAAAATTAAGATAAATGAATATTCTGAGCCCTATTGAAAGAAAGGTCTTGAATCCTCACCCCCCAAACCTGGATTATTCCCAAAGATGTGCATATTATTCTGATGCCCCAAGGCATGACATTAAAAAATGTTGGCATTTAAAAAGGGTGATCCAACACTTGATTGATACACATCAAATCATTGTGCAGAGTCCAGAGGGTCCAAACATCAATCAAAATCCATTACCTGTGCATAATGAAACCAATATGTTGAAGTGATCCATGGTGCCGAGGAGATAGCGATTTCATACAAGCCTATCCTTAAGGTGAAAACTGGTGCAGAAAATGCAACAATGTAGTTGATTTGATGATAATAGTGCCCTCGAATGTGGAAGAGATGCCAGAATGGATAGGTCCATCCAGAGGGCCCATCCTAGTTGTGAAAGGGCCTGCTGATGATGCTTGGGCAAGCTAGAAACAACCAAAGCTAATTACTACTGAAGGAACAAATAAGCCTATCTTGGTTGTGCAAGGGGGCCCTGCCTCACCTGTGATCATTAAGCCGATGTCCCAAATTACAATGACTAACCCTAAGGCTGTTCCATGGAATTATAAGCATACCATTGCGACATACAAGGGAAAAGAAACCAATGATGAAGTTGATGAAATAGTAGTGTTGACCTGTTTAGGGAGATGCTATGCCCTGACGAAGTTAAGAAAGACTAAGTAGGTAAGAATTGATACAATGCCAGTTAAGGGCCCAGTTTCTGAGGAGGAAAAAGAAGAATTCTTAAAAAAAATGAAATTGCCAAATTATTCCATCATGGAAGAGCTAGAGAAGACACCAATACATATCTCTTTGATGTCTTTGTTTTTACACTCAGATGAACATCGCAAAGCTATAATGAAGATTTTGAATGAAGCACATATTCCTAAAGAGGTTATCGTAAGTCAATTGGAGAAAATTACTAGCAGAATCTTTGAGACAAACAGGATTATATTTTTTGATGATGAGCTACCTGTGGAAGGAACTGGACACAACCAAGGCCTTCATATAATTGTAAGGTATGAGCATTCCTATGTCACTCAAGTTCTATTTGATGGAGGTTATGGTGCTAATATCTGCCCTCCGTCGACTCCATAAAAATTGAATATCAGTATTTAAAGAGTGCGGCCTAATATTGTATCTGTTAGAGCTTTTGATGGGGCTAAAACTGATGCTATTGGTGAGATTGAGCTCACACTGACAATAGGCCCTATTGATTTTGCAATAGATTTTCAAGTGTTGAACATCGAGGCATCCTACAATTTGTTGTTGGGGAAGCCATGGGTATATAAGGCTGGGGCAGTCCTATCTACATTACAACAAATGATCAAGTTCGAACATGATAGACAAGAAGTGATTATTCATGGGGAAGGAGACCTATCTATCCATAAAGATTCTTCTATTCCCTTTATTAAAGCCAATAATGAGACTAATACACTGGGTCATCAAGTTTGTAAGGTGGTAGATACTGAGCATATCCTTGAAGGGAATCTCATTCTGAAGCCACAACTACCCGTTGCATCTGTTATGATCATAAATGAAATGTTAAGGTATGGGTTTGAACCTGGAAAAGGCTTAGGAGCATTCTTGCAAGGCAGAGCTCATCCATTGAGCCCATTCAAAAGCCTTAATACTTTTGGCTTGGGGTACAAGCCCATAGCTAGAGATAAAAAGAGGGGGAAAACTGAGAAAAATGGAGAATGGTCACTTGCTAGGACAATACCGCCCATCAACTAGTCCTTTGTCAGAGCCCACATTGTTGAGTCTTCTAAGCCAACCCCGCCAAAGTTAGTATCAGATGTAGATATGAAATTGAGCAGATTTTGTTCAAGACTTATTTATTGAGGTTGATATGGTTGAGATTGGGGTGGGACCCAATAACAAAGGCATACAATCCATTGGCCCTGATGTGCAGCTCAACAATTGAGAGGCTATTCCTCTTCCTATTAGGAAGGAGTCTTAGGAGTCTTGTCTTTATGTTTTTTTTTTTCGCTTACCCAAGAATTGTAGTTTCAATTTATATCTTATTGTTCAAGACCTCTCATCTTCCTTTTCAATGAAATTTAGGTTCATTTTCTATTTCTACCTAATATATTTATTTTTCTTTAATACAGTTCTACCTATATCGATTCTAGTGATATGACATGACACAGAATTTATTTTCGGATCTTAAAATTCAATCTAATCCTGAAATAATAAATCAAGAAGTCGAATATGATAAAGATAAAGAATTCAGAGAAGTAAGCAAGGAGATTGAACATTTTGAGAATAAATCAAATCCTAACATGAGTGAAACAGAGGCAATCAATCTAGGAGATCCTGAAAATAGTAGAGAGAATAAGATAAGTGTGCTTGCTCAATCGCAACAAAAGAAAGAGATAACCCAGGATTTACTTGACTATAAAGATGTTTTTGCGTGGTCTTATGATGATATGCTTGGGTTGAGTACTGACATGGTTGTTCACAAGTTGCCAACTAACCCTACAATTCCTCCGGTTAAACAAAAGTTGAGAAAGCTTAAAACCGATATGAGTGTAATAATTAAAGAGGAAATTACCAATCAACTTGAGGCAAAGGTCATCCGAGTTGCTCAATATCCTTCATGGTTAGCCAATATTGTCCCTATTCCTGCAAAGATAGTAAAGTTCGAATGTGCGTTGATTATCGGGATTTGAACAAAGCAAGTCCGGAAAGATGACTTTCCATTACCCAACATTCATACTTTGTTAGACAATTGGCTAAGCATGAATTAGCATCTTTTGTGGATTGTTACGCCGGGTACCGCCAAATTATTATGGATGAGGAAGATGCTGAAAAGACATCTTTTGTCACATCATGGGGTACATATTGTTATCCAGTCATGCCATTTGGGTTAAAGAATGCAAGAGCAACTTACATGAGGGCAATGACCACTATGTTTCATGACATGATGCATAGTGAAATAGAGGTTTATGTAGATGACATTATTATCAAATCAAAGAAGCAATCGGACCATGTCAAAGACTTGTGAAAATTCTTTAAAAAGCTTCGTAGGTATAATCTCAAGCTTAATCCAGCAAAATGTGTATTTAGTGTACCATCAGGAAAGATTTTGGGGTTTATAGTTAGCCGACGACGTATTGAGTTAGATCCTTTAAAGATAACAAGCTATTCAGGAATTACCACCGCCAAAAAACAAAACTAAGGTGATGAGCCTCCTAGGGTGGTTAAACTATATTAGTAGATTCATCACTCAGCTCACAACAACTTGTGAGCCTATCTTAAGTTGTTAAAGTAGAATGCCATGGTCAAATGGACCGAGGAATGTCAAGAAGCATTTGATAGAATTAAAAGATACTTATCAAATCCGCCCGTATTGGTCCCTCCTGAGCTGGGTAGGCCTTTGATATTATATATGTCAGTATTAGATAATTCTTTTGGATGTGTACTTGGTCAATATGATGTTTCTGGTAAGAAAGAGCAGGCCATATATTACCTCAACAGGAAGTTTGCTACTTACGGGTCTAAGTGCACTCTTCTTGAAGGGACATGGTGCGCCTTGACTTGAGTGGCCCAGAAGTTGAAGCATTAGCTGTCTTCTTATACTACTTACCTTATTTCTCGCATGGATACCTTGAAATACATCTTTCAGAAAGCAATGCCCACGGGCAGGCTTGTAAAATTACAAATATTACTCACTGAATTTGACATTATTTATGTGACACGAACATCGATGAAGGCCCAATCCTTGGCAGATCATTTGGCAGAAAACGTTATTGATGATGAATTTGAGCCCATTAAGACATATTTTTCTGATGAAGAGATATTATGTGCCGATGAAGTTATTCTCGATAACAACTTAGGGTGGAAGTTGTTTGATGGGGCCTTTAACAAAAAAGGAGTTGAAATAGGAGTCATTCTTATGTCCGAGTTTGGGGAATATTATTCTATAACAGCCCAACTCAGATTCTATTGCACCAATAATATGGTAGTGTATGAAGCTTGTATCCTAGGTTTGAGGTTAGCTATCGACATAGGAGTCCAAGAATTATTGGTATTGGGAGACTCTGACTTGCTAGTCCATCAAATTCAAGGAGAGTGGTAAACTCATGATGCAAAAATCATCCCCTATCAAAGTTTCTTGCAAGAGCTTTGCCGGTAGTTTATTTCAGTGAAATTCAGACATATTCCTAGAGCTCCTAATTAGATTGTTGATGCCTTGGCCAGCCTATCCTCGATGCTCCATCATCCAGATAAAGCTTACATCGACCCATTATGCATATAGATATGTGACCAACATGCAATGTGGTCGAGGAAGAACTTGATGGAAAACCATGGTTCCATGATATCAAAGCATACCTTCAATCTGGAGAGTATTCGATAGGCTCCACTAGTAAGCAGAAGAGAACTATTGGATAGCTAGCTAACAATTTCTTCTTAAGTGGAGGCATCTTGTACAAGAGGACCCTAATTTAGGTCTTCTAAGGTGTGTAAATGCCAAAGAAGCTTCAACCATCATGATGAAGAGCATTCAGGAGTTTGTAGACCATATATGAATGGGTATATCCTGGCAAAGAAAATACTTTAAGCGGGTTAATTGACTTACCATGGAGAGAAATTCTATACAATTTGTTCATAAGTGCCATGAATGCCAAATGCACGGTGATGTGATACATTCTCCACCCTCAGAGGTTCATATGATGTACGTTCCATGGCCTTTTGTGGCTTAGGAAATAGATGTGATTGGGCCAATCGAATCTAAAGCATTGAATGGCTATAGGTTCATTTTGGTAGCCATTGATTATTTCATAAAGTGGGTATACGCAGTGACTTTCAAGTCTGTGACCAAAAAGGCTGTAGTAAACTTTATTCATTGTAACGTTATATGTTACTTTGGTATCCCGAAGATAATTATTACGGATAATGTTGCCTATCTTAACAGTAATTTAAAGGGAGAGGTGTGTCATCAATTTAAGATCGAATATCGAAATTCAACCCCATATCGCTCGAAGGCAAATGGGGCTGTAGAAGCTGCTAACAAGAATATAAAAAGATACTCGGCAAAATGTTTCAAGGTTCTCGACATTAGCATGAAAAGCTACCTTATGCATTATTGGGTTATCGCACTACAGTTCGTACATCACTAGGTACTTCTCCTTATCTGCTAGTATATTGGACAGAAGTAGTTATACATGCAGAAGGTGAGATTTCATCCCTCCAAACTATTGTAGAGACCAAAATTAATGATGATGAATGGGTCAAAACGTGATTGGAACAACTAAGCTTGATTGATGAGAAGCGATTGGCATCAATGCGTCATGGTCAGTGGTACCAGAAGAGAATAGTAAGAGCATATAATAAAAAGGTACGCCCCAGGCATTTTGAAATGGGGCAATTAGTATTGAGGCATATCCTACCACACTAGGTCGAGAGGAAGGGAAAATTTTCTCCAAACTGGCAAGGACCATTCATTATAATGAAGGTATTATCCATCGGTGCTCTGTATTTAACAGATACAGAATGCAAAATGATCGAAATGACCGTCAATGTCGATGTTGTGAAGAGATATTATATATGATTCTATTTCATTCTATTAAATATCTCAAGTTCCGGGTGACATTTTAAAGGTTGATATGATGAAAGCCAAACATTCTGAACCTAAATATGAGATCACACATTACTACGCATGTTGATCTGTAATCTATTTCCTTTACCCTTGCTTTGAAAATTAAAGAGAGAGAGAGAGAGAGAGAGAGAGAGAGAGAGAGAGAGAGAGAGAGAGAGAGAGAAAAGGAAAAAGAACAACAAACGAAAAAACAAACAAAAAAAAGCAAACGAAAATAAGAGAAAAAACATCATATTGAACTACGTTTGATCTGATTCTTGTTTCACAAGATTCGTATCTTTTTCTTTCTTTCTATCGAGTCAATTCCCAGAGTTGAAGGTCAACCCCATGCATTCGAGCATGCATGACATCCTTTCTTTCTTCCCTCACCCCAAAGTCGCATTACAACAAAAAAAAAGACCCACAAATCAACCTTTAAAATGTCAAGCAGAAGCACATTGTGATTATAAAATAATGATGCGAGGGGCGATATTCTTCTCCAACAATATAAAGTACATAAATAAAATTAAAATGAGAGAGTATTAGTGTTGAAGACCCTAAAGGGAACCATAAGGCGAAGGTGAGATTGAGAAAACAAAAATGAGAGAGTCTTATCAATGAGGACCCTAAGGGGCACCATAAGTCGAAAGTGATATTGAGAGAATAAAAATGAGAGAGTCTTATTGGTGAAGACCCTAAGGGGAACCATAAGGCGAAAGTGAGATTGAGAGGATAAAATGAGAGTCTTATTGGTGAAAACCTTAGTGGGTATTATAAGACGAGTGAGATCTCAAACTTGTTTATGATCTATTAAGGTGCGCAGAACTCAAGGTCAAAACTTGATGATCAATAAGTGCTGGCGAATAGTTTGGAGGGATAGATTGGAAGAATTAATTAAAAGGGCATGTCATGATATATAGAGTCAGTTACTGTACTCAGATAAGTCCCTCATTTCCTTCCTTGCTCTAAAAGAGACCCAACTCATACAATCTTCTTTTTATTTCTTTATTTTCATCATTTTTTCTTTCCTTTTTCTTTTCTCCCTTAAGTCTTTCGGTCAGCTTCATGTTAAAAAGGGCAGAAGATAAAGGATAAAGGATTTCAAGACTTGCTACTATCTTTCTAATTGCACAAAGCGAAGGATCTAGCCAATTGACAAAATGCATGCTAAAGAGAAATGTCGACGCATTGTCATTTATCAACGAGTCTTGAAATTTTGACTCAAAGGTTTAATGAAAGCATGAATAGTTGATTCCCTAAAATAAAGGTGGGTATTAGATTAAAGTCACAGTCACTCTGGGTAATCATATTTGATTCAGTTAGTAACCCACCAATGAGGGACATTAATAACCTAGAGAAAAAGATCAAAATGATGAGTATTAAAGTGATCCTTGTCGGAAGTCAAGACCACGAACCAATCATCATGCTTTAGGAATTTGGAAAATTTCTTTGAAACAAGAATATAGGTTGTGCTCAATTTGATGGTTCAGAATCCCAAATACTTGATCTAAATTATGGAGAGTAAAATGGCAATGATACGATGCTGGTTTGTCTCACTCAATTGTGATGAAATTGGTTAGCTTTGCAACACATTGAGGATCTTGTTTAAAAGTTTTTAAAAAGAAATTCATGTTGTTGATACTTATTATAGCAGGATCCTCTAGGATAATGGGATTTAGATTAGCAGGACCCTCCTAAATAATAGGAACAGGACCCTCCTGGACAATGGGATTTAGATTAGCAGGACCCTCCTGGACAATGGGATTGAGGTTAACAGGACCCTCTTGGATAATGAGATTTAGATTAGCAATACCCTCCTGGATAAATGAGATCAGGACCCTGTTGGATAATGAGATTTAGATTAGCAGGACCCTCCTGCATAATGGGATCAGGACCCTCCTGGATAATGGATTTAGGTTAGTAGGACCCTCCTAGATAATGGGATCAGGACCCTCATGGATAATGGACTTAGATTAGCAAGACCCTCCTGAATAATGAGATCATGACCCTCATGGATAATTAAATTTAGTGTAATAGGATCCTCCTGGATAATGAGGTTTAATGTAGCAGGACCCTTTTGGATAATGGGATTTATATTAGTAGGACCCTCCTAGGTAATGGGATTAGGACCCTCTTGGATAATGAGATTTAGATTAGCAGAACCCTCCTGGATAATGGGATTAGGACTCTCCTGGATAATATAATTTAGTATAGCAGGACTCTCCTGGATAATGAGATTTAGGCTAGTAAGATCCTCTTAGATGATCGACCTAGAAGGAACCAATTTAAGTGGATCTTTGCAATCAATGGAGTTACTTAAACAAGTCATAAGCATATGACGAATGCATTGCAACGAAGCTCAAGTCATCCAGAATCTTGATTCAAAGCTAAGTGTTCTCCTTTCTTGCTTACATTCTTTGTTATAAACTGGGGCAAAAAATTTTTTTGTGCTATTATTTTTGTGTGTTTCTATTTCAGGAATCTAATTGCAAAACAAGGTCAGTTCACGTGTCAAGCTCAAGATCGTGTCTATAAAGCAAAGCATCGTCAACTTTGAAGCTCATTTTCAATTCAAATTGTAGAAGCTAGCCTTGAAGACGAGGATGGTTTCCAACATCAAGTGGATGAAACCTACTTGGGAAACAAGCTAACCTTCAAATTCATATGAGAGGACATCTCACCATTTGAGAAGACATGAAAGCCCGAGATGATTCAAGGGAAGTTATATAGAAAGGATCTTGTCCTCGCTTTTCTTTAACTTTATGTCTTTCATTTGTATGTAAATTAGGAGCTGTGAACTGGACTCTCACCGGAGCTCACCTTACTTCCAATTCATCATTTCATCTCCTTGTACTATACGTGACCTGATTCCATTAGTACCCGACATATGTAGGTTGTCCAAAACCAAGACTCAGTCACGTCTTTTTCCTCACAAGTAAGAGTCTGGTCAAAACTTATCACGTTATCTACCTTTTTGTCTGCAAACTCTTCGTGTTTTCAGTCAAAGAGGGGCAAACTGTAGACACATAATTTTTGACCAAACTTACTTTATCTACCTTTTTAGTACTTAAATAGTCACATTTTGAGATAAGTTATTTTTAATTTATTTTCAAAAATATACAGAAAATATGATTTCGTTTAGATTTTAATAAACTAGATTTTTTTAATTATAAGTTTAGATTAGCTATTTAACTTTTCCTAAATTATGCTAGCTTTAAAAAAATTAAATAATCTTTCATTCTTATATATATTTCTTTTCTTTTATAAATATTCACACACACACACACACACACACATCCAGACACACACACACCCAGACACACACACAAACGAAAACCAAAAAAGGTAAATAAAAGAAACCTAAAAATCCTAAAAACTAGACTTTACTATCCCATTCTCCCAACAATAAAATTCCACTTTTCTTCACTTGCGCGCACACACACGTTTTTTTAAGAAAAAAATTTTTTTTTACACAACACACACTCACACGTTTTCTGTTCTAAAAAGAAATTTTACAACACAACACACAGATACACGTTTTTCTAAAAAAATTAATAAAAAGTATTTTTAAAAAATATAACACAAATCTCTCAATTCTCCTTATTTTTCTCAACTCCCACACCCCACACCCCTACTACAATACAACTTCCTCACCCACTCTCTCTCTATAATAATAAAAGGTGATATTAAAAAAATCAAAGTTTTCAATGAAAGAAAAAGATTTCAAAAAAGAGCATAGATTTCAAGAAAAAAAAAAGAGTGTATATATTTTTGAAAAAGAGAGGATACACAAAGAAGAAAAAATCTTCAAACCTTTGCTGAATTGAGTTTAGTTCTTGTTCAAGTTTCTAGTTGCAAAACTTGTGATCTTTCTTGTAATTAGTTCATTACACAGGTTCTTGCCGAATCTTATTCTATTTATTTTATTTATTTCTTTGTAAAAATTCTTGTCGAGAATTGAATTGTGAATGGATTCAATATACAATACATGCACAAATTTAAATTCATAATTAGTAAAAACTAGAAGTTAATAAATAGATAAAAAGCTCCGTTGCAATTAGAGATTTGGATCATCATTGAAATTTAGGGAAAAGTTTTTACTCTTGAAGTATTTAATAGGGCTTTTTTAGTTATGAATGAGTACTGCAGAAAAAAGTTATGAATATGTAAATATGAGTGTGTTATTTGTTTAATTAGGATACATAAAAATGTAAAATCAAAAGAGAATTGATAAACAGTTAATCTACTCCTAATCTTTAGCAACATGTAAAAATGAGATAGAATTTGTACCTGTTTTTTTAAAAATATTTTTGAAATCCAAACCCATGGTAATTAGTTGGATACTGCATTTTTAAATTCTTTTGGAAAGTATTAAATAGCAAAAGTATTGGGAAAGTTACCTTTCTAATTTTAGTTTAACTTGAATTCTGATTAATAATATAAATACATAAATACTGTCTTTGCCTCTTGTGAATTTTAATTAATAATACAAATATTGTCATTGTCTCTCCTATCTATAATTTGTGTATTTAAGTTTGTCTATATGTGGGATTATTTTTTTTTTTTTACAAAAAGAAGGAAAAGGCATTAAGAGAATATTTGATAAATGGAGTACAGAAGCTGACAACAAAATAATAAATTATTTATTTGATATTCTGAAAAGTAGTTCTATATATATAATGTTTATTTAAAATTTACTTTAAGATTTTACAATTCTTTTTCTTTTTGAAATCACTCTGATATAGATTTGCAGTTGTATCACATTGATCTTTAAGATTGTTTTGATTTTATATCCCGTTTAATTATTAAAAAATAAAACTGCTTTAGAATCATTTTACAAAAAGATAAAATAGTAATTCATTAACAATTAATTTTTAATTATTCAAATATTTGAGTTTTATGGTACTGACATATAACACTTTTGCTTCTCCTATTATGTATAG
>JAOTQR010000011.1:7848139-7868858 GCA_025774065.1 Solanum ossicruentum
TTGATTTGTGTATTGGAGACTTGTGACAACTACCTTTACACCAAGCTTGATTTAATGTACAGGAAGATATTATTAATATGTTTATATTGTATTGTTTATCCCTGCTAAACGATGTAGTTAGGCAAACAATAGGAATAGGTAAACGGAGGTATGCAGCCCCGATTTGGTAATTTAAACCGTACGAATAAACAATCACTGCCCAAACATAAGTAGGAAATTAAAGATTAATACGGCGTCGCTAAGGTTACAATCCCGGAATCTCGCAATATTTGGATAATAACATACAAGATAAAAGAAGATCTCATTTTATTTGCAACATTAGTAGTTTAGTTTTAAGTATAGTTATTTTCATACATAATTTAATAAATAAATTCTTTATCTCCTTTTAATCATTATAACTTGGAATATTAAACAATTTATATTAAATTCCTTGGGTTCGATAATCCGATCCTTTAAATAAGACCACTATATTACTTGTTTTGACCACGTGCACTTGCATGTGCTAGGAGGCAACAAGCTTTTGGCGCCGTTGACGGGGATTTTAATTATAAATTGATTAATTTTCTGAGTTGTTGTGTTTTGTGGCATTCACTACATTTGATCTTAGTTGCGTTGATTGTGTAGAAAATTTATTTCTAAACTAGAGGAGCAAGACTCTTACTTTCATCAATCTAAGAGGAGAGGGGGTATCTTGTTTCAAACTTTGAAATCATCGAACAGGAAGATATAAAGGAAACTAAGGAAGAAATTGATCCTGTCAAAGAATATATGGCAGACCAAAACCCACCTTCACTACCAGCACCTAGGACAGTAAGAGATATGGGCATTCCTAGAACCACCAATGTCATTAGTTGTTTTAAAAAATCAAAACCTGGTGGTCGTTGGGAGCTCAAACAAAATATGGTTCAATTGCTACACTCAACAGGGTAGTTTACTGGACTGCCACATGAAGATCGACAGTACATCTTCAAAATTTTTTAGAAATTACTGACACTTTTATTCCTACAGGCATAAATCAAGATTATGTGAGGATGACCTTGTTTCCCTTCTCATTGTTGGGGGAAGCATGGAGGTGGTTGCAAATTGAATCACCAAACTCCATTACTATGTGGGATGATCATGCTAGAAAGTTTTTAATTCGGTTCTTTCCATCCGGTAAGACGGCCAAATTAAGAAGTGAAATTTTGAGTTTTAAGCAAAGGTTGGGAGAGAACTTATATCAAGCATAGGACAGATTTAAAACTTTATTTATTAATAGTCCACATGATTGTCAATCCAACGAAATGTTGGTCCATTCTTTCATTGGAGGATTGGAACCAAACACAAAGATTCTTCTTGATTCCGCTGCAGGAGGACAATCTTTTGAAAAGACATACGATGAGTTATATACACTTCTCAATCGTATAGCTCAAGGAAATCCTGAGTGGAATAGAGGATCAAGTTGACCCGCAGTTCGTAAGCAAGCTGGGATGCTGGAAATTGACGCTATCACCACTTTGCAAGCACAAATTTCTGCTATGCAAAAAATGATGACGACCCGATTCAACAACTTGTCATTGGGTCAGCAATAGAAAAATCCAGCAATGGGTCAACAATCCGCACCGGTAAATGTGGTACAACAACAGCAGCAAAATAATTGGTGCGATGTTTGTGAAGGAGGAGACCACATTGTGAAATTTTATGGTTCAAATTTGGAGGCAGTAAATTTTGTGGGAAATGTAAATAGAGACAGATATCAAGGCTTTGGGAATTCCTACAATCCAAATTGGAGGAATCATCCTAACTTCTCTTATGGTAGTAACCAAAAAAATCAAGGACAATCTCAATAACAACGTCCATAAGGAAGCCAACCATACTACAATCAACAAATGTAACAACCGGTGAAGCAGGCCAATCCGAACAATATGTTGGATACTGAAGTTCTACGGCAAATTTTGGCAAATCAAAATTGCCAAGAATAAGAAATCCAAAGACACAAACAAAATCTTCAAAATTTGGAGAAGCAATTAGGGCAATTAGCAAGGTCTATGAACTCAAGACCCCAAGGAGGTTTGCCGGGAGATACAAATCCAAATCCCAAGCAAGTTCATGTTGTAAGCATAAGAAGTGGGAGGCTATTAACTGAACTGGTGCCTAAGAAGAAAAATATGGCTGACCAAGTAGTGTTCAAAATGAAGAACCCGTGATTCCAAGCACGTCCACTGATTAGGCAATTTCATTGCCTAAGCCACCACCTCTATTCTCACAAAAGCTGAAAAAAAAGGAGGAGGATGAATGTTTTCAAAAATTCACTAGGCTCCTAAAGTAGTTTAAAATTAACTTACCGCTTATTGATGTTTTGCAGGGAATTCCAAAATATGCAAAGTATGTGAAAGACATTGTGGTCCATAAGAACAAGTTGGCGGAATATGAGACAGTGGCACTCACCGAAGCTTGTAGCTCTAGAATCTTGAATATAGCTCAATTGCCAACAAAGCTAAAAGATCTCGGAAGCTTTATGGTGCAAGTAAAAATTGGGAGCTATTTGAATACCAAAGGATTGTGTGCTCTTAGGGAAAGCGTAAATCTTATGCCAAGTTCGTTATTTTCTAAGTTGGGTCTTAGGAAACCAAAGCCCACTACAATTGTTTTGCAATTGGCGGACAGATGAAGGGTGAGGCCCGAAGGTGTTATTGAGATGTCTTAGTTCAAGTGGGATACCTCATTTTCCTCGTGGACTTTATCATTCTTGATTTCGAAGCCGATCTTAAAGTTCCTTTCATACTTGGTCGTCCATTCTTGACAACTGGAGGGGCATTGATTGATGTGGCTACAGGGAGGCTCACCATGAGAGCCCATGATAAGGTTGAAGTTTTTTATGTGTACAAGGCCATGAAATTGCCCGCTGCATATAACGATTTGGCAATCATCACAGTGATAGATACGGCTGCTTATGTAAGTCAAGTAGAGGTTTAAGACCTGCTAGCAAGAGTGTTGCTAAATCAAGGGCTAGTGGATGATACGGAGGCTCTCGAAATTGAGATTGTGTTGAACAAGAATGTAAGTATGTTCAAGAAGGAGGCTGCGTCTTTAAATAGGGTGTTACGCCCTCTACCGAAACCATCAATTGAAGAACTGCCAAAGCTGGAATTGAAGTCGTTGCCTTCATATATCAAGTATGTTTTTCTTAGAGCTAATGATACGTTGCCTGCAATTTTGTCTACTTCATTGACTACAACTCAAATGGAAGATGCAATCGTTATGCTCAAGAAAAGGAAAAGATCTATGGGGTGGCAAATGTCGGACATCCATGGCATTAGCCCAGCTTTGTGCATGCACCATATCTTCATGGAAGAAGGTCATAAACCAGTGGTGCAACCACAAAGACGATTGAACCCCATTATGAAGGGAGTTGTGAAGAAGGAAGTAATAAAGTGATTAGATGCGGGAATCATTTTCCTCATCTCCAATAGCAAATGGGTCAACCCGGTTTAATTTGCTCCAAAGAAAGAAGGCATGACGGTAGTTACTAATGATTAAAATGAGTTATAACCAATGAGAATGGTGATAGGATGGAGCATATGCATGGATTACAGGAAGCTAAATGACTCCACCTGAAAATATGATTACCCGGTACCATTCATTGACAAAATGCTTGATAGACTTGCTGAGCAAGAATATTATTGCTTCCTTGGATAGTTATTCGGGGTACAATCAAATCACAATTGCTCTGGAAGACCAAGAGAAAACCACATTTACTTGTCCATATGATACATATGCCTTCAAACGCATGCCCTTTTGATTGTGTAATGCACCGGCCACCTTTCAACGGTGTATGATGGCTATCTTTCATGATATGATCGAGGAATATGTGGAAGTTTTCATGGATGATTTCTCAATTTTTGGGGAATCATTTGAAAAGTGTGCGTAAAATTTAGACAAGGTTCTAGCAAGATGCGAGGAAATTAACCTTATTCTTAACTAGGAAAAATATCATTTTCTCGTTAAGGAAGAGATAGTTTTAGGGCACAAGGTGTCTAAGCGTGGTTTATAGGTAGGCCGAGCTAAAATTGAAGTAACTGAGAAACTGCCACCACCTTTTTCAATCAAAAGAGTCTGAAGCTTTCTTGGACACGCGAGATTCTACCGTATATTCACTAAGGACTTCTCAAAGATTGCCAAGCCACTTTGCGCACTCCTAGAAAAAGAGGTACCATTTAACTTTGATGCTTCATGTTTGCAGGCATTTGAGACATTGAAGAAGAAATTGATTGAGGCACCAATTATGCAAGCACCGGATTGGAGTCAACCGTTTGAGCGTATGTGTGATACAAGTGACACGGTGGTGGGTGCTGTTTTGGGACAACGAAAGTCCAAGGTGTTCCACCCAAATATATTATGCGAGAAAAAATATTGATTCAGCTCAAAGTAACTATACGGTTACAGAAAAAGAGATGCTTACATTAGTATATGCATTTGATATATTTAGATCTTATATAGTGGGAAATAAAGTCATCATTTTCACTAATCATGTTGTTGTCCGATACTTGTTCACTAGGAAGGATGTAAATCCAAGGCTTATTAGGTGGATCTTGTTGCTCTAGGAGTTTGATATTGAGATAAAGGATCTAAAGGGGAGCGAAAATCAAATTGTCGACCATCTCTCTCGCTTGGAAAATGATGCTCACATAGGGGAACAAATGCAAATCAAGGAGGAATTTCCAGATGAGTAGTTGTTGGCACTTGAAGTGAAAAAGGTACCATGGTACGCTGACATCGTCAACTACTTGGTAAGTGGAGTTTTTCCCCCAGATGCCAACCATCAACAACGTAAGCGGTTACCCCATGACGATAAGGCTTACATATGGGATGAGCCCTATCTTTCAAGCAAGGGGCTAATGGTATGGTACCACGGTGTATGATCAAAGCTGAGATGTAGAATATTCTAGTAAGGTGCCATACTTCTCCATATGGTGTCCATCATGGAGGTGAATGGACTGCTCACAAGGTGCTTCTATCAGGATTCTTTTGGCCAACTGTATTCAAAGACGTTGTACCCTTTTTTTGTGAAATCTTGTGATGCTTGCCAAATGACCGAGATCATTTCTTGGAGGCATGAGATGCCTCTTAATAACATTTTGGAGGTGGAAATCTTTGATGTATGGGGCATGGACTTCATGTGTCCATTTCCACCCTCTTTTGGCAACACTTACATCTTGGTCGTTGTTGATTATGTGTCCAAATGGGTGGAAGCGGCAGCTCTACCTACCAATGACTCTAAGGTTGTAAGTAAGGTCTTAAAGAAGCACATCTTCACTCGCTTTGGTAGACCAAGAGCCATCATTAGTGATGGTGGTACACACTTCATCAACCAAACAGTGAAGAAATTTCTAGCTAAGAATGGTATTAGGCACAAGGTTGCCACACCTTACCATCCACAGACAAGTGGCTAAGTTGAGTTGCCAAATCGTGAGGTGAAGCTAATTTTGTAGAAAACGATGAACGCTACTCAAAAGGATTAGGCTGTCAAACTTGACGAAGCTTTGTGGGCATACTAAACTACCAAAAACAAGTGGCATACTTTTACTGGATGGATGCCCTTCTCGATTGGTGTATGGGAAAAGCTTGTCATCTTCCGATAAAGCTCAAACACCAAGCTTATTGGGCAATCAAAGGGATTAATCTTGATCCCGAGCTTGCCGAAAGAACGAGGTTGGAACAATTGGAAGAGTTAGAATAATTTTGGCTTCAAGTGTACGAGAATGCCAAACTCTACAAAGAAAAGACCAAGCGGTGGCATGATCGGCATATAATCAAATGCATATTTGAGCTGGGCCAACAGGTACTTCTCTTTAAGTCTCATTTGAAATTGTTCCTAGGAAACTTGCGGTTGAAATAGAGTGGACCCTATGTGGTGGTATCCGTAACACCACATAGAGCAGTGGAATTAAAGGACGAGACCTTCAACCAAACTTTTTTAGTAAACGGTCAACATGTCAAGCACTACTATGGTGAAGACACAACTAAAGTTGAGGAGGCCATTGAATTGGCCAGAGATGAGTATGTCTTGTTGCGTCGTGCCGCGACGTTAAATCAAGCTCTACATGAGAGGCAACCCGTGATGAGGTGATATTGTTTTATTTTATTCTAATTCATTTTTTTTCTTTTTTTATTCCAATAATTAAATAAATAAATAAATGAAAAATATAATAAAAATAAAAAATTTATTTTTCATGACTTAAAAGCCCCAAAAAAATGAAAACTTACACAGAAAACACCAGTTCGCATCGCGGATTGGGTGACAAAACTAGGCAATTTTCCGATCTTTGATTCCCGTTGAATCGTTGGTTAATTTTTAGATTTTTTTGGTCAAAATCAATTGTCGTAGCATATTTTAGCATGTTTAGGTGTTAGGTCGATTTTTCCAAGCTCCGAATGAAAAAAAATTTACTGTTCATGGCAGTAAGGTTTTCGCGTCCCCTCCGTGACACTTAGAGGACGCGCACCTATGCCTAAAATGATAAAAAATATGTTTTCTTTCCAAGTATAACTGCACGCCCAAGACGCGATGCACCAAGGGAGCGCCCGTGTTATTTTTTTGTTTGGATTTTCATTAAACCCTACCCGAACCCACAAATTTTTAAATAAATCCCAGCCCCTTCTCCCATACCCGACCCCCACGTTATTTTCTCTCTTCTCCCATTTCAAATTTTCTTCAATTCTCACACTCTCACTCACTTAATCTGCGACGCACACCCATATATGGCACCAATTTCAGAATGGTACTCGAATCCATTTGACGATTCCCGGCCATTCTTCGAATCAAAGAACAGTGAGCATTCACCGTAGTAACCTAACGGTTGTCCAGTAAGAAAGGCTACTTCACTAATCTTCTTCACCATAGGAGGTGATACGAGAAAAGATCCCAATGCCAAGAAAGACAAGCCAGAAAACACAATATGCGCCCCAGCCACACCTTCATAACTCCAAATACCCGGATTGATATTCCTTGAGCGCACTCTTATCCATAATTGGTTCCAACAGTGGCTAAAATGGGTCTCGTGGTACCATACCGTACAAATGTTCTTCTTCCGCGAATCATCACCACAAGTAAGTGTTCTTGCTACATTTTTACTATTCCAGGTGAAACCTTTAATATGTGATGTTCTTGTTAATAAAACATAATGTGGGATGATGAATTTCGTGTTATATTGTTGTTGCCTTCTTGTTGAGTATTAGTTTTACTCTTGATTGTTTCACTGGATTGATGTGCATTTCGATTTTGGGGTTAACCCTAAGCCGGCATTCATGAAATTAGGGGGAAGATATGCTTAATCTTGTTACATTCTTGGGAGGTCTCAGTGTTGGATTGAAATTTTTCCACTTAATGCACTTTCAGTGATTCTTATTTCTCATGTCAAAGAGTTGAGTCAGAAGGGCCAAAAATTTGAAGGAATTTAACTTCCCACAAGTAACATTGTTGCTCATATGTTGTTTTTGCATCCATACTCTAATTGTCAGTTGATTATAGAGTCATTTAAACTTGAGAGGGTAAAAATACCCTGAGAACTGGGTGTGTGAAAAGAGTTGTAGGTAACTACCCTATTTTCAGTAGGAATAAGGGCCATGATTTCTAATTGTGCATTGTTAGGACCTGTTTTGAATTGTTTCAATGTTCCTTATGCATTTTTCCTGCTATAAATTCCATATTTATTTTGGTCGTATGAATCTTGTTACAAGTGGTTGAGAGTTGAATTGTTGAGCATAGAAATCACTTAGGAGTAACTGCAGTCTTATACTTGTTGATATCCATGTGTATCCCTATTACTCAAAGTGTGCTTAAAATTTAGTATGGGTTTGGGGAATTGCTAAGTGTGAAATTGTATTCCCATGGGTTGAATTTTTCTAGTCTTAAGTTCTCAACTCAATGCTTACTCTTCTCATTCATGTGCTTCTACTTGTGTGAATTATGGATTGAGATATGTTGAAATGAGAACATTAGGGGAAAATGGTTATATCTCTTTTGAACATTCAAGGAAGTAAGTTTTCGGATGTTTCAATTTGACAGTAGACACTTCGGGTTTTCACTTGTTATCAAACTATGTTCAGTGTTTAGCTTTACATGTTTTCCTTGTGGATTTCCTTGATTGCTTTGTTGTGCTTGAGAATCTAGAAATCATGATTCTAGGTCAGGACGAACCGTCAGTTGATTGAAAACAAAGGAAATGGGACTGTGTAATAATGCAAATTGTGCAAAAAGGGGTTGAGTACTGTTTCAGTGATACACAATGAAACTGTTTGTTGGTTGTGTGAGAGATGTGATATGTTTGGAGCCTCGAACCACTCCTACCTGATGTCACATCCACAAATGAGAAACTTAGCATGTTTCGAACTGATTACCAACGGAAACTTGTTAAAGTAGGTTTGTTCACTGCTAAAAAGAATTGTTAACAATGGGACTATGAGCTTCTACCTGTCCTTCATTACAATTAACAAGTTTCAGGGAAAGCACCTGTGGTAGCATGCATTTTAGATAGGGATGTGATTGTACCTCTTGATTTCTTGAATCAACTATTTTCTTTCATACAACAAGCACGTGAACATGAGATAACTCAAAGGTGGGAGGCTGTTTTCTATTGAATGTGATGAAATGAAATGCTTTCAATGTTCATAATGAGAATAAGGAGGTTGGGTCCTTTTTTAGTACTATCATGGGTACACAAGTAAACTTTTTGCTAACTAATTGAGAAATATGTGCTATGTTTAAAGCCTCAAACCAATCCATCCTGATGTGACATCCAAATATGAGTATCTAAGCATATTTCGGGGATGCTTACTTATTGTACCTTAGTAAATTCGGTGTGTTTTCTGCTGAAATGATAATAAACTGGATAACAAATGGAATGTTGGTGTTAATTATTATGTTGTTCTGTTGTGAAAGCTTTCAATTGGTGAAATACATTAAGTTGGGAAGTCTGAGTACCTACTTTTTGCCTGTTTTAGAATTAAGTGTGGGGTTGATATTACCACCTGACTGTTCACTTCTCACATCATAACATGAGCAGTAGTAAATTTTAGGGACTGTTTAACTGTTGAAACACTGAAAATGGGGAATGTTGAATAGTTGTTGAACAGGGGGAATATGTTCTACTTTTACCTTTGTATTTGTAGGTTAGTATATCATCTAGAGGATGACAAACAGGTCAGTCCAACAGAGATGCAGCTGCACCCATTAGGAGGAGGACTCGGTACATCCCCATACCCTCATGGGGCCCTGTCCACAAGAAGGGAGCTCTCAAATTTGGGTTGAATGCGGTCAATAGAGTCGGACAAAAGTGGTACAAGAGTCACAATGAGTCCAAATACTTCCCAAACTTCCCTATTGACGCTGAGTCACTCGACCGAGACTACCCTACCACATACAAGAGAAGCCTCACATACCGGTTGTAGTTCTTGTTCATGCAGCCCCGCCCTTGCAATCTGAGAATAGTTCGGGAGTTCTATGCCAATATGAACAAAGATGCACGCACTAGGAAGGTTAAGGTGTGAGGTATAACTGTCGAATTCACTCCTTAGATCATTAATGAGATAATAGGGACACCTTCGGAGGTCCTCCCAGATCCATTTGATGCCTTAGTCCAGCACCCTCTATACGTGGCCATCCGACACACGCTTTCGGGCCCACAATCAACAGCTCATGAGGATAGACATGCATATAAGGGCTTCCACCAGACCTTCCCCTTCGAGCATCTCAACAAATAGTCCAGTGTTTGGCTTAAGATTGTGACACACTGACTCTTTCCTAGACAGCACTTCTCAGAGGTCACCAGGGACCGGGTTTTCCTAGTGTACGCACTAATGATGGGCATGGATCTTAACTTTGGGTCGATACTGAAGTCAACCATGAGGAAGGCCCGAGCACACATGGGTCGCAGGTAACTTTTGGTGGCATTATTACTAAGATATGTTTGCGTGCACGTGGACCCACCGAGGATCTTAACTATTACCCCCACATAGAGGCATCTCCCTACGTTGTTAGCAATGTTCAAGGATCGGAGCCTGGCTCACCACCTACTCTTACTACCGCAGAGCGTGCCCGTAGAGATGAGTTGGTCATGGCACGGATGTTCAGGATACAGACGCTACTGTTGCGGGCGAGTGGCCGCCTAGTCACGCCCGAGGAGATTATCAAGTTGGAGGTCCAATATCCTCTCAATGATCATGCCCGCGCGATGTTGGGCCTCAGGTCTCAGTTCGTGGAGCTGGTTGATGATGACATTCCCTCTGATCCAGATGCAAACAAGAGCGACACGGAGGATGATGAGGCGGATGATGATGATGAGATCCACGCTTTGGAGGATTAAGCAGCTACACTGCATTCCACAGGTTCATTTTGGTTAGCACTAGGGACAATGCTACTGTTTAAGTGTGGGGTGGGGTATTTTATGCTACTGGGTATTTTATGTTACTACCCTTGATTCATGCTACTGTTTTATTTGGATTACTACTGCACTTGCTATTTTGACATGATTATTTTTGCTTTTATTTTAGACGGCATTATTTTTAATATTTACCATGTTTAAAATTTTCTGAAAATGTGTTGTTAATGCATTTTAGTATAATTAAATACTTGGGTAGTCATAGTTGAGTGACATTACCCTATGACGGATGGATAACGATCGTCCTAAGGGTATGTGTCAAATAGAGTCTCATCGTAGAGTGTCAATTGTATGTAAACATATTCGTTATTTGTGAAACCATGAGAATTAAGATGGCATAAATTCTTGAGTCCTTAGTAGCTTAGACTTGAAATGTGTACTTGATGAATATATGCTTAATTTTGAATTCATAAGAAATAATAAGTGATAGTGAATCTAGTGTTGCCTTATGATGAAAAGATGCCATGTGAGTGTGAGCTGATTTGTTAATCTATGTTGCTATTACTGTTAAGAGCTTGCCCGGTATGTTAAATTAACTTAGTAGATATTGAATTTTAAGGGAAAGGATCTAGGCATTTCTTTGGTAACCTAATGAACTTGGGCCTTTTTATCCAATTTACTAAAACATCCTAGTTAACCCTGTTGAGTTTTAGACTTTTTCTTTGATTAGATACATCTCAAGTCGAATCCTTTCTTTGACTTTTAACAACATTTGATCCTAAATATTGAGTGCTATAGCATGAAAAGTCAGAGAATTAGCAGCTGAAATGAAACCTAAACAATAAAAATTTATGGTTCGGGGGCACTATTCAAAAAAAATTAGAAATCAGAAAACAGAAAAACAGAGTGCTTTTAACTAATTGTTGATAATGTTGAGTATGTAAATTATGGGAATATATAAAGGATGTTGAAATGAAAAAGATTAACGAGAAAAAGAAGAGAAAATAGGGTGATGTAAGCTCTAAGTGCTTAGGAAATGAACCTTGACAGCCATATCCAGAAAATTATTCCACCAACCCTAAGCCTAAATTATAACCAAATAAAAGACCTAAGTGATCCTTTAAATGAGAATTTTAACTTGGTAAAATTTAAATATTAAGGAAAAATCTACAACAATTAGAAGCAACATAAGATTTCTTTTATTAGAGGGAGAGTTGATTATGTACCCAAATGAGATCTTCTTTTAGGAGTTTAATTGCATGCATGGGTAATTCTTCTAGTGAGTGCACACGATCATCTAAGGGCGGTAACTAGGTAAAGCTATAACGGAGATTCTGCATGTATCTGCATTTATTCATTAAAGTATTTATTAAAGTTGATGTTGCTAGGAATTTTGAAAAATGCTCATATTGTTTTGAAAAGGGTTGTGCATATAAAGTATATTACACATACTATTTAGGTGTCTGAATGCATGTGTCTTGATTTGCCCGAGGATAGACAAAGCTTTAAATGTGGGGTGGTGATCTTAGGCATATTTATAAGCCTATATAAGCAAAAGTCCCATATATTGAGTTATGTTCAAGGGTAAATCCATAGAGTTTTAGGTATTTTAATAGGTTTTTGTATATTATGTTAACACTGGACAAATTATGCTTTGAATTTTGTATTTTTATTATTTTTTATCAAATTTTGAAGTTTCAAAATGAGATCCGAAGCAAAGAAAGACAATTCGCGCAAAAAAACGAGAAAAGAAAAATAAGAACACTTGGTTCGCGACCAAGGCGCATCGCGGACCAGTGTTATTTCACTGGAAAATCATTTTTCAACATCTTAGGTGAAAAGCACACCTCACTAACACTAGTCCGCATCACGGACTAGTGTGAAATGGGTGGATTTTTGGTCCAGTCAATATTGTATGCAGAATTTGATTAATATAATACTATAGCGCATTGCAGACTTAAGGAAAAATGCGTGAAAAGTCAAATTTGTGGGCTATATAAGTCATGAAAAAACTGTACCCGGGCTATCATTTATTTTTAAGCTTTGTATAAGTTTTGGAGGTAGCTGGTCACTGTGGAATCACTATTTTTGGTCAGATTTCTCTCCATTTTGTTATTTTCTTATAATTTTGATTGTAATATTTGTGTGTATGATTAGCATGACTGACTAATCTTTTCATTTTTTGGGATTGTAGCCATAGACAATGTGTTAATCTTTGAGTTTTTAATGCTTATGAATGGGTATTTATGATTGTTCTTATATTATTTAAATCTACATTTCTTAGCTTGATCACCTATGGAAATGAATATGTTTAGCATTCTGAATTTGAAAGATATTGGTATGCTTAAGAATATAATAATACAAGGAGCTTATTCAATTAAAATATGAGATTGATTTGTGTACTGGAGACTTGTGACAACTACCATTACACCAAGTTTGATTTAATGTACAGGAAGATATTATTAATAAGTTTATATTGTATTGTTTATCCCCGTTCAGCAATGTAGTTAGACAAATAATAGGAATAGGTAAACGGATGTGTGCAATCCCAATTTTGTAATTTTAACCCTACGAATCAACAATCACTGCCCAAATATAAGTAGGACATTAAAGATTAATACGGCATCGCTAAGGTTGGATAAATAACATACAAGATAAAAAAAAAGATCTCATTTTATTTTTAGCATTTACTAGTTTAGTTTTAAGTGTAGTTATTTTCGTACATAATTTCATAAAGAAATTATGTATCTCCTTTTAAGCATTATAACTTGGAATATTAAAAAATTTATATTAAATCCCTTGGGTTTGATAATCTGGTCCTTTTAATAAGGCCACTATATTACTTGTTTTGACTACTTGCACTTGCATGTGGTAGGAGGCAACATTACAACATAGTCATAATAAACCCTTCTAGCCATACTAGGTTCACCGGTTAGTGTAGCCACTTCAAATAGTTTGTTCAATAATTTAGGTGTTCTCTTAAGCTTCCCATCAACTAGCGAAGTGATGTATGATAGTGTAGAACCAGGTTCAATTAATGCATATTTATTATGTGAAAAAATAGAAAATGCACCTATGATCACATAGGGTGAAGCTTTCAAATTTTGCTGATTCTAAATAGTATAAGTGTGATTCTGGACTCCGCTAGAGCTAGTTGTCCCTCTAACACCTCTACCACGACCTGTAGGTGCTTGCTGACCCCTACTTAATAGAGGAATTGATGATGATGATGCAATAGCCGACCCAGTAGGTTATTCTATATCAAACATGCGTCTCCTCGGGCAATCTCCCATCATATGCCCTGACATACCACACCAATAACAAGCATCTGTCCCAACACGACATGTACCTAAATGATTTCTCCACATTGTTTGCAAGGCTGCCTAGAAGTCATTTGTTGGCTTACCGGATATCCTGTGGTTCGTTTACCTTGTCCTTCGCTTCTTTGACCAAACTGATTACTTCTAGACCTTGAAGTTGTGGTGGAGCACTAGCTATAGGCGGTCTATTAAAAAACTGAGGCCTAAAATCACCTTTGGAAGGTGTAAACTACCCCATAGATCTAGCCCTCTTGGACTGCTCTCAAGGCCCAAGCCTAGGGCCTAGACTGACATGGCGAATAGGGAACCCGAAGGAACCCCAAACAAGCCTCTTAACTTATCATTACACATCATCAGTCACAGAAGCATATAAAAGACATAAAGAGTAAGAATATGGGCAAAGGTCTAAGGGAAAAGCTTGCATAACATCATAATCAAGAGAAAAGAGTCAAACTCATATCATAGATATGTCCAACAAGCACATCTAATACACAGATAATAGTGGGGGCCAAGACAAAGCAACCGGACTCACCCTTATAGTCAAAATAGAAAATAAAGAAGAGTGTCTCAATACATAATAAGAGCAACAAAGACTAAGGCCCCCGAAGTGGAGGACTAACCAAGTAGCTTGAGTAGTACTGAACTAGCTATATAGAGAAGGAGGATGATCAACTTGGGGTTCGATTCCTACATGGTGATATCATACAGGCAGGAGTATACGTTAGTACATTTGAATGTACTAAGCATGTAGGATGCAATGCAACAAAAGATAGGCACCTTAATCAAAATGCATAACAATAGGCAATAGGCATAATATAACAATATTGCATGTATGATCTAAACATAAGTGAAACATGCTCAAGTAACTCATGCTCATATAGGATAGCATATGTGTAGAAGAGACCAAGCTAGATTTCCAAAGTACAAACCCCTTGGTAGGTTAGTGATGATATTTCCCATCACCCTGGTGTGTATGGTACAAACCCCTCATCTAGGTTAGTGATAATTACATCTATCACCCTGGTGTGTGAGGTACAAACCTCTCATCTAGGTTAGTGGCAATCTCAGCTACCACCCTGGATTTTGAGATACTAACCCCTCAATTAGGTTATCCAAGCTCTTAGTTCCCCCCGAACCGGCCATGGTCTAATGCAACACTTTATATATATTATATCATATGCATAAGTTGATTTCATCATCATAACATCATTCATGTCATATCTCATGCTTTGGACCTTCAATTCCTCAAGAAACCACATCCGGACATTTTAACAAACACTTATAAAGTGTGTAATGCTAGTATAAAACCATGGAATATAAAGATGAAATCATGCAAGAAAATTCATTGTAAAACCATCAATCAACACCTTGCAACACCTTCAAACAATATACATCAATACCCCTCATCAAATCTTACAATAGATCCAAGATTTATAGCTCAAAACATAGCAAAACTGTCGTAACTTTACATAGCTTTAACATAGTTCATAGACATGTTCATACTAGTAAACCCAATTGAAAAATCAACTTTAAAACATGAAAATTGAGTAGAAATAAAGTTAGGGAACCATAGGTGGAAGGACCCAACGGCTAAAACCCGCATACCTTACCTTTGAGGAAGCTCTTGATGAAGATTGAAAATGGAGACTTGAAGATTGAAGGAAATCCATAATTTCTGATGAGGGTTTTGATACTTGAATTTGGGAGGGCTAAGTGTTTGGGAGGATTTCGGAGAATGTTTAGGATGATATGAGGGTGAAATATGAGTAAGTATAGGTAAAAACATGTTTGAGAACACCTAGGCCCAAGACCCAAAAGCCTTGAACCGAGATAAAAATCACTGACAATAAAATACACAGGTCCGCGTCTGGTCCACGATGCGGACCTATTGCGGAGGCAAAATTAATACATGTCTGTGACACCTATGTGTCATGGCATTGTCGTGGATCGATTCTAGATAAGAAAAATTATGAAAAATGAAATTGCTAATCGTTTGCTCTTAAATCGGGGTTAGACCCCTCGCCCCCTAATTTTGACCCCCTAAACAAGAATATGAAGTTGGATTTTCGATAGCGCACACGAATTTTGAGATATATGGGATTTAAAATTCCAGGCATTTCGAGGCACAATTTTGGGCACTTTTTAGGGTCATTTCATATCTCCCACTTAGGAACATTCGGTCCCGAATGTAAAAGAGACGTACATGACAAGAGTGATCATAAACAAATCAACCCCAATAAGAATGCAACATTATATCTAAAATACCATTTTCAAAATTTCAACATAAGTGTAAAATCATCATAAATTTGCCAACTTAAACATGAATGCATATGAGTGATGTAGGGGCTAAAACATAAGACGTGAAATCACATAGGGGCTTAGAGTTAGTACCATAGGCTTGAATGGAGTGGAGGGATAAGGATACCAACTTTGCATATCCACTTTAGCCTCCCAAGTAGCACTTTCAATTTGTTGGTTCCTCTAAAAGACCTTAACGGATACCACCTCCTTGTTCATCAATCTCTTCACTTGCCTATCCAAAATCTGAACCAGAACCTCCTAATAGGTCAAGTTATCCTCAACAACACCCACACATCATGAGGCACAATAGATGGGGGTTAGTACTCATCAACCTAGATGAGGGTTAGTACTCATCCACCTAAGTGATAGGGCCGCATCATCACTAACCTAGATGGGGGTTAGTACTCATCAACCTAGATGAGGATTAGTACTCATCCACCTTGGTGATGGGGCAGCATTATCACCAACCTGGATGAGGATTAGTACTCATCCACCTAAGTGATGGGACGGCATCATCACTAACCTACTAAAAGGTTGTACATTTGGAAATCTAGTTTAGTCTCTTCTTCAAATATGATATCCTATACAAGCATGAGTTACTTAAGCATGTTTTACTTAAGAATTGAACATACATGGCATATTAAATATTATGTTTATTGCTTAATAACGTGCATTTTAACTATGATGCCTAATTCTTGTTGCATTGCATCCTACATACTTAGTACATTCAAATGTACTAATGCATACTCTTGCCTACATGATATCACCATGTAGGACCCAGTGCCCAAGTTGATCATCCCCTTCCTCCACGTGGCTAGGCAGTACTATTTCAAGCTTGTTAGTGAGTCCTCCACTTCAGGGACTTTGGTTTATGTTTTCCTATTCTCTATGAATTTGAATACCATCTTATGTTTTATTTGACTATGAGGGTGAGCCGGGTAGCTTTGCCTTGGCCGCTGCTCTATCTATGTATTTAGAGGAATTTGTTGGACAAATTGTGTATTTATGATATGAGCTATGACTCCTTGTCCTTGATGTTATGTTTTGATAAGTTATCCCTTAGCCCTTTGTTCCTTTTGCTTACTTTATGTCTTTTATATGCTTCCGCGACCAAGGATGTATAATGACAAGTTAAGAGGCTTGATTGGGGTTCCTTCGAGTTCCCCATTCGTTGTGTCATTTCTAGGCCCTAGGCTGGGTCGTGATAATAACAATTATACACAACATACAAGTAGGAAGCATCACATTACATCCCTTTGCTACATCTCGACGTCAAGAATTTCAAACCTGTACCAACTTCAACCAAAATGTTCCCACCATATTTACACATCAAAAAAGTTCTAAAACAGCCCAAAAACAATTCTTAGAATAGGTGGACAACGTGAGACCATAGTCCTCAATCAATCAATCCACAATTTCTACTAACAATACATTTAGGATAACATACTAAAACTCGATTGATTACTTAGAAAAAGATGGTGCGGCGACCTTGATACATAATTATAGAACTAAACCTTATTAAAAACATAAATCTTACTTCATAATCTAGCCAATCAAAAGGGAGAAAAGTTTTCAAATAAACAAGAAAAGTGTACAACCATATTTGGAACACATGCTGTCCAAAAAATTTAGCACGGGTATAACCAGCATATTCTCTTGTTTTTCATGAAGAAACCATACTAAACAAACAAGTATTTTTACCTACCTTTAACTTCAAGGTTTAGGGATTCTTTAGGAATCCTTGTAGGTTGTGAGCGTTGCTTTGTATATGTTTAAAGTGAGCAAAAATGAACCTAGAAAAGCAGATTTTTTGTCCAAGTTGAAATGGCTTAAAAGAATGTTTTTAATCCTTTTTAAAGGGGCCTTTTGGCGAACTTACTAATACATTTTCAGCTTTACTTTATTGAGCTGGTGTGCAGCTTCTTGCTCCTTTCACTTGGGCCTTTATGGGTTACAAATTGATGGGACTTGCCTGCTCATTTTTCCCCTTTCTCCTTACTTAGTTTGGGCCCAAACCATCAAGTGAGTTGTGATGTCCTTGGGCCATTTTATTATTTAGCTTGGGCTATAAATATGGTCCATTTACGATGCTAAAACACAAGTTAAAGTTACACTCTTAATACAGACTTTATTCATTATCGAAATTGGACAGATTCGGAGTCGAGCCTCGTCTCCATCTAGCTAGCAAATTTAAGGTAAGTAGGTAAGTGACTAACCTGCTAGCTTTCTAAGTCCTACAAGCACCTCACTTCTTTCACTTCGTTTAAGGTTGTGAACTTCTCAATTTGACTTAAAACTTATATACACTTAAGCATTAGACATACATATCACCCTCTAATTTGACATTCAAGCACTTTTAAAAACGAGCACTAATTTGACCAAACCATATCATGTTTCATATGTATAGGACTAGTACATGTAGGATGTGGGATGTTAAAGATTAATGACTATTGATTTCAATAGTCATTATTGGCCCTTAACAACCAAGAACTTTTGGCCCTTCATCTTCTTCCCTGAGGCTTGGAAACAAAAAGGGGTAAATAAGGGAGAAAGTTGGGGGGTGTTTATAGAGAATTCTTGAGGATAAAACTTGCCCACACAAATAGAGATTTGAGAGAGTAAATTAGATAGCAGGAAAAGGTAGTGGTCCCGGATTCTTTCACAGAGAACGAGTTGTCGAGAAGCTTCGAGAGGTAAGTTTTCTTGACTTCATTTTACATTAATAGAATATTACGTGAGACTTGATTCAGTGAATTGTGCTTTCGCTGCTTGAATGTTTTTTTCATGAAAACTGAAATCGCCTTGCTACTTGCTCATATTCTCTTGTTTTTCATGAAGAAACCATATTAAACAAACAAGTATTTTTACGTACCTTTAACTTCAAGGTTTAGGGATTCTTTAGGAATCCTTGTAGGTTGTGAGCGTTGCTTTGTATATGTTTAAAGTGAGCAAAAATGAACCTAGAAAAGCAGATTTTTTGTCCAAGTTGAAATGGCTTAAAAGAATGTTTTTAATCCTTTTTAAAGGGGCCTTTTGGCGAACTTACTAATACATTTTCAGCTTTACTTTATTGAGCTGGTGTGCAGCTTCTTGCTCCTTTCACTTGGGCCTTTATGGGTTACAAATTGATGGGACTTGCCTGCTCATTTTTCCCCTTTCTCCTTACTTAGTTTGGGCCCAAACCATCAAGTGAGTTGTGATGTCCTTGGGCCATTTTATTATTTAGCTTGGGCTATAAATATGGTCCATTTACGATGCTAAAATACAAGTTAAAGTTACACTCTTAACACAGACTTTATTCATTATCAGAATTGGACAGATTCGGAGTCGAGCCTCATCTCCATCTAGCTAGCAAATTTAAGGTAAGTAGGTAGGTGACTCACCTGCTAGCTTTCTAAGTCCTACTAGCACCTCACTTCTTTCACTTCATTTAAGGTCGTGATCTTCTCAATTTAATTTAAAACTTATATACACTGACCCTCTTAAGCGTTAGACATACATATCACCATCTAATTTGAGATTCAAGCACTTTTAAAAATGAGCACTAATTTGACCAAACCATATCATGTTTCATATGCATAGGACTAGTACACGTAGGATGTGGGATGTTAAAGATTAATGATTATT
The DNA here is from genome assembly GCA_025774065.1 of Solanum ossicruentum. Classification (NCBI taxonomy): domain Eukaryota; kingdom Viridiplantae; phylum Streptophyta; class Magnoliopsida; order Solanales; family Solanaceae; genus Solanum; species Solanum ossicruentum. Next base: position 7,867,746 of record JAOTQR010000011.1, read on the forward strand.
GATTTCAATAGTCATTATTGGCCCTTAACAACCAAGAACGTTTTGGCCCTTCATCTTCTTCCCTGAGGCTTGGAAACAAAAATGGGTAAATAGGGGAGAAAGCTGGGGGGGAGGGGTATAGAGAATTCTTGAGGATAAAACTTGCGCACACAAATAGAGATTTGAGAGAGTAAATTAGATAGCAGGAAAAAGTAGTGGTCCCGGATTCTTTCACAGAGAATGAGTTGTCAAGAAGCTTCGAGAGGTAAGTTTTCTTGACTTCATTTTACATTAATAGAATATTATGTGAGACTTGATTCAGTGAATTGTGCTTCCGCTGGTTGAATGTTTTTTTCGCTCTAACAATTGGTATCAGTAGTCTTCTTACATATCATTATTAATGTAATAATAAATTAAAATTTGGGTGTTTTTTGTTCTTGAATTTAGGAATTTGTGAGAATAGATATAGCATGGAGTTTGCTTTTCATGAATTTGTTCACTTTGGATCTGTTTCATAAAAAGAAAACTGAAATTGCCTTGCTACTTGCTCATAAACGCCCTCTTGATTGTTGTTGTTTTGCAATAAAGACAAACATATTTTTATGGACTAAGGGAAAGTCTGTAATGTTTTTAAACTTTGCCCAACCATGATTGTTTCAGTAATTTTTCACACAACATTAGGGGTGTTCATGATTCGGTTTGGATTGGTTATTAGTTAGAATCATAACCAAACCAATTTAGTCGATTTTTAAATTTTTATAACCAAACCAAACCAAATGAAAAAAATTATCATCGGTTTGGTTATTGTTGGTTTGGATCGATTTGGTTTTTGGGGTTAGTTTTTGGTTTGAAAGTAATAAATTTATTGAGGACATACACATATCAAGAGATACAAACACCTAGTACATGAATAATCCACAGAAAGCTACTGTGGATTCAATTAAATAATAGTACTTGAGTTATTATTACATGAACAAAGTGATTTAGTTAAGCAATATTAAAGTCATTAGCAGTTTGGCTTTGGGATATGATGGAATAAAGCAAAATGGCTCTTTACACTGTCTGCGCTTCTTTCAATTGTGAAGTAGCAGTTAGTCAATGCAACTTTTGACGCTCATCATGGGTCATCTGGAA
>JAOTQR010000011.1:7912056-7922731 GCA_025774065.1 Solanum ossicruentum
TTGTATTTTTGGTGTAAACAGGAATGTATAGAGGAGGTAGAGCAACTAGTAGATATGCTAGGATCCTTGTAATTAGCTTTCCTGATCTTGCCGTGTACTAATATTTTGGAGGTCGCCAGCATACCCTTAATGCTGAGGAATACAAAATTACTAATTTCAAAAAAAAAAAAGAAAGATATGACCTAGCTCTTTTGCCCTAATTTAGTCAGCATTGTTCCTAGCAATTCTCTTTTTTCATCCATTTCTTCTTTTTTACACGTCATTCTTCTACAATATTCTTGAACTACTTACCCTGCTTACATGTCTCTGTCTTCATCACTAGCTGTTGCATATGCTGTTGATACTTGGATAAATGTTAATCTTAAGTTCTATTTGGTGACTTTCTTGGCTGGTCATAGTTTATTGTCTTAATTCTTGGCTTATATTTTTTCTTTTGTGTATTTTGTAGCTTTGATCCTTCCCTTCCATTATGGATCTTGTGATGTGGCTTCTGAAAAATTTGGTGCTTTCTGATTGCAGGTCGATTATCAAGATTCCTGCTAGAGTTATCCAATATATTACATTGATCATAAAATGGACCATTTCAAGGATGAGCAATTGGAGCACTGAGAATGTGCCAGTTTTTGATATTATTGAGTTAGCATTGTGCAATAGGAGATTTAATTGCTTGGCAGCTCAGAAATATATTGGATATTCTCCGGTTGTTCCTCTTGAGGTATGTTTGTTCCTTATATTTATCATTAGCTGTAAACAGTGCCTAAACAACTGTTCTCTCCGTCTGAAACTGTTCGGTTGGCACTCAAAGTGTTCTCTTTGATTACAATATTTTCAAATATAAGAATTTAATCTTAACTATGAAAAATTGTAAATTTGTAATACTTCTCCAAGTATGTAAATGTTACTTTCCAGAAAATAAATTAGTAAGAAACTAATATCTGTGTTCTCACTGAAACTTAGATTAGTTGACTTGTCCTCCGAATTATTCATTCTTTTTGGGACGAGCAGAGTAATATTTGGTTCGGCAAGTTGTTATATCTTTGAGATTGTAAAGGCAGTAAATATCATTACCCAGTGTATATGGATCTTTTGAACTATAGCTTACTTGCTGGGGTTTCTTTTAAGCTTAAAGCTAAAGATGACATATCTTTTTCTAGAATGTAGAATCCTAGTTATCCTAGTTACACAGTGAGATGCAAAAAGGGTTTACTGTCACAATAAAGCAGCCTGTCCTTGATGTTCTGATAAAAAGACATACTATATACAATTGTGAATCTCTCTGATAAAGTACCTGTACTTTAATTGTTTCAATTGATTCATGCTGGATCTCTTCTTTGCTTTTGCAAGAAGCTTTACTTTTCTTTAAGTTTCCCTAGTTTGTTGATAAGTATGCTGATTTTGTTGTGGTAAGTAGCTTAAATTTGTTGATCTGTGCTGTGAAAATATGGTAAGAATTTGGCATGCTTTTGAAATTTGCTATAGAGCTTGTACTGTCTTTTTTGTACATGAGACAACTGCTTATTACTGACGTGAAACTCTGATACAGGAAGGAGTTACTGTAACCGCTAAGTCCTCTCATTTAACCAGAGTGTCATCTTTCTCAAGCTATAGTGACACTGATGAAGAGTCAAAAGTGCATAAACTGCTAGGAGGTGGAAAAGGTTGGTATGTTACTTTGTGACATTTCTAGCCTCGCATAGTCCAGTTTTCTACTTTATTTGATTTAGTGGAAATACTAAATTAAACCCTCTAGGCATTTTTCTTCACCTAAAACCTATGTTTTTTTTTTCATGAACTGGTAGAGCTAACTGACTTGCCACAGTTTTCTCCAAGGCCCATTTTCCAGCACTTCTCAGGAGAAAGTATTGTGTTTGGCCACAATAGACATGCTTGAGTTTGGTGTTTTGACCCTATTCTGGTGTTCTTCTGAGACTGAATCTAAGTTTGCATCTGTAGAATTGGTTTCTGGGTACAGTTTTAAGCACATTACAGAAACTTCCTTGGCAATCCAAATGTAGAGCGACATCAAATTTAGTAGAAAATTTTGTATACCCTTGGATTCTAATAGACTAAGTATTATTATTGTTACTATTATATACTTGCAGCTTTTCTTAATTTGTATGGGATGGGGGGTTGTGGTTTAAGCTTTTCTATGCCTTCTACTTCTAGGTTTTGTTCTGTATCTGACAAATTGATTATATGAAATCACAATTCTTCACTGTGTTATCTTGGTTACCTCTAAATAACAATATAATATGTTAGTGCAGTTGCAGAAATTTTATTGTGGAGAGATGAGCAGAGAACATTTACTTGTTTCCTTTTGCTGGTTTACTTCCATTACTGGTTCTTCCTGTCCGGGAGGAGTTTTCTTTCATCTCTTTCCCAGCTTCTACTGATGATCGCTGTTGCTCTTTGGGGATACAGCATTCTGCCACCGACAATGTATGTATGCCACTGAATACATTATCTTTAAATTGTTTAAAGAGAAAACTGTCCTAAAACAAATGCTTGGACAGGCCAGTCCTGTCATATCATTCTCAAGGAGATGAAATTTTGGTATATTGTTTTTCTTTGAAATTTTGGTATATTATTTTTCTTTATGAGACAACTGGATATAAATCATATTCTTAGGACATTTCATGCGATCCCTAATGTGAACCTTAATTAATAGAAGTTATAAAAAAGAATAGTATATGCGACATGTTAGATATATATGCAACTAAAGTAAGTGCTTCCCTGAACACCTGCCACATGAAGCATAAGAAAAGGTGAAAAGAACTGATTGGTGCTACTTCATCATGTTGTAAGGGTGAATTACAACACTACAAATTCTTTAGCATTTCTTTTTTTTGTAGGTCCAACTTCTTTCCTTTTAAATCTTCCTCATTCTGTTATGTAAGCTGAACTCAATCAGTTTTATGGAATAATATGCTAACTGGACACCACCTTTATAGAAAAAGGAAAACATTTGAGAAATTTTTAAAATTATACAGCCTAACACAACACATTACACCCACGTAGCCGCATTTTCAGCTTCCACCCACACAGCCAACAACTTTTTTTTTCACAACAATGTTTATACACCCGGTGTACGACATTATACAATACTATACACTTACCTTAAACAATGTAGTCACCCTGTATAAAAATGTACAATAGTGTGCAAGAGGTGCTAATACCTTTGTTGCTTGGGTTTGAGTGCAAGTATCCAATCTGAGTGTGGATCTAGAGGTTGGATCCTTCATATCTAAATTTTAAGATTTGGGGTACGGATGCGGGTGAGGGGATTCAGCTTTAAATAATTCAAAAAAAAAAATCTATAAAAATATCCTAAAAGGTTGTGGGGGTGAAGCCCACGATTCAATCTTTCTTTTTTGAAAATTTCTCAAGTTGTGGGCGCTGACTGACAATGGCTGATATTTAATCTCCCATTTTCCATTTTCCACAAATTTTGTCATGGATCATGGTCAAAGAACACGATCTTGATACGAGTCCCACACACTCACCAGTACCAACGGCGTGTCGACAGGGGTGGGGTGGCTAAATGAAGAGTCCCCACAACATAGGCTTATACACAATCATACAATGTCATATTAAATTTATACACAACTTGTACAAGAACTGGGTTTCATCTCCCATGAACTTCAACCACGAAACTCCATGCAAAATGTGTCAAATCTTTCATTGAATAGCTTAAAATTCTAACCACAATTTTCAAATAACATCCCCACTGAGCCTCAAACATCAGTTTGTCAATAATTTCAACAAATCACAAAATTCACAATGATTTTCAAGCTTTTTAAAACTCCAAAATGGGGAGCTCCTAAATTTTTAACTTAATTTACCTAACAATGTTTTAATCTGTGTTCATGAATATCACTATCAATCAAACATCAAAAATGAAAGTCATAATCACAAATTAAGGAATTATCGCCTTTTCCCCCAAATATTTCAAATTATAAATGTAATGGGCTAAATAGGCTTAAATCTGAAAATATGGGCTAAATAGGGTACGCTTAGCCAAGAGTGTAAAAATCTCAAAATATTATGTGGAAGTTCATGGGCAAACTGTTTGCCAGTATAAGCCCGATCTTTGTTTTCTGCTTTGTAGAATTGCCTATGATTTGTGTAAATAATCTATTTCCAATTGGGAGCTTTTGATGATTCACAGCATTATTTCATAATGAACTTATCAGCTTCTCATTCCCTGTTTTTAGGTTTCAGTATTTATTTTATGCATAGGATACTTGTATTCCCTCAGTAATGATGACTTTGCTGCAGATATGGGATTTCAGTTCCCAGAATATCATGGTCCTTCTTTGAGATCTCTGAAGTGGATATGAGAAATTGCTTTTACAACGTAGCCTATACGTGGAACAGAATGAGTCATTTAGCAAGGTTACTTGCCCGAGGAGAGGATTGGTATATATTTCTGAAGGTGTGTGCTCAATGAGTTCATGTTGTTGCTAACTTTCTTTTTTACCAATTTTAAATTGATTAGGGATGATCAAGGTGGCCTTTGTTTGAAGTTTTCCATAAATTGACTTTGCTTAGCCTTATAGTTTTTTTGGATGATTTCACACAGGTTTTCGCATCTTTCTAAAACTCCAAAACTAGTTTTTGAGTTGTCCAATCTTCTAAAAGAGCCAAACTTGGTTTTTTTCTTTTCAAAAACTCGAATAACATCAAAGAAAGGAGGTGGCTTTGATCATTCCTAGAAGTTATATTGCACTCTCTGTCAGTAATTAGAACTGAAAGATGGGTAAAACAAAGGAATTTAAGCTTTTGGATGTGTGCCAAAAGAAACTAATAGTAGATGATAGATTTAGCAGATGAAGTATCAAGAAGGGTGAGACAGTTGACATTGGGAGATAGATGCACTGAAAGATAATGTGGTGATAAAAGAAACTGATTGTAAGATACATGTGGACCTCATCTATATGATGTTTAATCAGAATGGACATTCAGTTTAAAGGGCTATCATGTAGGTCAGACTGCAAATAGTGTTTGAAATCGGTCCTTGAATCTACTGTTTAGGTTGTGTCATACCTCTAAAAGTTCTCTTATTTTCTGCAGGCTGCGATACCCCTATATTTTTTCAAGTTGGTTATTTCGGATTGCTTGACTTTTGCACTGGGTATAGGTAAGTGTTATGCTACATTTTCACGTTTAACGATGCATCACAGTCCATATTTCGGTTTGTTTACATGATTCAAAACCATTGCAGCGCTAGCTCTGGCATTCACTTCATTCCTCATCTATGAGCAGTATGAGGATGAAATTGATAGTACAGCAAATGTAATATTCAGCATATCAAAAGGTGTCTTTACTCTGCTGATGAGGAAATTACCCTTACCTCAGGCATTGCTCCATTCTGATTCAGAAATCCAATTTACTAGTTTGAATATCAAGCAATGAGGTGTGCTAATGTTTTACTCACTCCTAACAACAGAGAGTAAGAGTTGTGTACATCTTCCGGGCTCAGTTTCCTTATTTAGATTGTGTGACCTCTTGTACAAGTAGTTTGTTAACCCAATATGTAAAGGGTCAGTTGATCTGTATCCTAATTGAGAAACTCAATTCTCTCACCACCTCATTCTTCCCATCCCTCAGAACTAGGGCTACAAAAAAAGGGGGAAGTTGAAAAGAAAAGAAATAAGGTTCCCTGTCTCTGTGAGGATAGGATTTGCTCTTTCTACCTGGGATAGATCCTAAACGATGACAACGTAGTGGATGAATGCTGCTTGGATATAAATTTTGTGCCTATGCTTGTCAAATTTTTACTGATGTGTGTTTATTACATCCTTCCAATATTATACCTGAAGAAACAATGGTATCTTTTTCGAGAAGCAATCCATCTTGTGGTATCTTTATGTACGTATTGTAGATTGTCATCTCGGTCTCTGCACTTGATTTTGCCAACTAAATACTTGAACTCGGCTAAAGTAAGAATTTTAAACACGCTTTCGATCGTTAATTGAATTTACTTGGCAATTATTTGCTAACTCAAATGTAATGTGCATTGTCACACTTCTAAAGAAAAAATGAGTGAATGAATGGATCTTTGTTTTAAAAATATTAAAGAACAGTAAAGAAAAACTTTTTTAAAATTTCCCAGCTCCTCCCTCTTCGTCCCTGGTCGCGCCTTAAGCAAATTATTTATCCCTTTATATTTTATACTTTCATACTATTAAAATTTTTCTCTCTAATATTAAAATTCTCGTGCTTATTAGTACCTGTTTGTATGATGTATTAATATGATACACATATACCAATAAAGTATCACAAATGATTAAATTTAGTCTTATATGATACAGACATGATATCAATATACAGATAGAGTATCACAAAGAATATATTTTTTACTCATTTAAAATTTAATTATATTTAATAATTTTCTCTTAATTATTTATTTAGTAAAAGAAGAGCTCAAGATTATATAATACCAATAGGATATCAATATACCAACGGAGTATCACAAGAATATATTTTCTACTAAGTTAGAGTTTAATAATTAATTTTGTAACTTTAACAATTTTCTAGTCCTCTACGATATCGAGATATGATATAAATATATCGACGGAGTATCATAATGAATATATTTTCTACTAATTTAGAATTTAATATTTTTTTATTTGTTTCTTAGAAAAAACATATTCTTATATACCAATTGGGTATCAATATATCGTTCGAGTATCACAAAAAATTGAGCTCATTCTATATGATACCGTGATGATATATATATACATACCGTCAGAGTATATTTCATAGTATTTATACTGACGTCAGTGTGCAAAATAAAAAGGGGTAAGTGGGTAGAAAAGTAAATAGTTTGGGTTATTGGTGCATTAAGAATAAATAATTTAGATTGGGTCTATTAAAGACAAATAATTTCAAATTAGGTTTATTTTGTTGTACTTTTTTCTTTCTTTTCAAAATAATAATGGCATGAGATAACATAGATATAAATAAAACACTTAAATCTATAAATATTTTTGAGGATTAACATAGTTCATAATTTATATTCTTAAAGTGTATATTGTTGCAATTTTTCCTTTAAAAAATAACAACATAAAAAGTATGAATTTTTAAAAATATTAGACCAAAATTGAGTGTAAACAATAATCATGATATATAATTTACATGAAAGTTGTTAAGAGAAATATCTATATAATTAAATTGCTATCAAATATGATGTATTTTCTCATCTTATAAACTAACAAGAAAAAGCAAAAATGACGATTTGAGTAAATAGGAGTAATTTTAAAATGCGTTTTCAAATTTTGAAATAATAGCAAAAATGGAAGGAACATTAAGATCCTAATTATAGGGTGGTGAAAAATGGAACGCAACGTAACCTTATTCATAAAAAAGCAAAAGTATTGAAATCATGAGAACAGTCAACAATATCATCGTGATGTATAAGTTTATCATTTCTTCGTCAAAATCCAAATTGCTACCCCTTTTATATTATAAATCATCATCATATTCATCCAATTGGGTCTCAACTTCAAGGATCCATAAGCCAAAGTTTGAATGTTGGAATGGAAATGGAAGTTGGGTTTTAGGGGGTCAAAGTGGAATTAGGAGTTACAGTAGTGAATCAGATAGAGAATCTATTAACTATGATGTGGTGATTGTTGGAGCTGGACCAGCTGGGCTATCAGCTGCGATTAAGTTCAAACAATTGTGCCGACAAAAGGATGCTGACTTATCAGTCTGTGTTGTTGAGAAAGGAGCGGAAGTGGGTAGGGTTTCCTTTCCTTTCCTTTTTCTTAATGGGTATGGCCTCAAATTACTGATTATCTTGTCCGTCCTGATAGTTGATTCCATCATTCAGGTGCTCATATCTTGTCAGGAAACGTATTTGAGCCACGGGCACTCGATGAACTTATTCCGAATTGGAAAGAGGAAGAGGTACCCTTTTACAATATTAACATTTCTCCCCAACCCCACTTGTTATTAGTTGAAAATTCCTATACAACTTCAGCTGCCTTGTTTGAGATAATTTTTACATTTTGGTGTTATGTTTCTACTTGGTATACAGATGCTAATTAAATCAGTGATGTATCAAAAATGTTTTTCTTTTGTGCTGAATTTGATTTAATTTATTTTAGTTTCAGTTCCGCCTACATTTTCTTCCACTCACACTGATAGGAAAGCAACTTGGCAAGGGTTGGTTATTTAGGCAGCCATCTACTTGAAAAGGCTCTTTCTTGACATTCATAGTTCATGTGATCATTTATTCATAGTAAATTGATTAATTCCGTTTATTAAGACCTATGATTTTGCTCTCCTTGGCATCCAAACAGTTAGCATTCAGAACTAAATGTAGTATTTTAATTTGGGCAAGGTTGGGGTGTAATGAAGCGGTCTGTATTTAATTTTGTATAGTTGCAAATAAGAATTTGGTCTTCTGTGGCTCTATTGATAGCATGTATAATACCATCATTTGCTACATCTCAGTTTCTGATTGCAGGCTCCTGTTGATGTTCCTGTCACTTCTGATAATTTTTGGCTGCTTACAGAAAATCGTGCCTTCACACTTCCAAGCCCATTTGACAATAAAGGGAACTATGTCATAAGGTACTTTTATATCTAGTTTGAAACATGGATCTAAGTGAGCATGTAAAGATAGTACTCCTTTGCCTCAAATTGCTAGTGTTGGTTTCTCTCTTTATTATTATTATTGTTGTCGTCGTCGTCGTCGTCATCGTCGTCGTCGTCGTCTTGGAAGGAGTTGGCTCATCCATAGTCAACATTCTCACTGCACAGCTAATGCAATATCAGCCATTTAATGTCTTGTTCTTTTTATTTTTTGAAACTAGCAACTTTGTATATTTCTCACAAACAGTACATAGGTTATACTGAAAACCATGTTTACATAGTTTATGTTAGAATAGTGTTAGAATAGTACTGTAGCAACGGCTATAGGCACTGTACCAACACGGCTACAGTATTATTCTAACACTATTCTAACAGTTTACTTCAAAATCCTGCTAACTCCTACCTAAATTGAATCTAGAACATCAATTACAGAGATTGTGTCATTTGAATATATTTGATTACACCAAAAACATCGTAACAATAGGCAGTGTAGCTTAATCTTTTACTTACTATTCTCTATGCTATCAAAACATCTAGCATTCCTTTCCTTCCAAATTGTCCACTAGATACAAGCAGGACAATGCCCTATCTATCTCTATTTTTTGCTTGCACGCCGGCTCTCCTCCCAGCTCTTGATTGCTTCAATAATCGTTCAGTCACAGTCCATGAGATGCCTTCAGGATTTAAGAAAATCCTCCATAGCTGTCCAGCGACTTTCTTTGAAGAAAAAGATAACTGTCTCAGCATTTTCCCCACATAAAAACACCTAGGACAAAGTGGTAGCCCTCCTCATTATTGCGCAAGAGTTGCTTCCTTGGCTAGCAACCAAATAAATGTCACGACCCAAGCAGCCCTTAAGTGTGATATGCTAGCAACCAAATAAATGTCACGACCCAAGCTAGTCCTTAAGTGTGACATGGCGATTAGGATCCCCAAAGGAAAATCCAACCAAGCCTCTTAGCTTATCAAGCATATATAAGGTAAGGAGATAAAGCAACAAAATGTGTAAACTCATAGGAACTCTAAAACATAGCAAAGCAAAATGGCATAAGACGATATAGGTTCCACACAATCCAAACATGCCTCTACTAGAATCTAACATAGTCGGGCGCTATGGATGTGTTCCTAGCTCGCCCTCAACAAAGAAATGAAATGATAGAAATAGTCTCCAAGTACCAGCAAAAATTAAACAAAGGTAGAGTAGTAGTAGGCTTATCCTCGAAGCATGAGGACTCACCACCAATCTTTGAACGTATGCCAAAATCTCGCCACGTGGATGAGGAGTAGAATGAGAGTCTTCCCCTACATTATAAAACATTGTAGGCAAGAAGTACGCATTAGTACGTTTGAATGTACCCAATATGTAGGCAATGCAAGTAAACATAAACCACGTAGTGCAAAGATCAATAAATATCATGATAAGGTAGATATAAAGCATAAAAAAACTCAGTAATGATCAATGCACAAGTGAATAGTAAATAAAGTCATGTGAGAGTAAGTAACATAAAAGACTTTGGAGAATTTGAGTGTTTAAGAGACATAGATGAGAATAAGGTGAGATTAGGAGGGTTACGACGGTTATTGGATAATTATAGGACCAAATCGATGCAGTTTAAGGGTTAGGAGAGTAGGAAATAACAAAAGTATCCCTCATTAAAATTGGATGGAGTGAACCATGAGCAGGTGTCCACTGGTCGTAGTCCCATGTATGACTCGTGGAAATCAGGAGAAAAATTCAGGTCCCTGAAGTAGACCTACGACCTAGGGATTATGGGCCGTAATTGTTTCTACGGATCGTTCTGTTGGTCTGTAGATTCGATCCTGCGACCCTTCCTTTGTACCCCTTTTCTGACTTCGATCCACAAACCACCTTCTATGGCTCGTGGTTCCTTTCACAAGTCGTAAAGTCCCTCGTACGTGGACCTTTACTTAGCAAAATTTTCTGTAGAGAAAAATAAAGAACACAAATAATTTATGATGTAGAGAAAAATAAGGAACACAAATAATTTACGAGGTTTGGCAAGTGGTGCCTACATCCTCGGGCTAAAAGCTCTCTCAACTGTGTTGTGAG
>JAOTQR010000011.1:7928412-7940966 GCA_025774065.1 Solanum ossicruentum
GTGTCGGATCCTCCAAAAATACACTATTTTTGGAGGATCCGACACGCACCCGTCAACATTTTTGAAGAATAGTGTATTTTTGGAGGATCCGACACAGGTGCGGCATCATTTTTGGAGAGTCCGAGCAACTTTGGCACAAGTCCTTTATTTCGATTGTATCCGGGACAATTTTGAGATATGGAAATATGTATGGAATGGATTGCGGTGCTTTTGATAGTTGAAAAGGAGCAAAGTATGTCGTGGATGTGCATGGGCATTTCCATCCCTGGACCCATTTGGACATGAAATGGTTTTGCCTTTTTTTTTTCTTCAGGAAAAAACAATTAGACTATACAATGAGTCTCAAAAGACCCCGGGTGGTGCCACAATTATTTCTTGGCAAACTTGGAAAAAAAGTTTTCAAGTAATTCTTTTCCCTTCACAGAACTTCAGTATTTTTTCACATGGTCACACACAACTTCAACTTCCAAATACCTTTTCTCATCTTCACTTCGAATACTACTTTTTTCAAATATCAATTAGTTCATGTCCAAACACCTATTACACTTCTCTGATGTTTTACTAGCCATGAAGCTTCAACTTATAGAGAATGATTGCTTGGACATACACATTTAAGCGGGTTAACAGTATTTGGATCGGTGAGGAGTTAGTCCAATGGTTAACTTGGTTCATTTTGGCCTTGACTGGCACTTGATAGATGTATCCTTGTCTTTGACATTTGTTACATGAGAAGCAAAGCAAGGTCAGTTTCCTTTGCAAATATGTTAAAGTACTAGATGGGGATCTGCACTTTGTGGTCCATACACACTCCGATATCATCATACAGACAGAAATGTGCATAGTTTGCTTCTTTAATGGAATGCACATTTTGCTGATATAGTTATGACTTTCCCGTGTATGTTAAATCTTTAGAATCATGATGCAGTTTGAGTCAGCTGGTACGTTGGTTGGGGAAGAAAGCTGAAGAGCTAGGAGTTGAAATATATCCAGGTTTTGCTGCTAGTGAGGTATTTAGCTTCGCTATTCTGGATTATTTCATTATATTTTTAGTTTGTGCTTGCTAAGATAGAAAAGTTTCAGATTTTATGCAATGAACACGATGAGGTTACTGGTATTGCTACTAATGATATGGGAGTGGCTAAAGATGGTTCCAGAAAAGAGAACTACCAGCGTGGTGTTGCATTAAAGGGCAAGTTCTGTTAATTTTTTTCCTCGTTTTGTTTTCTACAAAGAAGTTTTCCAAAATTACATTCTGTCCACAGTTACTGCAGTTTGTTAGATGACTGTCAAATGGAGGTTACAAAATTTTCCTCCAGTTAACATTAACTATCCCCAGTAACAGTTTTGATCTGTGATTCAATGTGTGAAATTCAAAGAAGAAGAAGATATTGGGAATTTTGCTTTATTCACTTATTCCCTCAAGTTGATGGGTTTAAATAGCTGTTACAAATAATGTAAATAAGGAAAGAAACTAATAAAATATTACACAATCTCCTAACTTATTAGGGAATATTCTCATATCTACACTATCTAATTATACCATAATTAACACTCCTCAAGCTGGAGCGTATAAGTCATATGCTCCTAGTTTGCCACAAATATAGTCAATTTTAGATCCTTGGAGTGATTTTGTGAAAATATCCTCCAATTGATCTTTTGTGTTGACAAAACTCGTGACGATGTATCCAGACCCAATCTTTTCCAATGAAGTGACAATCTATCTCAATGTGCTTCGTTCTTTCGCGAAACACGACATTAGAAGCGATATGTAGTGCAGCTTGGTTGTCACAACTCGAATGTCATCGGTTCAACTCCTCCTATCTTCAATTCTTGGAGAAGTTGTCTCAATCATATAAGTTCATGTGTAGCTAGTGCCATAACTCGATTCTCTGCCTCGGCGCTTGATCTAGCTATGGCAGTTTGCTTTTTGCTTTTCCAAGATACTACATTGCCTCCAATTAGAACACAATATCCTGAAGTTGATCGCCTGTCAAAAGAAGATCCTGCCCAACCTGCATCAGAACATCCAACAATTTTGGTGCGTGCCCTATCTTCATACAATAAGCCTTGTCCTGGATAGCCTTTGATATACCGCAAGATGCGAATCACTGCATTCCAGTGACTATCACAAGGTGATTGCAAAAACTGGCTAACTAGACTAACAACAAATGAGATATCTGGTCGCGTGATTGTAAGATAGTTGAGTTTGCCAACAAGTCTCTGGTATCTGTTAGGATCTTTTAAAGGCTCCCCTTGTCCAGGAATAAGCTTAGCATTTGGATCCATAGGACTGTCCACATGTTTGCGATCCAGCACACCAGCATCTTCCAAAATGTCTGAGGCATATTTCCTTTGTGTAATGGCAATACCATGGCCATACTGTGCCACTTCAATGCCTAGAAAGTATTTCAGCTTGCCCAAATCCTTCGTCTGAAAGTGACAGGAGAGGTGTTGTTTGAGTTGAACAATACCTTTATGATCATTTCCTTTGACAACAATATTATCAACTAAACAATTAAGAAGATATGTTTGCCATGAGATGAATGCCTATAGAATACAGAGTGATTAGTTCTGTTTAAATCATTCCAAACTGTTGGACAATTCCTCGAAAACAACCAAACCATTCTCTGGGAGACTGCTTCAGACCATAAAGAGATCAACCATAAAGAGATCGACGAAGTTTACAAACTACTCTAGACTCCCCCTGAGCAACAAACCCTGGTGGTTGCTCCATATATACCTCTTCATCAAGTTATCCATGGAGTAATACATTTTTGATGTCCAACTGAAAAAGGGGCCAATGATTCATTGCTGCCATAGAGATGAGAAGATAGACAGAAGCCATTTTGGCAACTGGTGAGAAAGTATCTCCATAATCAATACCATAAACCTGAGTGTATCCCTTAGCAACCAGTCTCGCTTTGAGACAATCAATAGCTCCATCCGAATCTACCTTAACTGTGAATACCTAACGACAACCAACTGTGGTTTTGCCTTCAGGTAAAGGAACAAGCTCCCAAGTACCATTATCATGCAAGTCATCTCCTCAATCATAGCCTGACGCCAACCTGGATGAACTAGTGCTTCTGCCACAGTTTTGGGAACTTCGACTATTGATAAGCTAGTAATGAAGGCATGATATGAAGGTGACAAACGATGATAACTTAAATTAGCACAAATGGGAGTTTTATTAGCAGTTGTTCTAGTACCTTTGTGAAGAGCAATGGGAAGGTCATCTGCTAAGTGCTCATTGCTTTGTGTACCAGTATCAAAGTTAGAAATACTAACTGGATTAGCAACTTCAGAAGGAGGTTGAGGTCGTCGTGAATAGACCTTAAGAGTCGGAGGTGGAGTTGGGGTTGGAATTGTTGGAATCGGAAGGACTGATATGGCCTTTTGATTTTCTGTATTAGGAGAAAAGTATGGAGAAGTCTCGAAAAAAGTAACATCCGCAGAGACAAAGTACTTATTGGTAGAGGGATCAAAGCATTTGTAACCTTTTTGTAGATGAGAATACCCGAGAAAGACACATTTAAATGCCTTGTGTTGGATTTTATCTTTTCCAGGGGTAAGGTTATGAACAAAACAGGTGCAACCAAATACACGTGGAGGAAGAGGAAACAAATTTTGGTCTGGATAGAGGACTGAGTGTGGACTCTGCTATTGCAAAATAGATGAAGGCAAACGATTGATTAAGTAACAAGCAGTAATTACGACATCACCCCTAAAAGGTAAAGGGACATGATTGTGAATGAGTAATGTTCGAGCTGCTTCGATTAGATGTCTATTTTTTCGCTCAACAATTCCATTTTGTTGAGGAGTATGTGCACAAGAAGACAAGTGCAATATCCTAGCATGACATAAAAGAAGAGAGAGGAGTAGAGAAGTATTCTCGGGCATTATCACTGATTGGCTTTTTAATAGAACAACCAAATTGATTGTGAATTTCGGCACAAAATTTCTGGAAGATAGAGAATAACTCAGATCTATTTTTCATTAAAATTAACCATGTGCACCGCGAATAATCATCAACAAAAATCGCAAAATAATGAAAGCCTAAGGAAGAACTGAGACGACTTGGACCCAATATATCCGAATGAACAATGTCAAACATAGCGGTGGCCCTATTATTGATGCGCTTTGGAAAAGAGGTACGAGTGTGCTTCCCAAGCTAGCACGACTCACATTCTAACAAAGATGAACTAGAGAAACTGGGGACGAGACTTGGATGACCCAATTGACTTTGAAGCAATTCAGAAGAAACATCGGAAGTGAAAGCAACATGTGGTGTTGGGATAGAGAGCAGGTACAATCCTTGTGACTCATGCCCTTTTCCAATCATCTGCCCTGTACTTCGGTCCTGCACAAGAACAGAATCATCAAGGAAGGTGACAGAACATTACAGGTTTTTTGTTAATTTGCTAATGGAAATAAGATTATATGGACATTCAGGTGCAAAAAGGACTGATTTTAAAGGTATGGAAGGCAAAGGGTGAGCTGTGCCTATTTGTTTTACAACAGTCTTTGATCCATCAGCCAAAGTAATAGTAGAGAGGGTAGAAGGGATATAAAGAGTAGAGAGAGTATTTTTGTTACCAGAAATATGGTCAGAAGCACCAGAATCAAGAATCCATTGTTCCTGAGGTGAAGATTGTGTGATACAAGCAAAAGAGTTACGAGGTTGTACTATGCAAGCAGCTGATGAGGTTGATGTTTGTTGCCTTGATATTTGGTACTGAAGGTAATCATTATAGTCTGCTCCAGTTAAAATGATAGATTGAGATGAGCTATCCCTGACATTCGGTGTAGGCAAAATACCATATCCATTATGCGCCACATTTGCTATGTGTCGAGGACGATCATCATTGCGTAGGGGCTTACCATGAAGCAACCGACATTCCTCTTTTACATGCCCTCCTTTATTACAATAAGTGCAATGAAAGAGGAGATGCCGACATTCCTCTCTTACATGTCCTCCCTTATTACAGTGAGTGCAATGTTTATTGTTCCTCCATTTCCTTTTCAGTATCCACTTTGAAAATTGTTAGTTTGGACAGCCATGATAGATGCATCATAGGAATTTACCTTTTGTGGTGTTGATGTGATGCTTAGTAATTTTGCAAATACTTCTTCCAAGATAGGAACAGATGGGCTAGAAAGGATTTGGTCATGAACTGAAGTTAGGTCTGCTCGCAACCCAATCAAAGTCAAGATCATAAAGAACCTGTCTCTTTGTGTCTCCTGATCATCCAATTTGTCAGTAGAAGGCATAAGAGAATCAAATTTATCCTTTAAAGATTCTACCTGACCCAAATAACTTGTCATGTCTTGTTGATTCTGTTGTAAATGAACAATATCTGACACAACTTTGTAGATGAGTTGTATATCATTTGTATACAAAGTTTTGGCTTTATTCCACACTTTGTAACAAGTCTTACAAGGCTGAAATAAATTTAACAACTTAGGATCAAGTGAATTCCACAAAAGACTACATAATTGTGCATCTACTTTAACCCAAGTAGGTCTATCAGTTGGTCCAATATTACTACTGTTTTTGAGGAAGTGATCTTCAAATCCTTGACCTATAAACCACAAGAGGTGTAATTACCACTACCATCTAACTTTACAGTTGTAGTTGCAAGTGATGGTGTAGAGGAAACAATTGACTTAATAATCTGACTTGTAGTAGTCTGATTATCAGTTTGGTTATTTGTCTTTTTTTTTTTGGGTCAGAAAAAATAAAAGATTCAGATAGAGGGCAAAGACACCCATTGGCTCTGATACCATGTGAAATTCAAAGAAGAAGAAGAGATATTGGGAATTTTGGTTTATTCACTTATTCCCTCAAGTTGATGGCTTTAAATAGCTGTTACAAATAATGTAAATAAGGAAAGAAGCTAATAAAATATTACACAATCTCCTAACTTATTAGGGAATATTCTCATATCTACACTATCTAATTATACCATAATTAACACGATGCTGGGATCCAAGTAAAATTGAGTATAATTGTCCAATTTTATTTGTGCCTTATAAAGATTATAGAGGGAGTTGATCAAATATCTCAATGCTTACATTACAACACCCCATTTCAGTCTAATTATTCCAGAAGTTTCTGGTGAGTATTTGTGTGTGTTATGGAAACTCGTTGCCGACAATCCCAACTGAAACATCAGTTCAATTAGTATCAGTTGGAACATGATGCTATTCATATGGAGCTTTACGGGGCAGAAAGGTAACTCGGATGGTAACAACAATGACAACACCATACCTAATTTAGTCCACTAAACCTGGGTCTAGGGAGTATAGAGCGTACTCAACAACATGTTCCACGTCATATGATATCATCCACACATATTATCCATCATTTAGAACGTAATTAAGCATGTATGAAGGTTTAACAAATTAAAGTTTTTGTAGGGTGCTACATTATCCCAGTTAGGAACATTCATCCTCAGATACTTTTAATTTGGCATAGATGAGGATATCTTGTTTTCATGTCTTTCTCTACTTCCCAAGTTGCCTCTTCATAGCAATGGTTCTTCCATAGCTGACGGAAAGATTTTTACTGGCATAGATGAGGGTATCTTTTTTGATGAAGTAAAATGTTATATTCCTGGCATCTAGAAGATGCAAAGATTACAACAGTCATGTTAGCTCCAAAGGCACAAATTCTATAAGAATCGGGAGCTAGCCAAAAGCCAAAGTAGGTTGTTAAGCTACTCACAGAGCCAATGAAATCTACGAAGGAAACATCATTTACTGGAGCATAATTACTCCAACCAAAAAGCTGTAGCAGTTAAGAGTTGAAATACCATCAAAAACTTTCTATTCCTTTCTGTCCACACATACCCAAAAACAATGCAACTTGGGGATCATTAGCTAATGTTCTTGATGTCTTTACTGTCTTTCCAAAAGTTTCAACTTTCAACTGCTCCTTGATACTGTAGATGTTTATAGAGAAAAAACATACAACAAAGGAAGGACAGAGATGTGTTTAGTAAGTTGAAAAAGAGTTGTTTAAATACAAGAAATCCTAACAAATCTGCAGTAACTCAAAAAACAGAACTTCCTAATAACTAGGAAAAGAAAGGGTACAACTTAGTGAAGTGGGATATTTTGACGCTCAACATTCAGCAAGGGGGACTTAATCTGAGGAACCTCAGCAAACAGAACAACTCCCTGTTGCAGAAATGGTTATGGAGATTTGGTTCAGAAGAAAGAGCCATTTGGAGAAGATTTATAGAAGGGAAATATGGTTTATTCTCTCAATGGACAACCCAGGAAGCCATGGGCACTTTTGGTTGCAGTGTGTGGAAAACTATAAGGAGGTTATGGGACTGTTTCAACAAGAACATCTTGTTCAATGTTGGTAATGGACTGAAAACTGACTTTTGGAGAGAGGAGTGGCTTGGAGAAGGTAGTTTGAAAGAATCCTTCCCTCAACTGTATGCTATAAGTTTGCAAGAGGAAGCCTATGTGGCTCAGGTATGGAGTGCACAGGGTTGGGATTTAATTTTCAGAAAAGCTCTAAATGATTGGGAGATTATGGAAGTTGCAAGGTTACTGGAAGTACTTCATACACATCCAGGTCTATCTTTGAGGACAGATAGTATGAAATGGAAAATTCAAGCAAAGGGTGTGTTTACAGTAAAGTCATGTTAATGGAAACTCAAGACTTTGCAGCCTATAACAGACAAATGGCCTTGGAAGCTGTTGGAAGACTAGGAGCCCACCAAAGACTGCCTGTTTTGCATGGCTGGTTTGTAGGAATGCTTGTCTGACTCATGAAGTTCTTCAGAAAAAAGGATGGCAGATTACCTCTAGATGTGTCATGTGTGAAAAGGAAACTGAAACAAATGATCATCTATTCCTCCATTGCAAAGCAGCAATGGTCTTATGGAACATGTTTTTTGCTGTAATGGGAGTTAAATGGGTGATGCCACAACAAAGGAACTAATAAGCAGCTGGACAGGGATTGAGAGTAGACAAACAGAAGGCCACTGGTCGAAAACAATTCCTATTTGCATTTGGTGGACACTCTGGAAAGAAAGGAACTCAAGATGCTTTGAAGGGGAGAATACAAATCTACAGAGAATTAAAATGAATTGTTTAAGTCTTTTGTATTTTGGTGTAAAGGTAGCCTGATAGGGGAGATAGTGGATTTTAGTAGATTTCATAGGAAACTTGTAATGTACACTTGGAGTGGGATGTAAGTTTCCATTCAGCATCTGTTGGATGATGAATTTTATGAAATGAAAACACAAGTTACCCTTCTCAAAAAAAAAAAAAAAAAAGGAACCAAGTCTTCCAACAGCCACATGCCTAAAGACTAGGAAACTCATAACTGAAAAATAAACAGAATCATCTATCTTCTAGAAACACACAAAAAAACACACATCAGCAGCCATGTCATCATGCCAACTCAATATTAATTAACAACTCATGAGGCAGATTTCAACACTCCTCCTTGCATCAAGAGCTGCAAACTCCAAGCTTCTTTCTCAGGATTTCAAATTTGCTGGTTGGAAGAGCTTTTGTAAAAATATCAGCCAGCTGGTCTTCTGTTCTGCAATATACCAGATTCACTAGACCATCCTTTTGCACTTCTCTAAGAAAATATAGCTTCACATTGAAGTGCTTGGTCTCTGTATGAAAAATTGGATTGTGAGAAATAGCAATGGCAGCTTGGTTGTCCACAAATTTCTCAGTGCTTTCCTTCATATCCAAACCAAGATCACAACAGTTCCTTATCCATAAAACTTGATTGACCACACCTGTCACAAAAATGAATTCTGCCTCTGCAGTTGATTGAGCAACAATGTCTGGTTTTTTCGAACACCAAGAAAAACATCCAGAGCCAAAAATAAAATAGTACCCTGAAGTACTTTTCATATGATCAACAGAAACACCCCAATCACTGTCAGAAAATCCTTGAAGTTTGAAATTTTGACACTTGCTGAATTTGACTCCACAATTCATTGTGCGTTTGACATATCTGAGCACTCTTTTTTCTGTTTTCATATGCAATTCACTTGGAGAATTCAAAAAATGGGATAGTATACTTACAACATACAATATATCTTGCCTTGTTGTAAGATACATCAAGCATCCTATCAAGCTTCTGTTACTTCATTCCTGTACTTGTTCAGCACCATCATCCTTCATTAACTTCTTCCTTTGATTCATAGGCGTGCTCATACTCTTGCATTCTTCCATTCCAAATCTTTTTGACAAACACACACTTCATTCTGAGTTTGCTTAATCTCCATTCCGATTCTACTCCCCAAAGTTGTGCGTAGACTTTCAACACCAATCTAGCTTTGTGCTTGTTTACCGAGTCATTTGGATTGAGCTTTGTTTGAGAAATCCATTTAACTCCAATCACTTTTCTGTCTTCGGTCTTTCCACTAGCTCCCTAGTATGGTTCTTTTCAATCATGGATAACTCCTTCATTGCACCTGTCTATTTTTTATCCATCTTTGCTTCCTCCTACCTGCAGGTTTTCAAATAGCAACATTGCACCTCTGATAAATATCAGAGAGTGACCTCGTTCCCCTAACAGGTTGATCATCCACCAATTCATTATAATCAAACCTTGAATTGTCGTTCGGAACTCGAGACTCATTCCAGTCCCATTGCTCATCTTCGAGGAATTGCATGTCTCTACTTACTATAATCTTACTCGATTGAGGTTGAAAGATCCTGTAAGCTTTACATGATAAGTTATAACCAATAAAGATTCCCAAATCTGCCTTCTTATCTAACTTGTCTCTCTTTACCTGTGGAATATAAGGGAAACATAAACATCCAAATATCAAGTTTGAAACCATACCATGCGTCGAACGGAGTCTTCCCTTCCACTGCCCACGTTGGCAGTTTATTCAGCAAAAAAACAACTGTGTTTGCTGCTTCTGCCCAAAACTTTTCAGTAGATTTTTCTAATGCAACAAGCATCCTGACATCTCTATGATTGTTCTATTCTTTCTCTCACCAAGTCCATTTTGCTGTGGAGAGTAAGCAATAGTGAGCTGGTGCTCTATTCCAGCTTCTTCACAAAAAGCATTGAGCCTATCGGATGTATATTCAGTTCCATTATATGATCTAATGACCAGAAACTTGTAGCCACTTTGATTCTCTATCCAAGCTTTGAACTTCATGAAAGTTCCAGCAACTTCGGACTTAAACTTCATAAACTATATTGAACACATTCTTGTTAGATCATCAATGAAGATAATATAATACCTGCGGCTATTAAGAGACGGAGTTCTTTGTTTACCATAGAGATCAGTATTAATGAGCTGCAACTTCTCTGTAGCTCTCCATGTGGAACTTTTAAATGGAAATCTGGTTTGCTTGCCAAGTAAACAAGCCTTACATCTTGAGATATGTTCCTCTAAACTTGGTAACCATTTACCATTTTGCTCCTTTGCATTAACAATAGAGCTTTGTGATGAAAATGCCCCAACCTTTTGTGCCAAATTTCCGCAACTATGGACTGCCTTTTGAAAAGCTATATGTTCCTCGTCCAATGATTTCAAGGAAAAACTCTTTCCCTGCATTTTGATTTTGAACATTTCTTGACCGCTAGGATCATTTATTATACACGCCTTGTCTTCAAATTATAATTGAATCCGTTACCTAGCAGTTGTCTGACACTTAATAAATTCTGATAAATTTCAGCGACAAATAAAACTTTCAGAAATAAGTTTTGTACCTTTATAACTCTCAATTGCTGCAATTCCTTTCCTGTCGTTGGGAGGTATTCTCCATTTTCGATTCTGACTCTTGTCATCTGTCGGACTCCCTAAAAAGCTTTTTTTTTTTTGGGGGGGGGGAGGGGAAGGGGAAATGGGGTGGGGCTGACCATGGGGGGAATCGAACCCTCACCAATAAGGAGGGAGATTAGGTAGTCAAACAACTCAGTTACTAAGATTTCCCCTCCCTAAAAAGCTTTTCATCACTGGTCATGTGATTCGTGCACCCACTATCAATAAGCCAACTTTCACTTGAACTCTTGCTTGCATAACATGTAGCCACAAACAATTGCTCTTTTTGTTCTTGGCCTGCAATTTGTGCTTCAAGTTGCTGCTGTGAACCCTTCTCTTTGCAAATAATCTCGACATGACCAAGTTTTTGACACTTTCAGCATTTCATATCAGGCTTTCTCCAACACTTGAAGTATGGATGATTTCTCCTCCCACAATGTCGACAAGGAGGACATTTGCCTTCTTTGTTGTTACTGGTGGCAGTAACATTATTTCTTGCAGAAGTAGCTTCATGGTTTCCTTTCTTTTTTCTTTATTTCCCCTGGTAGCACCTAAATCAAGCTGCAACTTGATTTACAGGGCTCCTTCGATGGATCCCTCTTGCCTCATCATCCTTCGTTGTTCTTGTGCCTGTAGAGCACTCAATAACTCTGTCAAGCTAAGCTTTGGCATATCTTTAGTGTTTTTCAATGAAGCAATAATTGCCTCATATCTCTCAGGTAAAGTTATAAGTATCTTTTGAAATATTCTATTGTCATTAAGTTCAGTTCCAAGTATCCTTACCTTATTCAGAAGCAAACTATCAGAATAATCCTTAATGTTTTCGGTTTCCTTCATTCGCTTCATCTCAAATTCTCTGACCAAATTCAGCACTTTCATTCCTCTGATTCTTTCATCTCCCTGATACTCTTTCTTGAGGAAATCCCAAATTTATTTGGCTGACTTACATATCATTACTGTGCTGAAAATGATGGCAGAAACTGCAGCAAAGAGACAGGATTTAGCTTTGGACTTAATTGTCTTCCTTTCCTTGTGAGTTTTAATTTGAGCCATGGTTGGATTCCCTGTCAGAGGAAGCACTTCATAGTCTTCCTCAACAGCCTCTCACAAATCGTATGCCTCCAAATAAGCCTGCATTTTCACTGCCCAAGCTTGGTAATTTTCTCCATCAAATCTGGCGGAGCCATAGCCGAAAAGGAACCTGCATTCTCCATTATTTGAATGGTGTTTGCAGCCACAAATTTGGATACACACTCAGAAAAGAAAACCCTCAAGTCTCTCACAAGTCCCCTAAGAAGTAAGGCTCTGATACCAATTGTTGATGTTTACAGAGGAAAACATACAACAAACGAAGAAGAACAGGGATCTGTTTATAAGTTGAAAAAGAGTTGTTTAAATATAAGAAATCCTAACTAATCTGCAGTAACTAATGCGGTAACTTTTTTGAGCAGGTAACGGTTGTATTATATTCCCAAAAACACAGAAACCTGCCACAACAAGTTACAGGATCCTAATTACGATGAAGAAGAGTATCTGGCAAATCTTCAACCCTATGAACAAAAACTTACAAAGACTTTACAGCATCAATAACAGATTCTAGATCTACCCTATACTCCTTTTTACCCCAAAAGTGAAACAAAACTAAACAATGCATCTTCATCTTCTGGAGGTTGTTTTCCTTGTTCTGAAAGCATCGGATGTTTCTTTCTGTCCAAACAGACCACCAGATACTGGCTGGTATCATTTTCCACCTGTCCTTGTATTCAAAAATGTTGGCATAGCTAC
>JAOTQR010000011.1:7958636-7985370 GCA_025774065.1 Solanum ossicruentum
ATTTACAAAGAGGTATCTAGATTTGTACAAGATGTTTTCTCTACTGGCAGGATGGAGAAAGTATTGAATGTTTGTTCATGCATTTTTGGTACTATTACAAATTTGTGACACATGTTCTTTTGTATTTTGGGTATAAAATTGGTTATGCCTAGTTCTACTAAGGAGTTGCTGAGTTACTGGAAGAGTGAGGGGAAAAGGAATGCTGAGGAGGATGGTGGCAAATCATCCTAGCTTGTATATGGTGGACAATACGGAAGGAAAGAAATTTTAGATATTTTGAAGATGAGCAGTCTCATTGAGAAAGTTAGGATGAATTGCCTTAGTCCTTTTTATTTTTGCTGTAAAAAGAATATGTGAGGGGAAGTAGGAGACTAGAATTTCTGGACTGCTTTGGACTGTTTTTCCCTTAAGCTGCGAGTCTATCAGAAACAACCTCTCCACCTTTGCTGTAGAGTATTATTTGCATCCACTCTGCACTCCTCAGACCCCACTTTGTGGGCTACATTAGGTACTTAGTGATTTGTTTGTGCAAGTGTGTGCTCTTTTTCTACCTTTTTTCAACTGTAAAGCTCCCCTCTTAACATGCTTTTGATGTTAAGAATGTAGCAATACAATTGGTTACCTATTTCACACACACACAAAAAAGATATGTTTTTTGAAATTATTTGTCATTCTAGTCGATGCATATTTCATGTTAAATTTTATTATAATCCAACTTTAACATTCAGTGGAGTAGTTTGTAACTCTCGGTTTACATTTTTAAGTGCAATGAAATATAACCCTATTTTTCCTATTCATTTAGGACAAAAGTTTGTGGCATCAAAAGAATGTGTTTTGAGGGCACATTATGAAACTAAAGGAAATCAAAAGAAAAGCAACAAACCGACTTGCTGAGACCAATGCCACCTCTACTATCGGCTGCCTCCATGGTTCTATCTCTGTTTTTTACTGAAACTGTTTGTACAAAATCCTATGTACACCATAGCAGAACATCCCTAACTGCATCTTTCTTTTCTGTTACTGGTAACCTTAGCAGTGACTTAGTAGCTTACCAAATAGAAAACAGGGATTTTCAGAGTTTTTAAAAGACTAAACCTTACTTTGTCCAAATCGGCTAGGACCGATCTCCTAGATGGAATTTCTGTAATGCTTGCTTTGTTGAGGACTACGTATTGCAAGTATTTGATTCTCCTACATTGCTAGTCGTGCTTTAGCCTAAAGGGCTTACGACTTTATAGCTACTGATACATCTGAAGACGCTTTATCGTAACAGACATGCATAAGAGGATACAAGCATGGGACTTTTCTTACTTTTGTTCTGCCTAAGTTTCAAAATAAAACTTTTATTCTGCTTATACTCGAGAAAATGAATGATGCATCTATTGACTTAAAACCTCTGACACAGGAATGCTAGCGGCAGAATCTGCATTCAGCATGCTCCAAGAAGGGTTGAAGATGGAAAATTATTGGGACAGTTTACAAAGTTCATGGATATGGGAAGAACTATATACTGCAAGGAACTATCGCCCTGTGAGTGTTGTGTTTCAAAAACCTTTTAGGAGCATATTTGTTAGGTTAACCAATCATGACATTGCATCTTCTCAAAATTATTGACATATGTTTGGAGCATGGTGCAAAATATTTTTCTGGAGAGGAAGCACCTCTATGCTCCTCATGATAGAGGGAGATAAATGGCTCTGATGACCAACATTCGTTGCCTCTTATATTGAAGCAGCTACTATCTTTTCGTTAGATTAGCTACATGATGCCCGTTAATTTTTATTCTAATCTTCTATCCTTGTTAATTTCTCTCCTGCAGGCATTTGAATATGGGCTCTATACTGGTTTAGCTTTTAGTGCTGTAGAGCAGTAAGATTTTGCCTTTTGCTTAGTCAAATTGTCTTTTCAACACCCTTTTTTTCCCATACCATTTTCTTAAGCTGTATGACTAATGGATCAGCTTAAATTTGGCAGTTATATACTCAAGGGAAGATCTCCAGTCACTCTTAAGCATGGGAAACCTGATCATGAAGCAACAAAGGTAAGATTTTTTTTTTTTTTTTTTTTTAAAATCATAAGAGTTCATTTGATGTAATCTAATACCGAGTTCTTTATTTTTGTCACGCCCTAAAGCTGGGGTGCATGTGATTGGCACCAGGCCCTCATTACCCGCCAAGCGAACCTTGGATCTTTTTCTTGTGAATTATAATTATTCTAATTAGTGTATTAACTGAAAATGAATAACATAATTCAGCCAGTAACTGAATAACTGATTCTATATTAAGTACGAACATAAACAGAGGTGGAGCTAGGATTTGAACCTTATGGGTTCTGGATTTAGGAAACGGCCTTGATTGCTAGTATCTCGGTTTTGAATTCAAGTTTTGTACATTTTTAGCAGTTCCTTTAACACCTATACCAGGTTTTGGTCAAAGCTACTGAGTTGTTCTGTTGGCAAACAAGTAGCACCCATAAGCATGAGCTAGCTAACCCTGACCTTTGAGGCTCTCCTGGTCAGGGAGGTTAGCTACTTCTCCCAAAATGGATCTGATCACACCAGTTATTGGGATTGAGTAAAGCATACAATCAAAGCACATAAGAGAAGCAAGTTAAAATGCTTCACATAACAAGGTTATGATTACTATAAACACAGGTTATCTGAGTTCTAGACCAAGTAGGACACAAGACTCATAAGAAAATAGGTATAACCTGATTTATTTCTTTTTAAAACAATTTATCAAACGCATGGAGGGCATAATCGTATGGTCGTATCAACTAGTAAGTTAGTAAATTACATTTTTATTTTCTCCTCACACTTCCTTCAAGCAATACGAATCACAAACTCACAATTTACATGATAACTGGGTTCAACTTACAATAATATATGCCTAAATATTTCACTTTATTTTCTGTAACCTAGGATCATTGTCTTAAGTTCTCTAAATAATGAATTCTCTACCAATTTTGTTGGAACTAAGTCTACACACCGTCTAAACCAATGCATTGGGACCATAGTTTCTGATGTTTCCAATCACATATTCAACACTGATTAGAAATCGGGTTTCTTGGATAAAAACAAGAAAATGTTGGAAGTGAAAATACGAAGATTAAGAATAAGAAATTTAAAGATATGGGAAATTTGTGAATAGAATCTTTAAATTTCAAATTAAATGCTAAGGACCCTAATTCATCTTAGTATTGAATGTAACAAATTAAAGCTAATTATGATACTGATAGAATTAATTTTAAGAACTGAGATAGCAACATGATCTAAATCCCCATTTTGAAGAAATTAGAGACAACAATTAGTGATGAATGGGCTAATTGTGGATATGATGCCGGAAATAGACCAATTTTATATCACCTTTCAAATTTGATTAGCAAAAGCAACGTCTCCTTCCATAATGTGGATTCCAAACGTTCATGGTCTGGATGTGAATGAGTTAAATGACTTAGCCCTCGGTCTATTAGTGAACCATCTCTCAAGGGATTGTGAGAGATGTTCTACTAGATATATTCTTGTTATTGCTTCAACTCATTCCCCCAAAAATGAATGTTTATATTTCAAACCCGTACACTTGCGGGAAACTCCTTGCCGAGGGCTTGTGCACCTCCAGGATTAGTCGGGGCTCAAAGAGACTCAGACACCCGGTGCAAATAAAAAAATAAAAAATTTAAAAAAATATATATATTTCAAACCCATTGAAAGGGGCAGTGCTAGAGAAATCATATATCGGATCTTGGCACACCCCGAAAAAGATATGAGGTGCTCAGATATAGTCGAAGTAGTTGAATAGGGGATCACTGTTACTATAGCTATTGGTAACAACAACATACCCAGTGGAATCCCACAAGTGGGGTCCGAGGAGGGTAAAATATATGCAAACCTTACGACTACCCCTTAGAAGTAGAGAGGTTGTTTTCGGGGAACCCTCGTCTCAAAAACCCATAAGCAGAATAAACTAGATGTGGAAAAATGAAAAGGAAAAGAGAAACAAGGAAGAACGACTAATAAGAAAGCAATGATAAACAGTATTGTTAAGTTTACCAAAAATGAAAATGAAAAGGGTCTGACCCCCTTCAGTATCATCTAGGAAGAGGTCATTGATTGGAATAGAAAATTTAGGAAGAATTAACTTCGAATACATTTCCTGGGATCCTCTTCCTTTCTATCTACAAACATGGAAATTGTTGAAATAGCTCTTTGATGGAAAGATGATGATTCCTATAGTGCATTACTTCATTTGAGTGCAATGGAACTTCAAATTGAAGATATTCTCATTTTGTTCCAAACGTGTTGTAGAACCGTCTAAAAAGCAATTGATTTGGATACTGTTATTAGTACAAGACTAATCACCTTCTTTGAGTTACTAGTAAATACCAAATATAAAGTTACGGGTCGTTTGGTTGGGAATATGTTATCCTGGGATAATTATTCCCATGAAAAGTAATCCTGGGAAAAGTGATTCCACCATATATATGGAATAACTTATCCCATCGTTAAGACAAAAATGGTGGGATAAATAATCCAAGGATTATCTAATACTTCCAACCAAACATGGGAAATCCTACATTTTATCCTGAGATTATTATACCTTATACCTTACACCAAATGACCCCTTAAAGAAGTAATCTCACCTCTTAGAAGAATTTTTCTTATAAGGTTGTAAGATCAAATACCAGCCAACATGTGAAGGTGTCAAGAAGAGAAACTATCAAATAACATTAATAATGTTGTAATGAATTGTAATGCAAAAGAGAAAATTAGGGAGCATTCGACTTGATTATTCCCTCAAGCTATTGAAGTTTAAATAACTTTGTTTACATATCCGGAAAAAGAAAGGAAATCAAAACCTAATTACAATAGGAGTAAAGTAAGCTATCTACTCTCATTACACACATTCTAGAATATACAATAAAATAAGGTAAGACTCCCCCTCAAGTTGATGCATAAAATTATATGTACCAAGCTTGCTACATATCTAACTTGTTTTTGGACTAGCTAGGGACTAGGGGAATATGTTTGTAAGCAGATCATATTTTATTTTGACAATGTCTCCCGAGAGTACCTTCTTTTTGACAGATGACAATCAATCTTTACACGTTTGGTCATTGTGGTGAAACACAGGATTCAATGCAATGTGATGTGCAACTTCATTGTCAAACACAAGTTTCATTTGTTAAGCTCTTTTAATTTCAACTCCTTCAATAGTTGCTTGATCCAAATTAATTCACACGTCGCTATTGCCATAGTTCGAAATTCTTCTTTTGCACTAGACCTTGTAATCACATGTTGTTTCTTAATTGAAGACACCAAACATTCCTCCATCTATAACACAATATCAAGAAGTGACTCATCCGTCAGGGGTGACCCTCCCAGTCTGAATCATTATTGAGACCACATGGAAAAGTTGTTTTTGGTGTGCTTCTCAAATTGGTTTGGCTCATCTAATACCTTAGACAATTTTGACAAGCTAGGTACCATCTTTTGAAGGTTGGATAAAATGGGGTGTCCCAATCTTATTCAGATTAAATTTGGAGAGTCGACGACTGGACAAACTATAATGGAGCTAGTAGAGTTGAGAAAAATAGTTCATTAGACTTATGGCCTTTGTCAATCCTCCTTCTGGTACTGAGGTCTTATATAACAAAGAAGCATTATGGAATGAGATAAAATAATCTAATGCTTTAGCCAAACGACTAATTGATATAAGGCTAAAAGGACAATTGGGGACAAAAAGAATGTTATTTTAAGCCAAGGAAGGTAAAAGATTGGCATGATCGGCTCTGGTCGTCATAGTCTAAGAACCATTAGCTAACATAACAGTGGGAAGACACGAAAAAATAAGTAATATTAGACAATAAAGATTCGTTACTAGAAATGTGGTTAGAAGCGCCCGAGTCTATGATCCAGGACCAAGTGTGGTGGCTGTGAGATGTAAGGAACACTATCATGAGGCCGAGTATGAAAAGCTATTTATGTGGATGTTTGCTTACACGCCTGATACAAAAGGAAGTCATTGTGTTCTACCTCAAATAAAGAGAACAATTGGTTGCAACTTGAACATTCTTTGTTTTCAATGTAGAATGTTGCACACGTCCTAGGTATTACCCATACTTTCTTTCGCAAATCCCTTTTCAAGAAACTCCTTTTCTTGCCTTTGTAGTTCTCTTGTTTCATTTCTTCTATAAGCGAGCCCTTTCCGAAGTTGAGTTCCTTACACACATTCAATTTGATATCCTATTTCTCTAAAGGGAGGTAACCCTTTAGGGGTATCCTTCGGGATAAGGAAAGACATCACCAAAATCCTGCAGAGATTTTGAAATAACCCTAGAAAAAGTGAAATTGTTAGTACTAATCATAACTCCCCTATAAGTAAGCAAGACAATGGGCAAGCCCTTTTATTCGCAATTAAACACTCTTTGGCTTTTACAGGACTTGATATGTTTTTTCCACCCTTGGCCTTTTTCCTCTCACCAATTCTTTCATTTTTATCACTCTTTCCCAACTTTAATCGCTTCCTTCTCTCTCTTAACACTTCACTTGATTTTTTCCCTCTCTTTTTTGGATCCCTCACTACATTTTCCATGGTTTTCATCATTGTTGCTCTTCATACATTGGGAAGGAGATAAGTGTGCAAGAATATACTGCTTCCTCTTATGTTCAAGAGAGTACTTATTTCTCCTCCCTTCATTAAAAACATATCTATTGTATTGTCAAGGTCGGCCCAACAAAATATAACAAACTTGAATTGATACAATATCAAAAAGAACTTCATAAAATAACCTCCCAACAGAAAAAAGAAATCATGCATTGTTTACTCACCTTTCCCCCTCCACATTCATTCAACCATTGGCTTGTAATTGGCCTTACATTTTGTGCATGAAATCCCCAATTTCTCCACCAAGTTTTTACTCACCACATTAGCACAACTACCATTTTATTTTGACATTCAAATGCCTTATGTCCCGTTCCTTAATACTTGTGACATGTGTATAGCATTAGAAGGTGTAGAATGAGTAAAAGTTTTTGCATCAAAAGTTTTACCACTATCTTTGGCCTCCCATTTAAACCTTTGCCCTTATCATTTTGTGATTTAGGTGTAGTTTTCTCATCATGTGTTGGCCATGGCTTCCTTAGAGTTGTAATAGATCAATTTTTTCATGAGCTAGCTTGTTGCTCCCTTTTCTTCTGCTTTCTTCTTTTACGGTCAACTCTTCTAACTTATATAAATTAACATATTGTTTCAATTCTACTGCATCAGCTAGTTCTATTTAAACCATTAAAAAACCTACTCAAAGTGGCTTCCTCTTTCTCATTACAGTTTGCTTGGATCATATTCATATCCATAGTGTTAAAATAATCATCTACAAACCTAGAACTTTGCCTAAGAGTTTGAAGGTGGTGTTGCAGATCGCTGTGGAAGTGTGATGGCACACATCGCTTCCTTATAATCCTTTTCTCATCTCATCTCACGTCGAAATGGGCAGCTCTCCATTTTTTAGTGCGTCTCTATTAAATTTCGTCCACCAATTAGCAACATAGCCAAAAAAATTCAACCACAATAGGTACAAAGTAGTTCTGATAGTCAAAGATGGCTTCCACCTTCTCTTAATCAATGTACAAATTTGGATTCTTATCCCTTGAAAGTAGGGATCTCTATCTTAATGCTCTAAGATTATCATCCTCGGCTCTAGCTCATAGCGCTCTCCTTTTGTTCCTCCTTTCAAATTCGTCCTCATCGTCTCCAAACTAATCTTGACAACTTGAGGAGCTCGAACAACTTGTCTCCTAACTTGAGGAATCGGGTGTTGATGGATTCTCCTCATCTCGACCATGTTCATCACAATATATGGATTTAAGGAAACCCCTATCACATTAAGTTGGACAGTAGTCATCTTGAGTACCTTAGCTAAGTTCTTTAGAGTCTTAACATTAGTCTCCTTTCTTGTTAGAGACATCTCGAAAGAAAATATCAAAGAACCAAATCTCTCTCAGTTTAGCCTTTTTCCCTATGTTGATCTCTCTCTAGTCTTTATTCACTCAAATTACTATCTTTGGTTGGTTTCTTTAGAATGTATATATGAACTGTACTAGTAATAACTCCTTTGAAGTAAGATATAGCAAGAAAAATATTGTCAACTCCCATATGGATTGGGTTTGATGAGGGAAAAAAAGACCGATTTGTATAGCAAGAATATTTCCAAATTTCGCTGTCTTTCTTGATGTTGGAAAACAAGAAACACTATAAATCTGGAGTTTCTTAATTTTGCCAGCAATTTGATTTGTTTTGTGGTTGCTATGTAGCTTTACTTTTTTATCTACTGAAAAGAAAAGAAATCATTTTTTCTTTAGTTTTTGCTAAGGAATTTCCAAGATTATCAATAACAGGAACTTGATAGAAATGCTCTAATACCACTTAATAAAACATACGCAAAAATTTGTGAATGAAATGCCTAATTTCAAAAGTGCTAAGAACCCAATTTTCTTTGTATTAGAAAGTTAGCGGACTAAAGTTTATTATGATACTAATAGAGTCAATTCAAAAGTTTAAATGACAATGGTTGAGACAAGGTGACCCCCTTTCACCCTTCCTCTTCATTTTATCCATGGAAGAGCTTAATTTTATGGTGAGGGTGGCCGTCCAAAAGAGGTGGCTAAAA
The DNA here is from genome assembly GCA_025774065.1 of Solanum ossicruentum. Taxonomy (NCBI): domain Eukaryota; kingdom Viridiplantae; phylum Streptophyta; class Magnoliopsida; order Solanales; family Solanaceae; genus Solanum; species Solanum ossicruentum. The sequence continues at coordinate 7,967,301 of JAOTQR010000011.1, forward strand.
GGTTTTAAAACAGGCAACCAGGCTGGAGAAGTAGTACAGATTTGCCAGCTCCTCTGTGCAGATGATACTATGATCTTTTGTGAGGCCAAGGATGAACAAGTGTGCTTTATCAGGATCATTCTAATAGTTTTTGAGGTAGTGTCAGGGCTCTCAGTGAATTGGAGGAAACGTAGTATGTTTCAAGTTAAAGAAGTTACCAATATTCAGTGCCTAGCTTAATATTTTGAGCTGCAAAATAGAAAATCTGCCTATGCATATCTAGGGATGCCACTGGGCAACAACCATAAGGAGTTAGAAATATGGGATGGTATTATGGAGAAGACCGAGAAAAAATTAGCCACCTGGAGAACACTATCTTTCCATCGGAGGAAGAATAACATTGAACAATGTTGTACTGGATGCCTTACCAACCTATGTTATGCCTCTATTCCCCTTACCTGCTAAAGTGGAAGATAAATTAGATAAATAGAGGGGGGATTTCCTCTGGCTGGGCAACAAGGAAGGAAAGGGTATTCACCTAGTGAAATGGCAAGCTGTGCAACTCAGTAAGAGATCTGTAGGCTGGGTATTAAGAATTTAGGGCTACAAAAGAGGTGTCTTTTATCAAAATGGTTGTGGAGATTTGGTAAAGAGGACCATGCTCTATGGAAGGATGTTATCATTAGCAAATATGGTCAGACAGAGCAATGGACAACCAACACTGCGACCAACACCTACGCGGTCTCCAACTACCAGGAACATGTGGCCTAAACTATCTGGGAACTTAAGGGGGAACTGGTTACCCAAATTTACCCTTAAAGCTACAGGAATTTGCCTAATGATTATGAGATGAGATTTGAAGTATTTGACATAGATATGACTTGCGTCTCTATGGATTCGAGAGATAGTAGTTTTAAAAATGAAAAATTAGAAGACGTTGATATACCACAAGATCTTGACTTCTTAAATAAATGGACTATTCCTAAAATTGATGTTAAAAACATTTATAATTATGGTTGGTTTGATAATTTATCTTCTAAACAAATGATAAAAACAACTGAAAAATCGTTAGCTTTAAATTCGTCAGAACAGACTATTTGCCTGTTAGAAAACGTGATATCTATCCTTATAGACAACAATTTCATTTTATGCATATTGGCATGGTACAAATTGCTTTTAAGCATTTAACTCTTAAAGGGTTACCTGAGACCTTTTTGGCAGTATTAAGAGATGTTAGAAATCTTAATTTTCGACATTCACTAATGGGTTCGATAGAATCCACTGTGGCCTATGGTCTTGTTTATTTCAATACACAACCAAATTTGCAATTATCTCTAACTGATGTTAATATTCTTGATGCTTTAACATTAAATGTTAAAACACATGGTTATAATTACGTGCCTGGATCTGAGCTTATTTGCTATCTTACAGAATTTATTTTAAATTATTATCTTCTTTAAATCCTAAGTGTAAAGTATTTGACATTCCTAATCAAACTATTTTGATTGAAACTAATGTTGCCAAATCAAAATTTACCCACCTCAATCACGTTTTGTTTTACCTAATAATACGACAATCTCATTTGTTGCCTTTCAAAATTTTATAGAGAAGGATGTTGCTCAGGTTACCATTGAAGAAATTAATAAATTGATTTCTCAAAATAATTATCATAACTTTTATGTAAAAGTTTTAGGGGAACAGATCAGTTCTTACATGAAAAACTTGATAAGCTACATCTTTTAATAAAAGAATCGGGGACGGGCAAGGAAGTGAGCACTAGCAAGGCTATGTCTTTTGACGTGGCTTCCTCTTCAAGAACCAAGCCAGATGTACAAATAGTTAACACTAATATTCAGCCTCCTCCATAAATCCCCGAATTTCGAATGCAAAAAGTTTCAAGTTTTGATATAGATAATTTGGAAAAGCTTTTGAAAAAATGGCTGCTTTTAATGCAAAACCTCTTAATTTGTCAAACGACTTTGCTGATCAAAATTGAGCAAATCCCTGATTTTTCGACAGTTAAAACTCAAACTTATTCTGAGCTTAATAAGCTTAAAGGTCTGGTCAAATGACAAAAGGGCCAAAGGTATGCTCATTTTCCCCATATGAAAACTTATTATTAACCACGTCCAACTCCACAAGACGTTTTGATTGAAGAACGCGATTAGAATCAGACTAACACCTCTTATAGTGGTTCTAAAATTTATGAATGGAACCTTGATGGTTTGACTGATCGTCAATTAACTATTCTAGTGCATCGTGTGCTAATGTATAGTACTATTGCAAAAAGTGGTAATAGTGCTAACAGTGATAAAGACATTGCTAGAATGATTGCTGTAGGATTTACTGGCCAGTTACGTGGATGGTGAGATAATTTTCTCACTATGGAACAGAGAGCCGTGATTATTAATGCGATGGAACCTGAGCCTACTGTTGATAACTTAGGCTTTGCTTTTGCTGTTAATAGATAAAATGTTGTTTACACCTTAGTAACCAGCATTTTGGAACATTTCTGTGGTTGATTTACCAATTGAGTATGAGACTATTCGTACTCTCCTTAATGGTTTATGATGTCGCCATTTAGGAGAATTTAGGTGGTATAAAGCACCTTTCTTAGTAGAGTCATGGAACAATCCGAGACTAAATTTAGTCATTGGAAGCAAAAATTTATAGATGGACTTCCCTCTCTTTTTGTTGAAAGAGTTAGAAAAGCCTTAAGAGGACCCAATAGTGAAATCGCTTAGGAAAGTTATACCTATGGTAAGTTGATCGACATTTGCACATAGGAAGGGTTAAACCTATGCAATGACCTTAAATTGTCTAGACAACTGAAGATGGATTAGCTAAAAATAAACCAAATTAGGTGATTTTTGTGCTCAGTTCGGACTAGTTTGGAGTTAATGAACCTCCATTTCGTAATAGGAAAAAGAAATTTAAATACAAGGATAGACAGTATTTTGACCGACCTTATAGGATGACGATCTAGATATAGATCTAAGGAAGAAAAAGAAGCTAGAAAAGTTCATGTAAGTCAACCAGATTTACCAAAAATAGATCTAAGAGAGACCTAGCAAAAATTAAGTGTTATAGATGTGGTAATTTTGGACATATTGCTCCTAATTGCAAGCTTGAAAAGCTTAAGACCCTTAATCTTGATGAGATGGTTTACGATCAGATTTATAGGTTGCTATATACTTCTGGTTCCGAGTAAGATTATATTTCGAAAACTGAAACTGCATCCAAAGAAGTTGATCTACTTGAATTCTTTGACAATGATAATAAGGAAGTTGGCCGTCCTGATTGCAAAAGTGATACTTTGCAATTGTGATGAGGCATTTTATAAATTGTAGTCTCAACTTGAAGATTTAAACATGAAAACTATCACCTCTGATAATGTGATAGAGCTTTTGAAAGAAGTTACGGATTAAAAACTTCGTGACAAAATTTTAAATATGGTTACTACTTCTGATTTAAAATCTACTATCTCTGAATATTGATAGTTTTCACAATCGAAAAGATAATTTTTATTAACCCCCCCCCCTCCCTCCCTCCCTCCTATACCATAACGGAAGTATATCGTCAAATGGATAAACAATCTACCTCTAAAGTAACTAGGATACTACTTTTGATGATTTAAAAATTGAAATTGAAAATTTGAACTGGGAGATTAAATCTCTTAAGCAAAATCAAACGATATATGATCATCGGATTTCTCAATTAGAGAAAAATAATTCTCTTCCTGAAAAACATAATGGTAAAGATATTGCTTTTGAAAAGGATGAATTTAAAAAATCTCTTGATGCGAAAAATGATTCATTTCTAGGTATCATGCAAGTTATTAATGTCCAAAAACAGTACATTAAATGTACAACCTTGATTGATAATCAATTTTCTATAACCAATATAGCTATGGTTGATAGTGGAGCAGATGTTAATTGTTCAAGAGGGATTAGTTCCTTCAAAATATTTTAAAAAACCTACTCATGTAGTTCGATCTGCTTCTGGTGATGCTATAGATATAGAATATAAACTTTCAAATACCAATATTTGCCAAAATAAAGTATGTATTCCTCACTTTTTCTTTTTGGTTAAAAATCAATTAAATCCTCCAATTCAACTTGGAATTCCTTTTACTACTGCTATTTATCCATTCACTTGGTTAGATGAAAATGGGTTTTCAGCCAAATATAATGATAAAGAAATTTCATTTTCTTTTATTATTCGTTCAGTAACTAGAGATATAAATACTTTGGTTAATATGAAGCAAAAACATGTTGATTCTTTACCGTACAAATTATTAGCATGAATATTTTTTTATACAATGAAATCTGCTAAAGTACAAGAAAAGATTAAATTTGATTTCAGAACAAATGGCTGTTGATATTTGTGCCGACCATCCTAGCGCCTTTTGGAATAGAAAAAAGCATATTGTTACACTTCCATATGAATATAATTTTTCTGAGGATGATATTCCTACAAAATCTCGACCTTGTCAAATGAATGCCAAATTAGTTGAATTCTATAAAAAAGAAATTGATAATCTGTTACAAAAGGATTTGATAAAGCCTTCTAAGTCTCCTTGGTCTTGTACTGCTTTTTATGTTAATAATGCAGCTGAAAAAGTATGGGAGTTCCCAGGTTGGTAATAAATTACAAGCCATTAAATAAGTATTTAAAATGGATTAGGTACCCTATTCCAAATAAACAGGATTTATTATCTCGACTTTATGATGCCAATATATTTTTAAAATTTGGTTTAAAGTCTGGCTATTGGCAAATTCAAATTTTTAAAGAGCATACTTATAGAACTGCTTTTAATGTCCCGTTTGGAAAATATGAATGAAATGTTATGCCTTTTGGTTTAAAAAATGCCCCTCCTGAATTTCAGAAAATCATGAATGATATTTTCAATCCTTATATGCATTTCATCATCGTATATATTGACATTTTAGTATTTTCTAAAACATTTGATTTGCATGTTAAACATCTTTACATTTTCAAGAAAATTGTGGTTCAAAATGGTTTGGTGATATCAAAACCAAAAATGAGTTTATTTCAAGGTGAAGTAAGATTTTTAGGACATAATATTTGTCAAGGGAAGATTACTCCCATTCAAAGTTCGATTGATTTTGCTTCTAAATTTCCTGATGTTATAACTAACATGACTCAGCTTCAAAGATTCTTGGGAAGCCTTAATTATATTTCTTCTTTTTATAAAATTTTTTCACGTGATTAGCCCCTTTATATGACGGGTTAAAAAAGGGTTATAAAGATTCTTGGACAAAAGAACATACTTCTTTGGTTTGACAAATAAAGCAAAGGGTTAAAACCCTATCATGTTTGACTCTTGCTAATCCTAATTGGCAAAAAATTATTGAGACTGATGCTTCTAATATCGGTTATGGTGGAATATTGAAACAGGTTAATCCTCATGATAAATGTGAATACTTGATAAGATTTCACTCTGGAAAATGGATAGAAGCCCAGAAAAAATATGCTACTGTGGCTCACGAAATGTTAACAATTGTTAAATGTGTTTTAAAATTCCAAGATGATTTATATAACCAAAAGTTTTTGATAAAAACTGATGTTCAATTTGTTTATATGTTCGATAAAGATTTTAAGCATGATGCTTCTAAATTAATATTTACTAGGTGGCAAGCTCAGTTAGCACCTTTTGATTTTGAAATACAATATAAAAAGGGAACTGATAATTCCCTTCCTGATTTTTTATCCAGAGAATATCTTCAATGAACTAGTTCATAAATTATTTCAGCGATGAAAATCTTATCACCATTCTAAAAACACTGTCATTATGTATAGACATGCAGTGGCTTATACTCGATAAAACTATTATCGCAATGATAACTGAAGACTTGAATGTCTCTGTTTTCACTTACGACAAAATCCATATTGAAGATGAAATTAGACGACTATTCCAAGACTTTGACACCTTGGATTATTGGTTTTCCGACTAATGAATCTTGTTATATTTGTAGTATGGACGAATCACCTCCTTGGACTCCTAGAGGACGTGGTAATAGAGGAAAGGCAAAAGGTACGCGAAGATTGTCCGAACATCGAGGATCGTGATACGGATCTTCATCGTTGATTAATACACCAGGATCATGACCAGTTATACTGTTGGGAGGAATGAGTTTGATAAATTCCCTTGTATCTAAAGGAGAAGCTTCATCATCATCTCCTTCTATTCACTTAGAAGATAGTCCATTATATGGGCAATTGCAGTCATATTTAGCGGAACAGAAAAAACAAAGTAATACGTTTGCTACGATTGCTAGTCTCGACTATCTTGATGATATCAAGAACTATGAGAAACTTGGTAAAAAGAAGATAATCTTTTTCCTAGGAAACTCTGAGATTCAGAGACAAAATGAGCCTTGGAGGATACTCCAACGATATTTTTGATAACAAACTTATATTTGCCGGGTAAGTCATACAAAACCCAATCCTTCGATGACAGTTTACTGATCAGTACAGGAAGTGTGGAATTCTAGCATTTCCAAGGATGCAATACTACGGAGACAGTTTATAACTTCTCAAAACTGATAGTAAAATAGATTATATCTATTGAAGATTGGGGTGTTCATTTGATGACTGAAGGAGCAGTTATAATTAATCAGGCCAGAGTAAACTATACTTATTGGGACTACATTGAAGCATCTGATATGGTGCTTTATTACAATAACGAGTGTCATAAACACACGTGGTTTATAATGCTGTGTTCTAATATGTTCAAGGAAAATATTGCTAACTGGTGCTAGACTGGCGGTCATACAATGGTTCGTCCACAAAAATATTACCCCCCGCCTTCAATCAGTCATACAAAAACTGGGCTAAGGTTTCTCCAAAGCTTACTGAATCATATCAAGCAGATCATATTTACCACCCTGAAAACTTAGGTCAAATATACCTTTTTATTGAGTTTTTCGTTCCGTGGATTCATAAATGGGTTCCAGAATTTGGTTATACTGAAGAACAAATTCCTTGTTTATACAGAGTATTCTTTAATTATTTTTGGGATAAATTACTAAAGACAGATCCCACAACAAAAAAGTTATATGGATAAGAGTTACTTGATCAAATCAATATTACTACTACAGAATATGCTTCAACTTCTAGCCCATTGATAGATACATCTGGTGAAAGGAATTGGTCGATGAATTTCTTTACAAGATCGAGAACAGGATAAACATGAACTTATAGCTAGGTATATGAACCAAGTCAAAGGAAATCTATTAGATACAATCGGACTATACGAAAAGGGTAATACATCCACCGAAGGAAGCATTAATGAAAATATTGAAGATACTCATTCTATCCCAAGCGACAGAGAATTGACAGATAAAGAGATAGATGATATCGAAAAATTCTACTAAGACATGAAAAAATAAGGAAAAGTTGATAAAGACGTGCTATAAGAAAGCTGCCGTCACAGTAGATTCACTGTTTAGAACACTAGATACACTGTTCATTACTGTACAAATGGCCCCGTATGTGGTCCCCGTTATACTATGCATATATTCCTTTTTTTTTTCTTCTATAAATAGGCCTCATTTGTAAAGATTGGGTTAAGTTTGAAATTTCTAGTTTTCTCTTTCTCTAAAAAAGCTCTCTAGACTTCCGGCTTGTAATAGTTCCCGTAAAGTAAATAAAATACTATTCGTCATTGGTCTCCGGCCACTCAAGTACTATTTTACTTTCTTTAATTTTGAAATTTAATTCTATTGTCCCTTCCCAGCTGTGGCTATGTCCGGCTAAAATAGTGTATATCTATGTCGAATATTTAATTTCTCCCTTGTAAGTAATATGCAAGAGTCTAGACTCAAAATATAAAATGAATTTCTTATAGTTTCTTGACTTGGTTCCGAGATGATGATACAGTCGAAATTGGCACTACGGTGTTGGCTTTGTCTTAGTGACTACGTCTAGCAAGCTGTGACATTAAGCCCCTTCATTAAGTAGTTGTTTAAAGCGGGGCGTCCTTTTCACAGTTAGAACTGCTAGACACATGGGCTCAACACAAGTAGTATCAAGTTCTGACAGGTCCGTTGCTTAGGTAAAAGATAAATTCTTCCATACAGTCATCAAGCTATAAAAAATTCTATTATATTAAAGTTTTAATTTTATGATTTAGAGTCTGGATGGTCGAGCGGACTACCGCCAGCCCCTAGATCCTGGTAAATCTGTGGTATCAAATTAAAACTTTAATATAATAGAATTTTTTATAGCTCGATAACTGTATGGAAGAATTTATCTTTTACCCAAGCAAGGGACCTGTCAGAACTTGATACTACTTGTGTTGAGCCCATGTGTCTAGCGGTTCTAACTGTGAAAGGGAGGTCCCGCTTTAAACAACTTCTTAATGAAAGTGCTGAATGTCACAGCTTGCTAGACGTAGTCACTAAGACAAAGCCAACACCGTAGTGCAAATTTCGATCGTATCACCATCTCGGAACCAAGTCAAGAAACTATAAGAAATTCATTTCATATTAAAAATGAGTCTAGTCTCTTGCATTTTAATTATAAGGGAGAAACTAAATATTCGACATAGATATACACTATTTTAGCCGGACATAGTCACGACTGGGAAGGGATAATATAATTAAATTTTAAAATTAAAGAAAGTGAAATAGTACCTGAGTGGCCGGAGACTGATGACCGGAATAGTATTTTATTTATTTTAAGGGAACTATTACAAGCCGGAAGTCTAGAGAGCTTTTTAGAGAAAGAGAAGACTAGAAGATTCAAAATTACCCAAATCTTTACAAAGGAGGCCTATTTATAGGAAAAAAAGAATCGATGCATAGTATAACGAGGCCCACATATGGGTCTATTTGTATAGTTTTGAACAGTGTATCTATTGTTCTGAACAGTGAATCTACTGTGGCGGCGGCTTTCTTGTAGCACGTCTTTATCAACTTTTCCTTATTTTTTCATGTCTTAGTAGAATTTTTCGATATCATCCATCTCTTTCTGTCAATTCTCTGTCGCTTGGGATATACTATCTTCCATATTTTCATTAATGCTTCCTTCAGTGGACATATTACCCTTTTCGTATAGTCCGATTGAATCTAATAGATTTTGTTTGGCTTGGTTTATATACCTGGCTATAAGTTCATGTTTATCCTGTTCTTGATCTTGTAAAGAAATTCGTCGAGCAATTCCTTTCACCGATGTATATATCAATGGGCTAGAAGTTGAAGCATATTCTGTAGTAGTAATATTGATTTGATCAAGTAACTCTTATCCATATAACTTTTTTGTTGTGGGATCTGTCTTTAGTAATTTATCCCAAAAATAATTAAAGAATACTCTGTATAAACAAGGAATTTGTTCTTCGGTATAACCAAATTCTGGAACCCATTTATGAATCCATGGAATGGAAAATTCAATAATTGACCTAAGTTTTCGGGGTGGCAAATATGATCTGCTTGATATAATTCAGTAAGCTTTGGAGAAACCTTAGCCCAGTTTTTGTATGACTGATTGAAGGGGGGGGATAATATTTTTGTGGACGGACCATGGTATGACCGCCAGTCCAGAAACCAGTTAGCAATATTTTCCTTGAACATGTTAGAACACACCTTTATAAACCACGTGTGTTTATGACGCTCGTTATTGTAATAAAGCACCATATCAAATGTTTCAATGTAGTCCCAATAAGTACAGTTTACTCTGGCCTTTCAGTCATCGAATGAACACCCCAACCGAATCCCATTCAAATTGAGAGCATTGGAGTAATTGGTGAAGTTGGTGCAATGTGATCAAAAGATCACGGGTTCAAGTCTTGAAAATAGCCTTTGGCAGACAGAAATGCAAGGTAAAACTGCCTACAGTAGAGACCCTTGTGGTTGGTTCCTTCCCTGAATCTTGCACATAATGGGAGGTTTAGTCCACCAGGCTGCCCTCTTAATCTAACTAGTGAATGAATAAGTGTAGAATTTCCTGAATGTAATAAAGCCTTGAAAATTCTCAATTGGGTGTTCCTAATCAAGTATGATATACTTTTTTTGGGTTAATCCATGTAAGACTGTTTAATGAAGTGAAATAATCTTTAAAAGACCATACTACTCTCCTTTTGTTTATGTTGGAAGTTTCTAGGTCGAAACCCTGCTCAGAAGTTCTTAACAAAGTCCTTAAATAATGTGTTTTCTTTCCCACCGAAATCCCCAGTCATATAGGACTTATGTAATCGCCATGCATTGTATGGACCCATCCTGGTAAGACCAGGCACCTTCCCTGCGATGCATGCCAGAGTGTGGAGTGCTTGAATTATTCTGTCAAATACCACGTGATGGTCATGTGGTACATGGCTTCTGCATCGCCCAGGACATCTTTTTCCCTCTTTTGTTTTATGGACATTCCTACCACTCCAACTATGTCCCTAACCATATTGTACGTCCATTAACACGTCCCTAACGCACTGTTATTCCCAAGTCAATCCAAAACACTTCGGCCTCTCATTAACTACAACCATTAAGCCCTTAAATTAGCCCAAGCTAGTTCTAGAGGCTTTACAATTTTCTTTGGTAAAGCTAAGATATTATGTATGCTCTGGTTGTGGACTAGGAAGGACATCTAAAGGTGGTATCCTTTACAAGTTGGTATGTCATATGAGTTCCAAGAAATTTTCAAAAGCATAAAAATGTTAGTTTGAGTCAATTTTGCCCCTTCAAGAGCCCTCTTGCTGCATTCTTTTAGAATGTCTTTAGATTGGATGCTGTACTATGGACCATGCTGGCATGCTCCCTTAGTTGTACTTGTTTTAGCTTTCCAGCAGATTCTTACTGGACACGGACATTACTCTGAAGGACTTTATCATCAGCAAAATGAAATTCAGATACTGTTTTCCATTTATTTTGGGGATACTCTGGTTCAGTGGTTCATTCTTTTGAAGTCACTGGATCACCGAAATAACTTAGGGGTGTGGCGCACTTTGAATTGCTTATTGTGGAAGAAGTGCACTCTCATTGACCTGTCGTTGATCTCTGTGATTTATGAAATTTAATGGTGCTGGCCTACGAATGTTCATAATGAAGATGGAAACTGAAGCAGATTGATTAGAAATGGAAGCAGATTGGTCAATGCTACAGAGGATTTATTTGCTGATGTGGAATTAGTATATTGACTCACTTCCTGTTCATACAGCAAAGTAACTTCCATTGTTAGATGGAAAAATGAAAAGTTGGAGAGAAATCATTGTACCACATTCTGTTATCCCCAGGTTTGGTTTCTTGTGGATTTGCAAATCAAAGTACGTTCGTATATTGATTGGCATCTTTGGAGAAACCAAAATATACTCATGTCTATTCTCTTCAAAACTAAAAGAGACTCTTTCTCATTTACCAAATGAACCATAAAGTAGTTTCTTCCATACCTACCCGATTCAACTTTTCCGTGTTTATTTATATGGCAATATCCAGCATAGGTTAAGCGTGCTCTTTCTGGAGAGTTGGTTTTGTTCTTAAATTGCAGAGTATAGATCATAGATCAAGTGTGATAACTACCTGAATTTGGTCCTTGCTCTGCAGGAAGCACAATTATTCTCACCAATTAATTACCCAAAGCCAGATGGTGTTGTATCTTTCGATGTACCAACCTCTCTGTACAGGTAAATGGTCTGTTCGTCACAACCATTTTCTGGTTCTTTAGTAGGACTGTAGGTGATAAATTTGTTCATTCCCCTCATGTTATACTATAGCTATATTTCCCCTGTAAGAACATGAATTTGTAGGAAGTATAATAGAATAGTTTGGTCAAAGATGATGAAATATGATTAAATGTGCTTATTTGTTGATGCATAGTTTACACATAACTACTTTCCTTTTTTACCCCACCTCTTAAGTGCTTCGATCTTCTTTCAAAACAGAACTGCTGATTTCCTTTCTAATCTCCTTCCTGTAGGAGCAACACAAATCATGATCATGACCAACCATCTCATCTTCATCTGAGAGATCCTACTGTTCCAGAAAATGTCAACTTGCCCAAGTATGCTGGACCAGAGGCACGATATTGTCCTGCACGAGTTTATGAGTAATATTCTCGTCTAGAAAATAATTTTTCATTTCCTTCTCACATGCTACACATTTTGTTAATTGACGACTTCAAAATTATAGGTACATACCGGATGAGACTGGTGACTTAAAGTTACACATCAATACTCAAAACTGCTTGCACTGCAAGGTAATGCTGTTTTATGTCCCTGGTACAATCTTGAGTTAAAGCTGTTACATGGTAAAATAACGAAAATTGTTTTGCATACATGTATAGACATCTCTTAGCTACAGTAATCCATAAAAGATTTTGTGCATCTGGCAATCTGCCAGGGTTCTTGCTGATAGTCCTATGGCAATTTGACGAGTCTATTGTTCACTTGCTTAGTTTATGCTCATATGCAACGTGTTGTGTCATATTGCCATCCAGATTACTGTAAAAGAAATTGTATTCTTGCAGGCCTGCAGTATTAAAGATCCAAAACAGAATATCGAGTGGAGAGTTCCAGAAGGTGGAGGCGGCCCTGGTTACACAATCATGTAAATGACCTTCAGCCCTTGTGAACTGCTAAAAATGGATTCTTCCTGACATGAATAGAGAAGTTTAAAAATAAAGCTCTTCGAGCTCGTACTTGAACATTGCTTGATTGTAAATAGATTCAAGAATGAGGAAATTAAGAATTAGGCTGTGGCCAAAACATTTTGAATTTGATGGCGAGAACCATTGATCTTTCCTTGAATTGTTAGCCTATATCAGTGGGAAAGAAGATTCATAAATTATTGGAGGTTTAAGTTATACATGGTTGTCCACATAATTCACTTACACATCACTATTCAGCCTTCTATTTATTCGACACTCTAATAGTAACAAATGTGTCGCGCACCTATTAAACATTTGTCTAACAATCAGTCAAATGGTAATGACTTAAATAAAGACATAGCATCTTGGTCCAAAATAATTAAAAGATAGTTTGAGTACAATTAACTATTCCCAAAAATATATGTATAAAACGTAATTTTACACCCGTTCCATCCCTCCCCTTCCCACCACCCCACACACAAACCCACCATAACCACTCCCTTTTATTTTCTCTTTCCTTCTTTTATAATTAATAATTTTCTTTTAAACAAATTTTGTGACGAATAATTTTCATGACAAACACTGATATTCTACATTTGTAATCTATATTTATCTATGGGAAATTTTAGTAGCTCAGTTGGTTGATTACTTCAACTTTCACCTTATTGGTGAGGGTTAGATTTTACACATTGCAAATCCCTACCCATTTTTCTGCTCTCTGATTTTTTTTTTTTAAAAATCTATATCTATCTATACTAAATTAAAAGTGTTAATATTCTTAGAAATACTATTTAAATTTTTTACCCTTCATTAAAATACTTTTCTTTAGACAAGTTCGTCTTTTTAATATTTTTCTTAATTTGTTATTATTTTATCATTTATTTATTTATTTAATTTCAAGATTCACTTTTGAATGGAGATTTCTTGATATTTAGAATTTATCTTGATTTAGTAGTATTCTATATAAATAATTATCTAGGCTAGGAAGGAAAAAGGGAAAAAATATTATTGTATTTTTAATATTTTAAGATTTTGCAATTAACTAAAATTGTGGTTATTAAATATTTTGTTAATAAAAGTATGTAATATAAAAAATTTAAAAAGAAAAAGAGTAATTAAAATTACATGGAAACAATAATTCTTTTTCTTAGGAGTCTTTTTTTAAATTAAATTTTAATCAATTAATTATTGAACTCGTAACTATGCATTCATAAACTATTAACATATCTCTATGATTTTCTTATTTTTGTTTGATCGTAATAGTAGATTAAATTATTGCATCAAATTAATAGCATTTATTTAATTTTATTTTTATGAATATTGTATTTATTTTTAGTAATAAATATTATTTATATATAATTTTTAAATTGACATGATACATACGTGCAAAACATGCACATTAAACTAGAAATGCTTAGTGAATCGTCTTTTTACTATTTTCTTAATTTATTATTTAATCTTTTATTTATTTAGTTTCAAAATTTACTTTTGAATTCAAATTTTATTATATTTAGAATTTACTTTTGATTTATGACTATTCTATATAATAATTAACTAAAATTTTGACTATTAAATTTTTTTTAATAAAAGTATGTACTATAACAAATTTAAAAAGAAAAAATTCAGTAAAATTATATTGAAAACATTAAACTACTCCTTTAATATTTTGAATTTTTTTGTTATGTTAAATTTTAATAAGTTATTATTCAACTTCTAATTATTCAACTCCAAAATATTACTTTGTGTATTCAAAAATCATTAACATATCTATATTAATAGACAAATTGAATTGATTTTCTCATTTTTATTGTTTCACAATTAACTAAACTAGTGCATTAAACTAATGGTATTTATTTAATTGGTCTACATAAATATTGTATTTATTTAATGACAAGTACTATTTATATATATGTTTTAAATTGATGCGGCACATACCTGCAATGAACATACACTGAACTAGTACTATATTAAAAACATGAAGGTCCTTAAAAATATTGTTTAAACCTTTTGCCCTTTATTAAAATATTTTGCTTTACACAAAATCGTCTTTTCACTATTTTTTTAATTTATTGTTTTATCTTTTATTTATTTAGTTTCTCAATTTTGAATTAAAATTTCTTTATATTTAGAATTCACTCTTGATTTAGGATTATTTTATATAAATAATTTTTTAGGCTATGAAGGAAAAAAGAAAAATATAATTATGTTTGAAATATTAAAGACTTTAAATTAACTAATTTTGATTATCAAATATTTTGTTAATAAAAATATGGAATATAGCAAATTTTTTTTTAAAAAGGGTAATTAACTGTCGAAACATTAAACTACTCCTTTTATATTTAGGAATCTTTCAAAATTAAATTTTAATCAATTAATTGTTTAACTCCTAACTATTCAACTCAAATTATTATTTTATGTATTCATAACCTATTAACATATCTATATTATAAGTAATTGAATTGATTTTCTCATATTTGCCCGTCCATAGTAGATTAAACTATTGCATCAAATTAATAATATTTGTTCATTTTTATTTATATAAATATTATATTTATTTTAATGAGAAATAATATTATATATAATTTTTAAATTGATACAACACTACAAAGCACGTACACTAAACTAATATGAATGAAAAAGATGGAGAGTGATTTTCTTAGACTTGTACAGAAAAATTGATATTTTAAACTTTCTTTTTATTTATTGAATAAAAAATTACTTATGTATTGTGTGTTGGATTGCTAGTTAGTGGATGGACTGAGGTTAAGTGGACAAATTGGTGGATTTGTTGTGTTGGGGTGTTGGCAAGGGTAGATCTCACGATCTGAGTCTATTCCCCGATCATAGTATGATGCTTAAAATTTTGAGAGATTTCAAGCTAACTACATGGCATATATAAGCATACTATATTTAAAGGAAAGCAATTGCAGAAGTAGAATAAGAAAAGTCTAAACAAATCTCGTAACATAAAATAGAAAAGCAATTCAAAGTCATCATAGACTCAATGTCAACAAAACAATATTCAAAAGCATCTACTACGTAGATGAGCTACTAGGACAAGTCTTTAGCTAACTCAAAGTTTGAAAGTAAAATAAGAGACAATCCAAATGTAGGCATCAAAATATGTCCTTGGAAAACGAGAACTCATCAATCTTTGAAGTCGAAAAAGTTGCTACTAGCCACACAATATAGGAAGGAGCGTCTGCACCTATAATTATAAGACGTCATAGAAACAAGTATGCAATCAGTGTGATGGAATGTACTAAGTGAAAAGTGCAATATACAATATGTTATGATGTGCAATTGATCAGGTTAGGAAACATAATAAACATTTCATTACAATCATGATAGTAAAACATGAACATGGTCAATGCAATTTAAGGATCATAATGAAAGTTTAATGTAATACTCTACATGTTAAAAGGTTGAATTATGGGAGAAAAACCCAAGTCCAATTTCTGGTTCAGTCATATGAGCCTCATCCACGGCCTGTGGTTGTGGTTTACAGGTCGTAGATAGGCCTCATGGATAGGGCAGGTACTTGGTGAAATTTTAAAGTTTGTTGTTGGATATATGAAGAATTATTATGGACCGTAGAAGTGTCTATGAGCTATAGACTAGGCGCGTAGATGGGTTCAGGATCTCATCCTACAACCAAATAGGACATGTCATACTTGAAATGACCCCAAAAAGTGCCTGAAAATGTACTTCGAAAGTGCCCAGAATCGTAATTTCTATATATCTTAAAATTTGTGTGTGATATCAAAAATCTGACTTCATATTCTTATTCAGGGGGTCAAATTGAGTGGGAAATGGGTCCAACCCCGAATTTAGAGCAAGCGAATCGCAATTTCATTTTCCCAAAAATATGATTTCCAGTGAGGTTTTCGCGCCCCTGGAGCGACACGCCAAGGGCACCCCTCAGTATAAATTTTGCCCAGTCTTTCAAGTTCGGTCCAAGTCTTTTGAGTTTTGGGCCTAAGTGTTCCCATGCATGAAAATGCCTATACTTAGCCTTATTTCACCCTCATATCATTCAAGACATTCCTAAATACTCACTTAAACACTTAGCCAATATTTCATCTCCACTTTCAAGTCTCAAAAACTCATCCTCATCTTAAGGTTCTCAATCAAGCTTCAAGTCTCCATGTCCAATCTTTTTTGAGGATTCTCCAAAGTCAAGATATGTGGGTTTCTTTCGTGGTTTCCTTTTACCCATGATATCCAAGCTCTCTTTTACCTAAAATTGCATGATTTAAAGTTGATTTACACATGGGTCTTATCTATTACAAATTTCACTGCATATTATGTGGGGGTTTCATGAAATGATGGTTGTTTTAGCATGTTTAGAGTTATGAATCTAAGATCTATTGTGAGGTTTGATGAAGGGTTTTGATGTATATGGCTTGAGAGTGTTATCAATATCTATTGATGGTTTTACATTGAATTTTCTAGCATAATTTCACTCTTGAATGGTTTAACACTAGCACTACACACCCGCCAAGTGTTTCATTAAATGTTCGGATTATGATTTCTTGAGGAATTGAAGGTCCAATGCATGTCTTATGAGTTGAGTGACTATATGCTGATAAAAGGAATGTATGTATATGATATTATCTCTATATTGTTTGGAATTGACCAAGCCTCACTCGAGGGGTTGTTGCCTCGGGTAACCTTGTTGAGGGGTTTGTACCTCGATCGCCTCGCTTGGGAGGTGGTAGGCTCATGCAACCATGTTAAAGGGTTTGTGCCTTGATAACCACGTTAGGGTGGGGGGGTTGTACTCCATCAACCATGTTAGGGTGCTTGTACCTCATCAACCATGTTGGGGGGTTTGTACCTTATCAACCTATTGAGGGGTTCGGATCTTATTCGCCTCGACAAGGGGGTGGTAGGCCTTGGATATGCACTAATAATGGTTTCTCCTTGCACATGTATTATGTTCTATATAAGCATGGTTTTACTTCAAGCATCATTCATACATGCCATATTTCTATATGCATACCCATTGCCTATGTTATGCATTTTTCTTATGGTGCTTATCACTTGTTACATTGCATCCCACATACTTAGTACATTCAAACGTACTAACGCATACTCTATGCCTACATGATGTCACCATTTAGGAACCGGAGCTCCGCTTGATCATCCTCCTCCATACGACTTCTCTTAAGCTCTTTGGCGAGTCCTCCATTTCAGGGATGATGCTTATGACCTCATGCTATGTTCTAAGACTATCTTTCTTTTATGCATATATTGACTATGAGGGTGAGCCCGGTTGCTTTTCTTGGCCTCCGCTCTTATCTATGTAGTAGAGGTGTTGTTGGACATGTCATATGTAATATCATGAGCTTTGACTCTCTCTTGACTCTTGATGTTTATGATATAGACGTTGTCCCTTAGCCTCGTTATCCCTATTTTTCTCTATTATTGTTGTATTTTATTGCTTCCACGACCGAGGAAGTGTAATAATATGTTAAGAGTCTTTTTTGGG
>JAOTQR010000011.1:7993552-8007520 GCA_025774065.1 Solanum ossicruentum
GGCTCACCCGACCATGTTCATGATGTGTGATGGAGATTTCGGGTATTTAAACTTCTGGTGTTATGCTGTGGTATGGTGCGCGTTTGGAGGTCGCCATTGTTCCCGTCCGACATGCATGACTTTCACGTGTTTCAAAAAGATTTTTATTCGATACTTGTTACAGGTTTGATTTATGTATATTTATCCATTTCCTTTGGCTTATGAGTTCTATCTGCATTGTATACTTCCTGTTTTACATATTCGGTACGTCTTTCGTATTGACCCCTTCCTTTCGGGAGGGAGGGTTGCATTCATGCCCGCAGGTACCGACGAACAGGTGCGAGACCCTCGATCTCCAGTTTGCAGCTGCAGTGCCCCTTTTTGTTTCAGGAGCCAGCTATTGGTAGCCTTTCATGTTTCAGATGTTCTGTAATTGGGTCATGTATATACACGTACTGTTCAGCATATATGTCTAGAGATCTGTGGATACTAGTGGGTAGTGGGTATATGAGAGATACTTGAGTACATGGTTTATTGTATGATTTTGGCACTTGTTCAGGCGGCGAGACCGCATTATTTTATGTATGATATGATTATTAGGCGGCAGGACCGCAGCGGAGACCTTGTCGGCCTGCATCTTTGTATATGTATAAAGAAATATATACTTATATTGTTGACTGGGTTGCTTCTGGGTTTTATTTGCAGGTGAGGTTAGTTAATAAAATAGAGGAAACTCTGCCGAAATTTCGGTAGATTTCCTAGCGAATATGTTGGTCTTTAGAGTTAATGTTTGTCTGGGTGCCCAATCGGCACTAGCCACGGCCCTTGGGTTGGGTCGTGACATAGATCAAATTATATTTATCGAAATGTATTGCATATAGTGTCTCAGTGGATGTCTGTGGTATGAACTACATATTACTTAGGAGAGTCTGAGCGTATAAGTCTGAAGCAGAGGCAGGGCCTTTGCCTTTATCTGTTTGAGCTACCATGGGTGGCATGGGTGGCCTAAGTCTGGTTCCTACAGTTGGTCTCATGCTGAAAAGATAAACCATGATTATATCATCTGTAAGTTTAATCTACTCAACTATTCTGCTAAGTTATTATCTTTGTCCTTTATATATTCGAACACTACATTAAGGTATATGGAGGTAGTGTTTATTAAATTTAACCATATTCTTTTACTAATATTCTTTTGATTTATTTTCTAATGAAATTTTACTATGGCTTCCCAATCTGTTCGTACTACTATTTCATTTTATTCAAAATATACAGTTGAAAACTATTTAATCCATATATTATGGCTAATACTTCTGCGTCTATTCTACTCATGTTACCTTTCTCCTTATACTTACCACTTTGGTAGGCACAAATCTTTTCTTCTTTTTTCGGGCTATATTTGTTTGGTCTTGCTTTTAACACTGCTCATCATCCTTGGAGGCTTCAGTCTGTTTCTATAATTAGATAGTCTGATTTTAGCAGGATACTTAAGTCCAGGATGTTTTTCCACTCTTTCTTTAATTTGTTTTACTAATTTAATGTCTTCGGTGTTGAAATATTTCTGCCCTTTACTTCCTGTATTAACGTATAGTGGTCCTATTATTTTTCCTAAATCTTTTATAAAATTTTAGCATAGTTTACTAAACCTAGAACTTTTTGTAAATCTTTGATTTTATCTAATTTATTTGACATATCTAATACTTTTTTAACTATATGGAGTTGCAATTTTATTTTTCCGTCTCCTAAAGTTACTCCCAGAAAATTTATATGTGTCTTGCATAGCTCCATTTTCTTTTTACTTATTATTATTCCATTACTTAGAAATAGTCTAAAGACTGTATATAAATGTCCTAGATGTTCTTGTAGATCTCTACTAAATACTAGGATGTCTTCTACGTAGACTAGTACATATCTTTTATATTCTCCAAATATTTCATCCATCTCTCTCTGAAAAATTGGAGGGGCTATCTTGAGTCCAAATGACATTAGTAACCATTCAAAATGTCCTTTTGGACAAGTGAACGTCATCCATTCTATGCTGTCAGGGAGCATTTTAAATTGCCAATATCCTGATTTACAATCAAACTTACTAAACACTCTCTTTCCTTGGATTCGTTTAATAACTCACTTTTGTCTGGTAATTTATAAGCATCTACTCTAGTATTATCATTAAGTCTTTTGTAATTATTACAATTCTAGCTTTTCCCCTAACTATTTTGCTATGATTTCTTACCATAAAGGTTGTTGATCTATGTTTGGATGTAGATCATCTTATTACATCTAAATTTAATAATTCTTTGATTTGTATTTGAAAATCTTCTATGTCTTGATTTGTTGCTTCTATTGCTGCTGTTTTAATTATATATTCTGGGTTTATTATATCTAGTTTACACATTATCTTGTTAGCTTCCCAGTGTACTAACGGTTTTTCTCCTATTATTTCTAATTCATCTAATAATTTTATTATGTTATCTAAATCTTTGAGTCCTTTTATGCTCCCTATTCTATTTGATCCTTTATTAAAATTATAGAAATTTGTTTCTATGTTTATTAAAGTATAAATTTTTTCCTATTATTTCTTCATCTGAGTTATAACTATCACTATCCTCTTCTTCACATGCTTCTCTTTCTCACTCGTCTTTATTATTATATTTTTTACAACAAGGCTTTTGTTCCATATTATTTTCATATCTCCCTCTTACTAGAATTGCTGTTTGAACTGGGGCATATGTGCTTTGTTTAAAGAAAACTACCCCATCTCTTGTTATTAAGCAACTACCTGAGTCTTGAAATATAAAATTTAACCCTATAACAAAGTTTGCTTGAATGTTTAGATCTCTTACTAGTATCTTATGTACATTATAAGAAGGATTATAGAAATTATTACATGTTTTTTGAAAACTAATCTTAGCTCTTTCTATGTAGTATTCATATGTATTATATATTCCATCCATTCGCATGGTTGCAATTGGCTTGGGTGATTTAGTTAATAAATTGTGAGGTACTATCTTTTTTATGTATTAAGCAACTAGTGCATCTTGAATCTAATAATGCTAATGTTTCTATCTCAATATCCTTAATTTTTATTCTTGCTAATATCTTTATTGCAGTTAGTTTTTTGTCTTCATTATAGATTAATCTTGTATCTATAATACTTCTCATATTGAGGTAATTCTCTTGTTCCTGGCTAACTAATATTGCCTCAATAGAGGTTCCTATATTTGGAACAGCAGTTTCTCCTATAGTTCATTTGGGATTTCTAATTTTTCTTTCCCTTTTTCTAATATTCTCAATCTTTGGTCTATTTCCTGCTTTTAGTGTGACTAATCTTAGATCAATTACCTGGTTATTTTCTTCTTTTTGTTTTGGTTCTATTATTTTGATTTCTAATTTTTCTTCTATATCGTTTATGCATCCCTCCAAATAGCATTCTTTGCATTTGGCTCTTTTATCCTTACTAGGATACCATCTCCAACAACTACACAAACTGCTATTCAATCCTTTGTGCTTTTCAAAACTATGGTTACATTCTTGTATTCATCATATTACTACACTATAATTCTTCTAATTCTAGAGATAACTTGAGATCTATTCCTACTTCATTAATAAATTCGTCTCTTTCTGAATCAGAAGAGTCTGATTTGATTTCTTCTGCTAATTTTATACTTACCACGGAATATATACTTTCTGTATTAGACATATATTCATCTACATTTATTGATATTTCTTGAAGTTCTTCTATTAGCTGAGAGTTCCTAGTTCTTGTATTATATCTTATAGGGAAAGTATTTGCTAGATGTACTATACTACCACAAGTAAAATATTTTAACTTGATTTGTAGTTTCTGTTGTTTCTATATTTTCTTACATATCTATTTTTATCTAAGTAGGATTTTCTGGTAGATGATTTTCTTAAATAGTATTTCTTTTTTATGTGGTCTCTGTCTATTTCTATATCTTTTTTGTTTATATGGCTTTTTATCGTAATGTAGAGTTGTATACATTACATTTTTACAGAAATTCATTTCATTATGTTTTAACTACTTTTATATCTGTATGTTTGTATATTTTTCTGTTAATTAATACTTCCATTATATGTTGTACTCTTTATCCTATTGACCATTTTGCATTCGGGTTATGTACTACCCGTTCTTTCTTATACCATCTTTTTTCTACCCTTCCTAAGGCTCCTGATAATTTATTAAATAGTTTTTTTAATATTTTCATCAAAAGTATTTCCACTAAGAGTACAATAATAAAATAATTCTCTTAGAAATTATTTAATATAGCACCAATTTGATATACTTAATTGTTCTAACTTAATTAAAGCATTTCTTTGGAGTATTATGGTTCCACTATTTGGATCTTCTCCTCTAAGTAAACTATGCATTTTATTTGTAAAATTATGAGAATTTGCTCACATATTTATTAATGCCTGAAATTCTTAGGGGAAGTTACTTTTATATGCTTCCCATACCACCTCAGCGGATTCTCCTAGAAATGTCTCCATATATCTATCTATAGTTTCCGCGTCTATTTCTTGATAATTTTTAATAAGTCTACTACTACTATTTCTTTCGATATATCTATTGCAGAGTTCCGTCATTGCAGATCATGGGCTGCTACATTTAATATTTTTCCTTTACTACCTCCTTCTTGTAGTCTAGTAGGTTCTTCTGTCGGCATTCTCCTACCCATTGGTCTTATATTTTCTATCGTTATTTCTTCATCTGGATTTGTTCTAAAAATCCTTCTCCTAGGTACATTTCTTGTAGTTATATCTACTGTATGTACCTATGACGTTCGTTGAAATGGTGTAGAACTAGTTGATTCCATTAGTTATCTTTGACTAATTAAGGATATCGTTTCCTCTATTTATTCTTCATTATTAACTTTGGTAATTATAGTCGGAGTATTTCTATATCCTAGATTATCTGTTCTTGCTTTACATTCTTTCAAATGTATTATAATTTCTTCTAGGTTCATATCTCTTTTTTCGCAGTCTTTGCACTTGAAAGATGTGTTTCTTTGTTGAATATATAAGCTTTTAGCTTGTTCTATTACTTCGTCTACTGCATATCCTTCTTCTAATATTTCTATATTCATGAATGTTGTTTCTATTATTTCTTCTATCTCTCTGTCTCTTCTTTATCATATTCGTCTTCGTCAGTATGTGTGCTATAATTATATTCTGTAAATCTTATTGAGGTCTCGCCTTTTCTACTTTTATACATTATATGGGATTATGGTGTATATACCTTAGGTTTGTTAAGTTTTTCTAAGTTCCATTCTAGTCCTGCATATTCTTCTGGGTCTATTTTTATGGGTTTTATTAATTTAATTTTCTTATTCCCCATTAGTTCTACTACAACATCTACTTTAATTTTAAATTTAGTATTACTGCTTACTGCTTATTTTTCTATAAATAATTTTTTTCATTATTCATTTCTTCGTAACCCTTGGTTTGTATTCCTATCTTTATAAGTGTTCCGAATTCGTTTAAATTTATTAAGAAATCCAGGCTAATGCAAAATATTCCTCCATTGTTTGTCATATCTACTTATGTTCATCCTATTACTGACTTTTTTAAGTCTGTCCACCTATCATCCTATAATACTATTAGTACCTTTGTTCCTAGATACTTTCTAGTTAATCCTTTTATTCCTAACACAATTAATCCCATATGCATCATAGTCATTTTAGTATTTTTGATGTCTTTTAAAGATTCTTGGTTTACCAAATGTAACTGTACTATATTTTCTCCTATTGTAGATATTTGTTCTTCTCTATAATGTCTATAAAGTAAATTATTTTTTGAAAAATACTTTGTATTATAATATAGAGTCTTTGGATCTAATAATTTTAATT
This sequence comes from Solanum ossicruentum, assembly GCA_025774065.1. Taxonomy (NCBI): domain Eukaryota; kingdom Viridiplantae; phylum Streptophyta; class Magnoliopsida; order Solanales; family Solanaceae; genus Solanum; species Solanum ossicruentum. The sequence goes on from JAOTQR010000011.1 coordinate 7,999,396, forward strand.
GATTTTGTTTAAAAATTTGCAGGCCTTTGTCTACATCTATAACTTGGCTAAGCTCATTGTCTTCTGAGGTTCGTCTTGAAAATATTCTAGATATCAAATTATTGCATATTTGGTTGTTTGAGTAGCTTGATCTTGGTCTTTCTTCTTCTGAGGTTCTGGTTCCTCCCCGATTTGAAAGAAAGTCCATTTTTGTAATTTTCTAGTTATTTTTTATTATCTTTTTGTGGTGTAATTTCTATATTATTTAATTTAGCAATTAATTCATCTATACTCATATTAGGGGAGTTTTCTGTTTCTGTCTTTTAATAGTTTTTCTAATTTTTGATTTATATCTAATAAGATTGCTATGATTGTATTATTTTGTCTGATGACTATTCGATCTGTCTAATCGACTGCTATATGTGTCGCAAATCCTACTGACTCCTGATATTGAGTTGTATATTCTATTGCCTTCTTATATATAAGGTCGTCTGTACTCATGAAAAAGATATCTCTTCTACCTTTAATACTTCTTTCTTAATCAATTTAACTTCACTAGTTATCTCTTTTAACTGATTTTTTATATCTATTAGCTCTGTGTCTTCACAAGTAGCTTTGTTTGATAATTTAAATTTTTTACTAATTTCTGTTCCTTGATCTTTGATGAGGTATAAATTTCTTTCTATTTTCTCTAATGTCTTTGTATGCTTGTTCTGAACTTCTTCTATTGTTCCGATAAGTCTTAGAATATTCTTATCTTGCTCTTGAACCTTACTGCTGAAATTGATTATTAAATCTACTAGAGTATTATATTGTCTATGCAAACTATGTTCGCCTTACCTAAAATTACACTTAATTGTTGTACGCTCTTTTAATGATCTGAACTTTTTCTTAGGATGTATTCTTAAATCTAAGTACTCTAGATTTCTTAGGGAATTTATTTTATCCTATTGAAATTTTTACCTTTGATATTTCTTTATAATATTGAAGTCTATTTTCGCTATATCCTATGTGTTTTTCTAACTTTACTATTTCTTGTAGGAGATTAATCAAAGTCACCTAAGCTACTGGACAGCTCTATTCATGTATATATAATGAGAAGAGTATTCTGGTAAGGGAAATATGTATCCTAGTGTAATACAAACTCTATAGTAAGAATCCTACAAGTTACAGACTATGAGTTTGTCATGTACATGGACTAGGAGTCCTAATATGCCCCCTTAATCTGGACGTGCTGATATAACAGACAGATTGTCGCCTAAAAAGAAAAAATGGTAAGAAGATAAACCCTTGGTAAATATATCGGCTAGCTGTAACTGAGAAGGCACATATTAGACAATCAAAGTTCCTTGAGCAACTTTATCACGAACATAATGACAGTTAATATTAATATGCTTGGAATGATCATGGAACACTGGGTTGCGAGACATGTATGTTGAGCTGACATTCTCACACAACACTCGAACCAGCTCACGAAGATAAAGACCAAGCTCACAAAGTATATGACAAATCCAAGAAGTTTCAGCAACAGTATAGGCAATGGCCCTATACTCAGCATCTGTAGACGATCTTGAAGCTGTTGGTTGTTTCTTTGCGCGCCAAGAATTAAGATTAGAACCCAGGAACACAGCAAAGCCAGTGGCAGAGCGCCTACTATCAGGACATCCAGCCCAATCAGCATCAGAATAAGCAACTACCAATGATGTAGAGGATGAAGCACGCAGGAACAGTCCATGTTTAGTAGTGCCCTGTAAGTACCTAAAAATAGTACGAGGTGTACGCATAAACTGAGACACAACATTCACAGCATAGGCAATATCAGGACGGGTCAATGTCAAATACTGAAGTGCACCCGCCATGCTACTATATTCACTAGGATCTGAAAGTAATTCACCATCTATAAGGGAAATAGTAGTGCGAAAAGCTAAAGTAGTACCAACTGGCTTGCAAGTATGCATGTGAAACTTACGAAAAAGATCTGAAATGTATTTCTGTTAAGATAAATGAAGACCATCAGATGAGCGAACAGCTTGAACACCAAGAAATAATGAAGTTCACCTAAGTCTTTCATGAAAAATTGACGAGAAAGAAGGCTAATGAACTGATCAAGCAATGGTGAATAGCTACCAGTGAGAATAATATCGTCTAAAACATAAACCAATAGGACAAGAATACCAGAGGAAGAATGGAGAACAAACATAGAGGTATCAAATTTGCTGCAAGAAAAACCATGAGAAAGGAGAAATGAACTAAAACGAAGAAACCATGCACGTGGGGCCTATTTTAAACCATAAATCGCTTTGTTCAATTTGCAAACATAATAAGGAAAATCAGGGTGAATGAAACCCAGAGGCTGTTTCATAAAGACTTCTTCACAAAGAAGACCATGTAAAAAGATATTTTTCACATCTAATTGACTAATAGGCCAAGTATTAGAAATAGCCAGAGAGAGTACAATGCGAATAGTAGTAGCCCCAACAACAGGACTAAAAGTCTCATTGTAATCAATACCAGGTTATTGGTGAAAACCTTGTGCTACAAGGTGAGCTTTGTAACGCTTAATTGACCTGTCCGACTTATATTTGATACAATAAATCCACTTACAACCAACTAAATTCATGTGTGACTCAAGAGGAACAAGTACCCAAGTTTTATTATCCATAAGAGCATTAAATTCATCTGTCATGGCTTGCTACCATTTAGGATTTTTCGTAGCCTGAGAGAAACAAATCTGCTCACAATCCTGAAAAAGGGTACTCAAAGACAAAATATTCTTAGGCTTAGAAATACTAGATTTTGATCGAGTTTGCAGTGAAAGCGATGGAATGGTAGATGCGAAAGCAAAAGCAATTATAGTATACAACAAAGTGGATAAAGAGGTAGAATTATCAATAGAATGGGAGCTACTAGATGGATCTGTATCTATTGCTGGAGTGAATGAGGTAGAACAAGTAGCAGACAGAGAACTGGCTAAAGGATGATTAGATTGAGTAGTAACCACGGATGGTCACGGAATAAAGAATGGCGATGTCACTACAAGAGGATCTGGAGAGATGGATGATGAAGTCACATCAAAAGGACAAGATAATAGACTGTACGAAAATACTGACTCATGAAAAACAACATGACCACTAACATAGACACGACCAGATTTGGGATATAGACAATGATATCCTTTAAAGTTAGTGATATTAGGTGCAGCCAAAGCTGCGGCGGAGTGGAAGGAAGATGGAATTGTTGGTTCTATTAATCCAGCGTGAGGTGGGAGTGATGGTAGGCCAATCTGCCCTATAGAAGAACCTGGCAGAATGCTAGGACCAACAGTATGGAGAGGAAGAGAATGAGAAAAATGAGGCAAAGGAGGAATTGGAAAAGATGAAATAGATGATAATCCCGATGAACCAACAAATGGAGATGGAGGAGGATTAGTATTTGTTGTAGAAAACGAAAGTGAGACATCTGAAGAAGATGAGACAGGCGGTCTAAAAGCCATATTATTAGGAATAACTAATTAGACAAAAAAGAAAGGCATGGACTAATGAATAATGGGATCACCCTGAACGTCTGATACCATGTATAGAGAATTAATCAAAGTCACCTAAGCTACTGGACAGCTATATTCATATATATATATATATATATATATATATATAATGAGTACAAAAGAGGATTCTAGTAAGGGAAATATGTATCCTAGTGTAACACAAACTCTAGAGTAAAAAATTCGTACAAGTTACAGACTATGAGTTTGTCATGTACATGGACTAGGAGTCCTAATATCCACGTATACTGGTGATAGTACTCTGTATAGGTTGTCGTGATAATCTGCTTCTATTTCGTACCTTAATATTATCTCTATTTGTTCTAGATGTTGCCTTAAATTGTGATACTGAATTCTTAAGTCTACGTTATATTGTCTTTCTCTCCAAAGCCAAGAATTTACTAATCTTATTCGTTCTACAAATTTTAAATTTCTCATATACTATCCTAACGAAATAATTATCTTACAATGTAATTTTTGAAGTCTTATTCGTTGGTTACACTGTTATATATCACTAGCTATACCTTGTAATTCACACTCTATGGTATTTTTTAATGCTAAAATTGATTGCGTTATAATTGATTGGACTATTAATTCTTGTATTTCTCTTAATTGTTTTTCAAAATGATGTTTTATTTTGAGCAGTTCTTGCTTATATTATTTCAATGTATAAGTATTTATGGTTTATTCTAATAATCTTAGCAAACTCTCTATCTCTCATATACGTGAACAAAAGTCCTGTTGTGAAAAATGTAATAATGCAGAAGAGTGTGAAAGAGAAGTATGTGAAGAAGAGGATAGTTTTTACTCAAGTCAGTCGAGGGTTCCCGAAAGGGAAACCTCCTAAGCATGTAAGTGTCTTGTTTAAGTTTTTCCTTATATGTAAATTAAGGATTTTTCATTTTGTGGATTAATATATTGTTAAGTTATTATGTTACTTTTCAGTTTTTAATGCATACAATTTACCCTTAGTAAATGGTTAGACTCTTAATTTCTTAACAATAACAATGAATTAACCTGTAAATTCTTAGGAACATCAATGGAGTTTGTAGTCCACTAAGAGGACGTTGTTATCGCCATATCCAAGGTAGGGTTAAAGAACTTATTGTTAAGAGTCTAAAGACTAAAGAGTAAGATATTGAAAAGGGTAATAAAAAAAAGTATTAAATGGGGAAAACATACAAGAAGAACACATGTTAAAAGGCACTAAGAAAGATGGAAGCCTGATTCCTTCCTTTTCTTGAGAGATGGGGAAAAAGTTGAGTAGATTGGGGGTTTTAAGTAGTAGCGGGGATGCGAAAAACATGTAGGACACTAATATTGCTTGTATTAGAAAGTTAGCTATCGAGTTACGAGTTACTAGGGGTATCGAGAGGGTTCTTTGGTGGACATCAAGGTGACTGGTGATGGAATGTAGAAGTTTAACGAAAAGAGCAAGCTAAGAAGGTTGCCTATAAAATTTGATTGAATTGTATGGATGAAGATAAAAAAAACATGAAGACTTAAGGATATCTATAAAACAACCAATACAGAAGTGAAGACAGTGGTTATGAGTGCTAAGACAACAATGTTTGAACGTTTGTATGTTGAACTAAGAGAAAAAATAGAGGAAAAGAGATTGTGTAGGCTCGCAAAAAAGAGAGACAAAGAAAAGATCGTGACTTAGATCAAGTGAAGTACATCAAGGATGAGAATTGTGATGTGTTGGTGGTTGAGACTTCCATTAAGTAAAGGTGACAGGCTTACTATCACAAACTCTTAAATAAAAAAGAGGACAGAGATATTGAACGAATGATTTGGCATACTCTGATAGTCATAGAGATCTTGGTTTCTACAAGTGTTTCAAGGCTGAATAAGTTAGATGTGTTGTTAGTAGGAGGAACAAAGGGAGAGTTATCGGTCCCGGTGCGATTCTAATGAATTTAATTTTGAAAGAGCACAGACAAGGATGGTATGGAGTGGTTGAATAGGTTGTTTAATGTTATTCTAAAGACTACTAAGATTCTCGATGAGTGGATGATGAGTACAATGATTTCATTGTACAAGAACAAGGGTGATATTCAAAACTGTAATAATTACAATGGTATCAAATTGCTAAGCCACACTATGAAGATCTAGAAGAGTGTGGTAGAAATAAGAGTGAGAAGAGAAGTGTCTGTTTCTGAAAATCAGTTTGGATTCATACCTAGGCGATCGACTACTGAAGCAATTCATTCTGTTCAGAGACTAGTGGAGAAATATAGAAAAGAAAGAGGGACCTTCATACGATATTTATTGATCTTGAGAAAGTCTATGACAGAGTTCCAAGGGATGTCCTATGGAAGTATTTAGGGGTGAAAGGTGTTCCAATAATGTACATTAAGGTGATAAAGGACATGTATGACAAAGTCAAAACTCGGGTAAGGACGGTGGGAGGAGACTTAGAGGATTTTCCTATTAAGTTGGGACTTCATCAAAGATTTGTCCTGAGCCCTTTTCCTTTTTCCTTAGTGATGGATGACGTGACATGGTCTATCCAAGAGGAGGGTCCACGGTGTATGCTATTTGCGAATGCCATAGTACTGATTGATGAGATCAAAGATAAAGTTAATGATAAGTTGGAGGTTTGGAGATATATTTTTAAGTCTAAAGAGTTCAAATTGAGTAGGACCAAAATAGAATACCTAGAGTGAAAACTCAGTGTTGCAAGGGATGAAGCAGATATTCAAGTGAGGCTTACCACTCATTATATTCCCAAAAGAAAAAGTTTTAAATATCTTGGGTCCATCATCTAGAGTAATGATGATATCGACGATGATATCACATATCGTATTGGAGTAGCATGGGTGAAATGGAGGTTTGCCTCTGGATTACTTTGTGATGAGAAATTATGACCTAAACTTAAAGGCAAGTTGTACAGAATGGTGGTTAGACCATCTTTGCTATATGGGGTGGAGTGTTGGCTAGTCAAAACCTCATATGTTCAGAAGATGCATGTTGTAGAGATGGGGATGTTGAGATGGATGTGTAGGAATACAAGAGGTGATAAGATTAAGACTGAGATTATTAAGGAGAAGTTAGGAGTGGCTTTTGTAGCAGACAAGATGAAAAAATCAAAATTACGATGGTTTGGATATGTTCAGAGAAAAGTGTTGATGCTCTTGTTAGGAGGTATCAGAGGTTGGATTTAGGGGTTATGTGGATGGGTAGAGGTAAACCAAAAAAGTATTAGGGGCAGGTGATTAGATAGGATATGACGCAGCTTCATATTATCGAGGATATGACTTTAGATAAAAATGAGTGGATGTCGCGTATTAGGGTAGAAAGTTAGTAGGGTAGTAGGGGTAGGATGATGTCTTGCCATGTGATATAGTAGGATTAGTTATGTCTTGATATATTTTGTTGTTATTGGCCATAATTTATTTTTCTACTATTATTATTATATCTATGAGGTTTCAATTACTTTCCACTATAGTCATTTTTATCTAGCGTTTTCTACTTTTGAGGCCGATATATATGAATTGAGGGTTTATTAGAAACAGTCTTTCTATCTCTATGAGGTAGTGGTAAGGTATGTGCATATTTTACCCTCCTTAGACCCTACTTGTGAAATTTTACGGTATGTTATTACAATTAATAATAAACTCATTAAACCTTAGGAATATATTACATTTGTCATTAAAGATTATAGAAGGCCAAAAAAGTTCGTACAAAAAAATTACAATATTTTAAGTTATCTATATCTGTAACAGCCCAATCCACTAGTAATATTATTCATTTTGGCTTTAGGCCTGTACAACTTTAAAAACGTGTCACTAGTAGGTAAGGCTTGTTTAGTTATATACCTAACATCTCTTCTGTGTTTGGCCGATGTGGGACTTCTCATCTTAAGATGGATTGTTACATACACCCCCTTCTATGGACTCAGTGCCTCAAAGAAGTTTGGTCTATCGCATGAGATTCACCTAAACTCAGCACTAAGGTTTGTTCTGGCTCATTATGATTTGCTAAAATTCAATTGAACTCTGGCTTACATCGACAAGGCTAACATGGGAGTGATTCTAATACCATCTGTAACAACCCAACCCCCTAGTGATGTTGTCCGCTTTGGATCTAGGTCCGCACGACTTTAAAACACATCACTAGTAGATAAAGCTTATTTACTTACATACCCAACATCTCTCTTGTGTTTTGTCGATTTTAAGATGGGTTGTTACATAAAAATTCATAATTTAACTTTTGACTTAATACCTTTCCAGTTTTAGTATTTAGTATATAGTTTATAATTAATAAAATATAATATGATATGGTTACTATTTAATATTGAAATAATTAGATATTTTATAGTATTTTGATTTAGTATAGATGTAAAATAGTAATCTAATTTTACACTTTGGAGCTTCCTACTTTTAGTATACTCCCTCCATTAAAAAAAGAATGACATCCTATATTTTTAATTTGTTTAAAAAGAATGACCCTTTTTTTTAGGGGAAAAAAACCTTAATTTCAACTTTTCACGTGTCATGCTTCAGAGCACAAACTAAAGTGCATTTTCGGGAAAATACATGATTATAGATTCAATCTTTGAGATGCAACAGTGTTGCTACACCTTGAATTGTAAAGGAT
>JAOTQR010000011.1:8018659-8031379 GCA_025774065.1 Solanum ossicruentum
TTCAATACCCTACCACCCGCGCACTCCCACCCCACCCCACCCCAACCCTCATCTAATTTTTCTATACTTCAATACCAAAACTTAAATTTAATAAAATTATTTTTTCAATCAAAAAAAAAAATTCACCCAACCTCCCCACTTCCATCCGATAGAGGTATTGAAGTAGAAAAAATTTTTAAAAAAAATTTATGAAAAAAAATAATTTTTTCAAAAATAATTATTTGGAAGTAGGGTTGGGGTGATAGGGGTTGGGCATTAACAATCAAGCTTTGATTTGATTTTCTGTGGCTTTAAGAGATTAAAGTGGGTTGAAATCATTTATACCCAAACCATATTTGACCAAATCCATATTTACCCATATTTTATATGGATGGATTGTGAACCAATCCATTTTGGCTCAATCCATCCAAATCCAATCAACCCATTTGCCACCTCTAGATCTTCTGCACAAATGCCTAGTTGATAAATTCAAGGGTCGGGATGAAGTTCCAAATCTCAATGATGTGAGAAGACGGGCTCAGCAAATCTGGAAAGGGACTCAGAATATTCAAGTGTATGACATGAATGGCTTTCGGTTTCTCTTTGAGTTTCAATCGAGGAAAGCAACTGAACACATTCTTGGGCGACTGAAGAAAACAAGGGACCATCTTAACACTCGATTGGTGGTCTCCATCGAAAGGTTCCTTTCCGGTCCAAACTATGTTTGATTGGTTTTGGTCAGAGTACATGGCCTTCCTCTACACCTCTGAGAGTCATGAAAGTGATAGGTGATAAATGTGGAGTTTCCTTGAAAATGAAGAAGAAACAGAACTTAAGAACCACCCGTGAAGGGCTCACATTCGGGTTAAGGGTCTTAGAGAGACAATACCGCTGGCCATTGATGTCAATGATGTAAAACTGATCTTCTCTATGTCGATATGGGTAGAGACGCTGGCGATGTACAAGAAAAAGGAGACAGTTACTCACCCAGTTCTACTGATTTCTAGAGACATGAAGTTCAAGAAATCTTACTTCAAATTTGAAAACTGGTGGATGGTTTCAAGGAGAAAGTTTCTGGTGGTCATCTGTTGTAGTTACTGCTATAGCAGGGTTTGTCTTAGCTGAAACGTAAAAAGGAAACTGAAGGAATTGAGCAAGAATAATAGCAGCAACTGGAAACAACTAAAGGAAGAGATCCTTGACCAATTGTCCAAATGGGAGATCCTTCAGGAGCAAAGACTACTTACACTACTTACAAATGATTAATTAATGCAAAATACAAATTTTGCAATATCTTTTGAAGAAATTGTTAAAAATGAAGAGACAGGGTGGAGACAAGATCCAAAATACAATGGTTGAAACTGGGGGAACAAGAGCACCAAGTTTTTTCATAGAATATCAACATCTCACAAAAGGTACAACACCATAGAATCCTTGAAGGTGGAGGGAAGCAATCTCACTGATCCTACTGACATCAAGGATGCCTTCAAGAGTTTCGATGAAAATTTGTACAAGGAGATAGAAATTTGGAGGCAAGAATTACAAATGCATGGGGTTACTTGTATTAATGAGGATGAAAGGGAAGAGTTACAGATACAGATTGAGGAGGAAGAGACTCTAGAATGCATTGAATTTTGTGCAATGGAGAAAGGGCTTGATGGCTTTCCCATGTCCTTTTATCTTATATTCTGGGTAGTGATGAAAGAAGACATCAAAGGTGTGATAACGGATCAGAAGACTAAGAGAAGTTTCAATGCAACTTTTGTGGCTCTCACCCCCAAGAAAGCAGGTGCTTCTGAATGTAGTCCCCCTCCAAAAGTATCCACACATATACTACATCAAAATATATAGTCCCCCTCCAGAAGTATTACAATCCATGTCACTGAAAAACTATTTGTGCTTTTTGTCACAGATGTTCTAAAAAATCAAAAATCTCTTCTGCCTGCCCTAACACATTCTGTTTACAGATTTCTTAAAATTCTGTGAATTGTTCTGCTTGCCCTCAAAACATCTCCTATTTCTTTCTTTCCACATTGTCCACCATATACATGATTGAACAATCTTTCATCTCCCCTCCTTTTTGTACCATTACCCATAGTGATCCAACATTTAAGAACACCTTCGATATTCCTTGACTTCACCCATATGATCTTTCTCAAGTTGATGAAGATCCTCCAAAATTGACTTGCCCATTTGCAATGTAAAAGGAAATTGTTGATTGTCTCTGTTTGCTCTCCACATAAGTAACACCTGGAACAAAGCTTCCCTTTCTTCATATTTTCCCATGTCAGCACTGCTTCCTTAGCCAACAGTAAGGAAAAAAATTTACCTAGTATGGAACTTTAACCCTCCATATCATCTTCCAAGGCCAGTTCATTTCCCAGTTATTTGAGGCAGTTAGGTCTATGAATGCAGAGTTGACTATTAAACTCTCATTGTAGCCAATATTCCACAATGTTGTGTCCTCTCCCCAATTAAGTTATTGAAAGGAGCCATTCTGTTGTAGAAGGTACCTATCATTTCTATTTCCCAGACATTTAAATTCCGTTTGAGATGCAGATTCCACCCTTGACCTTTCCATATTTCAACCACAGTGTCCGGTTGCTGAAAGCTTAAGATGTAGGTATAGCAGTCGACGTTCTCTCCATATATCCTTCCATAATGACACTTTCAGACCATTTCCCACAATGAAGCTAATTCTAGATAGAATTAATAACAACAATAACAACATTCCCAATGGAATCCCAGAAGTGGGGTCTGGCGAGGATAAAATATACGCAAACCTTACCACTACCTGATAGAGATAGAGAAGTTGTTTCCGAAAGACCCTTGTCTCAAAATTATCAAGCTCTAAAAGCAGAAAGTACTGGATATGAAAGCACATGATAATATATATAATACAGTAAAAGAAACAAATATAAGTTGCGCAATAACAACACAAGACATAAAAACACCACTAATCCTACTAATCTACTATATCACAAGGTCAGACATCATCCTACCCCTACAAGCCTAATGCGCGACCTCCATTTCTTTCAATCTAAGATCATGTTCTCAGTGAGATGAAGTTGCGTCATATCCTGTCTAATCACCTCCCCCCAATACTTTTTTGGTCTACCTCTACCCCTCCGTTTAACCCCTAAATCCAAGCTCTCGCACCTCCTAATAGAAGCGTCAGTACTTCTTCTTTGCACATGCCCAAACCATCGCAGTCTTGCTTCCCTCATCTTGTCAGCCACAGAGGTCATCCCTAACTTCTCCCGTACGGTCCATTCCTGATCTTATCACCTCTCGTATGTCCACACTTCCATCTCAATATCCTCATCCCCGCAACCTGCACTTTCTGGATATGTGAGTTTTTGACTAGTCAGCACTTCACCCCTCCCCCCTCTTATAGCAACAAAGGTCTAACCACTATTCTGTAAAACTTACATTTAAGTTTAGGTGGTATCTTCGTAGCACACAATACTCCAGAGGCAAGCCTCCACTTCATCCATGTTGCCCCAATATGATGTGTAACATCATCATCAATATCATCACCACCCTGAATGATGGACCCAAGATATATAAAGTTTTCTCTCTTAGGAATAGGTTAAGTGGCAAGTTTTACTTCAATGTCCAATTCATCCCTCGCAACACAGAATTTGCACTCCAAGTTTTCTGTTTTGGTCCTGTTCAATTTGAACCCTTTGGTTTGGATTCCAAAGTATGTCTCCAAACCTCCAACCTATCATTGACTTTATTCTAAGTCTCATCAATCAGTACTATATCATTCGCAAGTAGCATACACCATGGAACCTCCTCCTGAATAGATCGTGCCAACTCTTACATCACTAAGACAAAAAGAAAAGGGCTTAGCACAGGTCCTAAATGAAGTCCCATCTCAATAGAAAAATAGTCTGAGTCTCCTCCCACTGTCCTTACCTCAGTTTTGGCTCCGTCATACATGTCCTTCATCACACTAATATACACCATTAGAACACCTTTCGCCTCTAAACACCTCCAGAGGACATCCCTCGAAACTCTGTCATAGGGCTTCTCAAGATCAATGAATCCCATATGAATGGTCCCTCTTTCTTTCCCTATATTTCTCCACTAGTCTTTGAACAAGATGAATCGCTTCAGTAGTCAATTGCTCCGATAAAAATTTGAACTGATTCTGAGAAAAAGACACTCTTTATCTCACCCTCACCTCCACCGCTCTCTCCTAAGCCTACAAAGTGTGGTTTAGCAACTTAATGCCCCTGCAATTGTTACAATTTTGAATACCACCCTTGTTCTTGTATAATGAAACCATTGTTCTCCTCCATTCATCAAGCATCTTAGTAGTCTTTAGAATAGCATTAAACAACCTAGTCAACCACTCCATCCCATCCTTGAACATGCTTTTCCAAAAATCCACTGGAATCTCATTACGTCTGATCGCTCTCCCACTCTTCATCTCACTAATAGCACGTCTAACCTCCTCAACTCTGAAACGCCTGCAGTAAACAAAATCTCGATGACTGTCAAAGTGCGCCAAATCACCTAGCTCAATATCTCTGTCCCTTTTTCGTTTAAGAGTTTATGAAAATAAGCTTGCCACCTTTGCTTAATGGAAGTCTCATCCACCAACACCTCACCCTCCTCGTCTTTAATGCACTTCACTTGGTCCAAGTCGCGTGCTTTTCGCCCTCTCTCTTTCACGAGCCTATATTGTCCCCACATTATTCACCTAGCCAAACATACAAGCGTTCAAATAGTAATGTCTTAGCACTCGTGACCGTCATCTTCGCTTCTGTCTTCTCCGTCTTATAGATATTCTTAAGCCTTCGTTTTTCATCCTCATCCATACACTCCAACCACTTTGTATACGCAATTTTCTTAGCTTTCACTTTGCCTTGAACTTCTCCATTCCACCACCAATCACCTTGACATCCACCAAAGGTCCCTCTCGAAACCCCTAGTGCCTCGGTAGCTACTTTTCTAATGCAACCAGCAGTAGTGTCCCACATGGTGTTCACATCTCTGCTACTACTCCAAGCCCCTAAACTACTCAACTTTTCCCCAATCTTCCAAGAAAGGACAGGAGTCAGGCCTCCCAACCTAATCTTCGACCGAGCATAAATATCCTTTTTCCTCTTATCCCTCTTAATGTCTAAATCCATCTAGAAGCCTATGTTGAGTGAAAATATTTTTACTCAGAATAACCTTGCAATTCTTACAAAGGCTTCTATCACCCTTCCGAAGGGGTAAGTAATCAATCTAAGTCTTAGCTACGGTACTACGAAAGGTAATGAAGTGATTTTCCCTCTTTGGAAAACATGAGTTAGCAATAACCAACTCAAAGTCTTTAGCAAAATCCAAGAGAGGCGTCCTACCACCATTCCTCTCCCCAAAATCAAAGTCTCCATGAACATCGTCAAAATCGTTAGACATAGCACCGATATGCCCATTCAAATCTCTCCCAATGAAAATTTTTCAGAGACGCATAGGCACTAATTACATTCACTATGTGACTACCGACCACAAGTTTAATATAGATCATCACATTATTAATCCTCTTGACCTCAACCACATACTCCCTACGGTCCTCATCTACTAGGATACTTACTCCATTTCTGATACCTACAGGGGCAGTCCTAGGGTGCAGGGAGGGGGTTCATCGAACCCTCTCGGCAAAAAATTACACTGTATATCTAAGGCAAATTTTCTATATTTCTGTATATATATTAAATTTGAACCCCCAAAATAATAAGCAAGGCCTAGTATAGTGATGGGACTCCTTTTAAATGAACTCTCACGTTCAGGGTTCGAATCCCACTTAAAGCATTATCTTTTAGCTTCTATTGATTAATCCTTTTCATTTAAATTCGTCCTTGGGAAACCCAACCCAATATTTTATTTTTTAAAAAATGTTGAAATAATATTGGACTATGAATTAATACTTCCTTTAAAAATTGTATTTTATTGATTATTCGCACATTTATACTTTTATATTTCGAACCCCCTGAGTCAAAATCCTGAATTCGCCACTGAATACCTACTCCATTTCTAACCCTAGAACCACCCGAGTACCATAGTTCAAACTTGTCTACATCCCGAGCTTTGGTACCTACCCACCTGGCCTCCTACACACATGCTATATTAATTTATCTCCGTGACTGTTTGAATCATGTCGCTCATTTCTTCCATTGCTAAGATGAATAGAAAGAGGAGAAGGGGTCACCCTATCTCAAGCCCCTTTTGGAGGGAAGGACACCACTGAGAGTTCTACTGATTAGTACAGAAAATTTAATTATACTAGTGCAAACCCAGCTGATCCATCTAGCTTCAAAACCCATCCTTTGCATCATAAGAATCAAAAAGTTCTCAATTCAGATGGTCATATGCCTTCTGAATGTCTAGCTTACATAGAAACCTAGGTTCTTGACTTCTTTATCAAAATTCCACAGTCATTTTCTATCAGCACTACATCCATAATTTCTCTTCCTTTTATAAATGTTATATTTGTTTTCTGTCCACTAAGTTGCGTATCACTTGGCTATGATATTGTACACCTTTCCTATCAAGCTAATAAGTCTAAAATCATTTAGCTCCATAGTTCTCACTTTCTAAGGGACTAGAGATACTAAACTGGCACTGATGCTCCTTTCGAAGTTCCTGCCTAGTGAAAATTTTGTATTCTTGATTGAAGAATGCCATTGAAAAACCATCTAGCCCTGGAGCTTTGCCACTAGCACATGCTTTTATGCTCTCTAGTATTTCCTGTCGCTCAAAAGGTGTCATCATCTGGTTATTTTCCTCTTCTCCAATCATGGGACATTATCTATAGATGTTATATCCAATTTCCTGTCCTGAGTATAGCTTCTCATAATAGGTTACTATCTCCATTTGCACATTTTTTGGTTTGGTCAAAATCTCCCCTCTCTTTCAGCTTGGTATTGTGCTTATTCTCTTGCGTGCATTAGCACTTCTGTGAAAGAAACCAGTGTTTCTATACCCTTGCTTTAACCATGCTATCATGGACCTCTGCCTCAATACAACCTCTTCCCTTTTAGCTATGTCTTCAAACTCCATTAGGTGCCAGTCTATAGCATTCAAATGTAGACACATTTTTCATAGAGTGGTTTGATTTGATGGGGGAAGATATATACTATTAATACTACTAGGCATATAGTAGAGTTGCTTCTTTGGAATTTTGTTACACTAATGGTTTCAAATGGAGATATATTCTTATGCCAGAATGTGCATCATATAGGAGGTTTGAGAAACAAGCATTTACTAATGGCAGGGAATGATGTTAATCACTATGACAAAAAAGATCCAATCCAAATAATCATTCATTGTTTCTACCACGTAAAACACTCTTCATAAAACTTTAACATAAGCCGGTAGCGACCAAGAAACCACTGGCTTCATATTGAATAGTTTGCCAGTTGTCTTCGAAAATTTGAGTTTAAAGTTGTGATTTTTAGAATTTATGGTTGTGTCTGAATGACGGTAACACCTGATAAAATTATCAAAATACCCCTAGAAGAAAGATGTGCACATAACACGTCTTTCCATGCTCCGATGGCAACTCCGAGGCCGGATTAGCGATCAGCATGAAAAAATGAGTGGAAAAGTGGTCTCGATTGATTTTTAGAGCAACCGGATCAAAAGATAATTTTTCGATGGGAAAACGCGAAGCAGTGAGAGTGCGCGACAGGTGTGCGACGCGCATCTGCCGCCGACCAACACTTAGTTTTGTCCAAAAAAATTTCTACGGG
Organism: Solanum ossicruentum; assembly: GCA_025774065.1. Taxonomy (NCBI): domain Eukaryota; kingdom Viridiplantae; phylum Streptophyta; class Magnoliopsida; order Solanales; family Solanaceae; genus Solanum; species Solanum ossicruentum. The sequence continues at coordinate 8,026,390 of JAOTQR010000011.1, forward strand.
ATTAAATTTCAAAAACTAGTAAACGGTCCAATTGAAAAAGAGAGTAGATACAAAATGCAAGGGACTCAAGTTTAAAACTATATTTTAAGTGACAATAGATTTTCCATTTTAAGCAATTCATAATTTCCCCCAACTACACACCATATCGTTATATTTCCTGCTACTTGCGCTGAAAATTTACACTGAATGGAACTTGCGTGCAAGTGAACAACTTCTCTATCGGTCACCAAAACCAATTCAGAGTTTTGAAGTCAAGACTAAGACTTGATTCACTATGATATCTCAACAACAGACAAATAAATTTAAGTAGGTAATTAAAGATAGGTACAATGAAGAAAGTAAGACAAACAATTGAGCGGGGTAGCATTTATTATTAGAACAAAATTGGCAAGAATAGAAGGAATGTATAGGATTTATGTAATCGACCCTAGTTTCAGAGAAATTTCTGTGTTGTCTTAACACCATTTATTTAGTATTGGAATGAAATGAGTACCCGGAGAAGAGAATAAGTAATGATGATAAAAGGGAATAGTACAGTACCAGCTGCGGCGAGTGGAACCAACTAAGAAATTGGAATGAAAATTTCTCCGTCCAGACCGTGTCCTCACAAGCCCAACAGTGTGGTTAACTAGATCACCTCTGAAACGGGTATTTGCTAACAGCTGCTTTGAGAAAAACCCAGGTGATTGTGGCCTCCATGAGTGTGAGAAAGTAGTGTATGGGGCAGGAAAAAGCTCTTGCGGTGATGGGTAACATTGGTTTGTCTTGGAAATTAGAGTTCGTGAGGAGGGATTTCTGGGTATATTCGAGAGGAGTTTGAGTGACAGGAACCTCTGCATATTTCCTAGCCTTCTTTGTTGATGGATTTCCTGTATCTTGGAGTGGCGTATTGCTCTGGTTATGTATGCTCAACATTAATTCAGTCCCGTTTTCCCCTGGAAAAGTGTACTGAATAGATTCCATGTTTTGACTACGACGGCAAACATTAGGGGTGGTTTGGCAGAAGACTTATTAAGCAAAGTATTTACGCAAATTAGAACTCTCCTAACTTAATTATCTAAATTGGAACTTAGCCCAAAATATTTAGTATAACTTACACAAATCCATTGTGTAAGTAATAAATTTCAATATATCATAACTTTTTATAAATTTATAAAAATCCTTTAAAATAACCATTATGCGGATACACTGCTTTGTAATCAGATTCATATGCAAAGATTCAGTATATTCAATTTTAGTTTATCCTTCTCTTTTCTGTTTCTATTTCTGATCCTTCATTCAATTCTAAAACCCCAAACCCTGATTCAGAGTCCAGTTCCTCGTTGCGTTCTCTCCTCTGTATGCAACCACCGATAACCATTGGTGATGCCGCTGTGTACTTCCCGTCTCTGGCGAGCTCTTCCTCTTTCTTCTTCCATTTTCGCTTGAACACTCTACAAAACACAGATCTAAACACATCCATGATCTTCTGCCGATGAAGAAAAAGGGAGAAATCAAATCGAACAAGGACAAATATTCAAGTTCAAATCCTTTAGATCCAAAAATCTCAAAAATACTTTATCAAAGAAAGCTTTTAAGAACATAAAACTGAATTGTTTACAAAATTTCATGGTGATTCATTAGATGTGGTAATTCATTGGGACATAAAACTGAGTCATATATGTTACTGATTCATTGGGACTGTATGATTTGAATATGGTGATTCATTGGGACAATTCTGGATATTATGGGTGATGATTCATTGGGACAATAATGAGTCGTTTCATTAGGCAAATATAGTGATTAATGTGTGTAGTATATATCTTGTAAATTTTTATATTTGTGAGTTGTTTATGATGATTCATTTATATATAAAACTTAGTCATATATGTTATTGATTCATTAGCACCATATTGGTTGAATACAGTGATTCATTAGGACAGTTTTTTGTTTGTTATAGGTTGATGTTCATTGGTTGTATCAAACAAAAATGATACACTGTGCAATGATTCATGTTAATTGATTGATTCTTTTTGCAGTAAAAGTGACTAAGATACGAGGGGAAAACTTTTGTTTAACATTTCTGGAACTTGTCTCCGTTGATTAGACCTCCTGATCCTAGTCCTACTCCTTTTCCTTCAATCCTAGTGGACATAAAACTGACTTGTTAATTCATTTGCTTTGTATGGGTTGATTATAGTGATTCATTAGGACAATATTCTGGTTGTTAGGGGTGATGATTCATTGGGACAGTTATGAGTTGTTTCATTAGGAAAAAATAGTGATTCATGTATGTAGTATGTATCTTGTATACGTACTATACAATGAATACAAGATACATGAATCACTATATTTTCCTAATGAATCATCATAATCAACCCATACAGAACCAATGAATCATCAACATATATGAGTTAATTTTATGTCCCAAAAGAATGAATCAATTTACATGATTCATTGCATGGTGTATTATTTTGTTTAATACACCCAATGAATCATCAACCTATACCAAACAAAAATTTTTCTACTGGAATCACTGTATTCAACATGTAACCAACAACATATATGAATCATCAAACAAAAAGTGTCATAAAATGGTCATAAAATGGATTATCTGAAGAACCAGTTAATTTTTTTTTTAAAAAAAGGCCATCTGAAGAAGAAAAGTAAAGAGTCAAGATGCAAGCACAGGAGTTGCAAAGGATTCAAAAGGCGGAATATTTCAACAACATCTACTTACCCATGGTTAGATGGTGGAAAATGATATATCAACGTTAGATGGAGAGGAAAGTCACTGCAGACCAAAAGGAGTAGAAGAGTCAGTCATGGCTGATGTGAGAAGTAATGGAAGTGGAAAAGATAAAAGGAAATGTAAAGAATAGAATGCCGCTTGAATTGGAGAGAAGTTGGCGGTTATTGAACCAGTTTAGCTTGAATTTAGCTAAAAAAAATAGGGTTTTATAGTGGAGGGGATGGAGTGTATCAGGCGTGTGGGAGGGAAGATGCGAAAAAAGGATTTTAGAAATTTGTAAAAATAGTAGGAAATATTTGAAATAGTGAAACATAATATGTGTACTTCTGTAAATTTTCCAAATATTTACATTATGGACCATTTCCTTATTTGTTGAATAGTCCATTCAATTAGCTTAGGCCCAATTCAATTTTACACTCTCTTACACTTGGGCAAATTCAATCTAGCATTTGAAGTGGTCCAATCCAGAGGTCTTTTTTTACGTGAGTATTTTCCCACTAAAGGAACGTTTTCTTTCCCTAAAATATCAGATATTTTGAAAATTTAATTAACTAATATTAAACAATTCCTTCACTGTATAAAGTAACCTCCATTAGTGGGTATATGTAACACCCCACATTTTACATGTACTAATGTTGTGTGAAATAAATCATGATATGGATTGGTGAAATTAATGTCCATTCTTGAAAGTGCTTGATTCTCGTGTTAACGGGCGATATGGGCGTCTAACGCTTAAGAGGGTCGAGTGCATATGTGTTTTATGTTAAATTGATGATATCACAAACCTAAAGAAAGTAAGAGAATTAAGGTGTTTGTATGAATTAATAATCTAGTAGGTGAGTCACCTACTTGATTAGCTTGAATTTGCTAGCTAAACGGAGACGAGATTCGATGTCAAATTTGTCCAAGTTCGATTATGGATAAAGTTTGTGTTAAGGATATAATTTTAGCCCATGCTTTAGCATCATAAATGGACCTTATTTTCAGCCCAAGAAGAATGTAAAGAAAAGCCCAGTATATCCCAGACTACTTGACCATTTGGGCCAAAACGGATTAAGAGGAAAGTTGGAAATTGGTAGCCAAAGTTCATTAGATTTGATGCCCATTTTGGCCCAATTTTGGGGGAACTACCTGCTGATTAATTAGTCTAAGCTTATATGGTATTAGGAGGTCAAGAGGCCCAATGAAATTCATCTAAGATAGGCCTTTAAAGAGGGGATTACAAGCAGCAATTTCAGTCCCCTTATTGACTGGAAAAAAATTTCAGCTTTCCCAAACTCTCTCTCTAAACTTTCTCAACCTAGCGAAACAGCAGCTAAACGACTCTTTTAGGGTTCTTAAGGAGTTCTTCAACTTTGAAGATAAAGGTAAGTGATTATAATTATGTTTTTAGTAAGGTTTCTTCATAAAAATCAAGAAGTATATGATAATATGTTATGCTGGAAATTCTGGATAGCATATGTCCACAAAATTGCTACACACTTGCCTTTTGTTTTAGTGACTTCTTTATAGTTTGTGGGTTGTATTATGAAGAGAATTTGATGTTCTTAACATGATTTAAGTTATATATAGTACCATAAGGTTGCTGCCCTATTTTTGGTTTCATTTAACAACCTAGTTTTATTGAGCTATCTTAAGTGTAATATTGATTGGTATTTGTGGGCTATTGGATGGAAAGCTATTTGGATCATGTCCTTCATAACTTCTTAGGTGTTGTTCTAAGACTGTACTACCACTGTTTATGTGTGTAAATGTTGTTGGAACAGTTTGGTTAGAGTTGGAAAAGGTTTGGAATTATCGACGTCGAAATGTAACAAAGGAGGGTAACGTTATGTTGTCCATTTGTAGGTTGTGTAGAATTGTAATATGCTGTTCCATGACCTTTCCCTACTTTGGGACTATTTGTGGACTATTTAAAGACTGGTCTTATGTGGTAAAAACATTGGAAACAATTTAGGTAAAGTTAAAATAGTTTCGGGATTGTTGACGTCGAAGTGTGATGAAAGGATATAATGTTATGCCGCTTGTTTATATGTTCTGAAGAATTGTTATGTGTTGTGCTTTGTGGGCTGGTATAAGACTATTAAGGGTCGGAAAATAAGATGTACATGACATATACATAAGTATGGTTGTTAGAAAATACATTTATAAGTGAAAAGATTGAAGAAATGCCTTTGCATCACTAATTGAAAGCTTGTTGTCCGGGTGATCGTTTTTATGATATTGGACTGCCTAGAAGTGTTGTGTTGCTGCTAATAC
>JAOTQR010000011.1:8059973-8072799 GCA_025774065.1 Solanum ossicruentum
CTATGAATTCCTTCTCCGAGATTAGTAGGACCTACAAATCATTGATCTTCCTTTATAGTTCCCAGACATCTACAACATCAATCAACATAAACTAGCTACAATATCAGAAGTCAGAAATGCATAAGGCTGGAATCTGTCCTTCAGAAGATTTTTCAATGATTGGAAGGTAGAGAAAATGATTCAGTTCTACAATACCTTAGAACAAGCCAAGAGCCTCACCTGCGACGAAGACAAATTGCTATGGAAGAGGGACAAAGATGGCAAGTTTAGGGTGAAATCAGCCTACAAGTTACTGGATACATCAATTCAAACTAAGGAGTGCCCTTGCAACATGACTTGGGAAGGCAAGGTACCACATAAGGTGGCCTGTTTCACTTATTGCTAATCAAGCCGTTTTGACTTATGACAACCTTATGAAAAGGGGAAGACAGTTATGTTCCAGATGTTTTTTTTTTGTGGGACAGAGACAATGAACCATCTTTTCTTGCATGGTAAAGTGACTGAGAAACTTTGGCAGTGGTTCTTTAACCTGTGGGGGATTAGATGGTCTATGCCAAGGAACACTTCAGAAGTCCTAGCATGTTGGAACAGAGATGGGAATCGAGATGGAAGATTGTCCCTGCTTGTATCTGGTAGACAATTTGGAAGGAAAGAAATCAGAGATGTTTTGAGAACAAGTGCACTTCTTTCCAAAACCTAAAAATGAACTGTTTAGCAACCTCATATGTTTGGTGCACCTATATTGTACCTAAGATTCGGGAGAGATTACTCTATTTTTAGATAATTTATGAAGGTCATAGGTGATAGATCTCTTTTGGCTTTTTCTATGTACTTTTGATGTAATTACTATGTTAGAATAGGAATAGGTAAATACAATCCTACTTAGGATGGAAATAGGAATAACAATAGTATATACAATCCTACTTGGAAAAGGATTGTATTATAGTAACCTAGTTGGAAAATGAGTCTAATATAGTATCTACAAATAGGGCCTTAATGTAATTATGTAGAGACAACAATTAAATAATATTCTTCTTTAATATTTCTTAGATGGTATTAGAGCTTCTACTGTCCTGGTAGAAAATGAAAGAGTTTTCGCTGCCGGTAGACGACTATGAACCCTATATGCTGCCTGTCTGACCAATGGTTATATTAACAAAAGTAGGGTCAATGATATATGTGTGATTCTCATATTCAAGGGAAGAAAACTCAGTCAAATAGGTTAGTGTGCGTCAATTTTCGATGACTTTCTAGGGTTGTTTTGTGTCAATCCCACATCTGTCAGTGTTTGCGTAGGGTCGTGCCATCATTTTGACCCTACCAATATAATTATACATTTTAGTTGGGTTGTGTCGTCATTTCGACTCTACCCATATAATTCTCTTTCTCAGTAGGGTCGTGTCATCATTTCGACTTTATTCATATAATTTTATTTCTCAACTTATGACCACTTTTAGTAATCAAATTTAATAATTTGGTGCATGAGCAAGTTCCGACCAGATTTAAAATGACTTTCTTGGAGCAATTTTGAGATGATCCATATTGTCATTCTCCATTGACCTTTTGATCACTTGAGCATTAAGAATGCTTTTATTCGTGATCATCTCATGGATATGGGATGTTCAATTCATAAGGAATATACAAGATTGGGAATTAGACAATGTTCTAGACCTATTTGAAAGATTAAAAAACTTCACTATAGATGGACAAAACATGGATGGAATGAGATGGGGCAGCTCTGGGGGAGGTAGATACAGTGTAAAGGCAGGCTATCACAAAATGTGCTCACAGAATAAAGTCATTATCTCTAGCCATGGAAGTTGATCCGGAGAGCAAAACGTCCCCTAAAGTTGTTTTACCTGGACAACACTACAAGGGGCCACACTGACTCAAGACAACCTGTGTAGAAAATAATTCCAACAAGTAAATAGATGCTAAATGTGCCAGTCAAAATGTCTCAATCCGAGACTACACCTTAGTCGCGACACGGTGCTCAGAACAACAAGTGGCCCCAAACAAACCTTATGGCATGGCATAACACTAAGAAATACACAATAGACTTGAATACTGAAATGCCGAAGTAAAGTCCCTCACACATATAGAGGGAATTCAATAAGAACAAGGTAAGCGGATTCTAACTATAAGTCTGGAAAGCCTCTCTAATATGATTGGCTAGGGCAAGCCCCTAGCTCACTCCAAATGTTTGAAAATTGAAAGTAAGAACTGAAAAGAAATCATGAAAGGGATGTCCTCGGATCATGAGGACTCACCAAGGCATTGCAAGTTGATAGAGACTTGTACTAATTGTGAGCCTGATTATGTGCGCCACTATATTATAAAATAATAAAGGCAACAGAGTGTGTAGTTAGTATTTGAAAATGTATTGAGATGAGGAATGTGCTTAATAAAACATGATCTCTAAATACATTGAAATTGCAAAACATGTAGATGCAATGATAAGTATAAATGTGAGAATCTAAGTAACCAAATTGAAATATTTGAAATACATGATCATGCAATGATCTGAGAATTGATTGTGGGAGATACCGTTAATCGACAGAAACCATATTAGCTACAACATAGAGTTCAGGGTACTGCTCCCACACCGAAAAGAGTGTCCATACTTGCTAAGGTAAGGACCGGATAATTGAGTTAAGGTGGACCTACTAGCTAGTCTATCCAAGACAATCTATAGTGACATGTAGTTTTGAACTCCGAGATTGCTACTAATGGTCCACCGACGCTAAACAAAGACCTTCATTCCTAAGGTTCACTCGATGCTAAGTATACTCTCAATGGAACATGCGTAAAACTGTACAATAATTATTTTAAAATACTGTGATTTTGATAATCTAATAAACATAAAGAGTAGCTCCTAAATTATAATTTAAAACTAATAATAACTGAAGATACTTTATCTAAAAGCATCTTAAATCATGATAACTGATAAATAGTAAAAAATAGTTTATTTATAAGAATCTAAATCGTGAAATTCTGTTTATTTGACTTGCATATGAAAATAGCATAGCTAGAATCATGAAAATACTTGCATGCTTAGTGTTCATGAAATAATCATTGAAAAACATGAAATTTTACTTGAGAGCGTAGAATTATAATCAATTCATGCAATTAAGTGTTAATCATGAGAAAAAATTGAAATTTAATAAGAACTCATGAAGATCATAAAAATCCCAAGTTTGTAGCATCATAGGGGGACTCAGTGGGTGAAGGGATACCCATTGATGATATTCCCACATACTCGGAGTAGAAACCCTATCTTGAATCCTTCTGTGAAGACTTAAAGCTTGAATCCTTGTTCTTGCCTTGAAAGGAAACTTGAGGAAGAAGAAATCTAATTTGGGAGAGTTAGGAGTAAATGAGAGGTTTAGGCTGATAAGGGTCCTTTAATCCCACTAAGAATAGGTCTAAACGATATAGTATAGGAATTAAAAGAGTGGGAAAAACCCAACTGACCCTCACTTAAAACAGTTGGAAGCCTTCCATGGGTCGTGCAACTCTTTAGGGTCCATGAAGGTGTCCGTAAAAGGGAAAGAGATTTTGGTTATGGGGTATCAGCTTCTACGGATGCTTTAATAGTTAATAAAGTGGACACGACTCGTACAAATGTCCGGAAAGGACAAAATTTATTTGAGTTTTGGGTTTATGGGTCGATCTATGGCCTGTGAAAGCTTCCACGACCCATAGAAGACTCCATGTAACTTTGTGAAAATTTTCCAGCTTTTGAACTTTGATCTACCGATCCCTTCACTACTTGTGGTTCCTTACATAACCTGTGAAAGGGCCTGTAAAAATCTAACTTTGCAGATTAGTTCTTTTAAGTTTCCAAGGTTTGATATGTACTTAGGAGCTTTTGGGGTATTACCTAGACATAAAAGGTATAGATCATCTTTTTTGGCACTGTTTAGAGGCTACTGACATCTGGCATATGTTCCTATCATTTTTTGGCCTTTCTTAGCATTACCTTTGACTATAAAGGAAGTAGTCGAAAGCTAGAATTCTTGCAGAATCAGCAAAACCATCAAGAACATCTAGAAAATGATCCCTAATTGTACACCCTTTAGGGTGGACCGATGGTTTAGGCTTGGGACTTTCATGTTGGAGGTTTCCAGTTTGAAATCCCTTGCCAGCGAAAGCGAGGGATTTGCTTTTGAGGTCGCGCTTTCCTAGCATGGGCTACCTCTTTTGTGTTGGTTACGAGCTATTGCATAGGAGCAGAGGTTTTACTCTATGTGTACTTTAAGGATAGTTGCCGCGGCGTGTTTGGATAGAAAGAATTAGAAGATGCTTCAATGGGATTTCAACTCTGATCTTAGTTCTCAAGGGTAGATGTTTGTTACTGCTCTTTAGTTGGACTAATTATGTTCCTGTAAATGGTGTAGGTTCTTTTGTAGATCTCTTTGGCTGTCTAAGCCTGGCTCAATAACCCTCTTTTGCCTTTTGATGAGCTCCATATGCTTAAAGGCCTACTATTATTGGAGCTAATATATCTTTTGTAATTTTGCATATTCTTTACAATTCCTTAGTTCATCCAAGATAAAAGAGACATCTCACATAGGATCATGAACATCTTGTATAGGGGAACTATGAATGTGTCAGCTTAGAGGAATATAAGCATCTTAAATAGAGGAGGATGAATATCTTACGTAGAGTGACTATGAATACTTCACATATAAGTTCATGAGCGTCTCACAAGGAGGAACTATGAATACTTTACATAGAGGGTCATGAACATCTCACAAGGAGGAACTATGAATTGTATGAGGTACTCATAAAAGCTTGACTCAATAACAACAATTTAAAGGGAACATAAGCATGAGGCACATAACACATGGAACTCTTGTCATTTTATTGTCTAGTATCTCAAGGACTTCATATAAGAAGAAACAAGTGGTGTAGGGCATATTGGCCAAAGGAGGATTTAGCCTTAAATACCTTTTTTTTTTCCTTTTGAACAATTTCGAGTAACTAATCGTTCCTTTAAGATGTTCAATCTACAAGATCGACGAATAATACAACTATTACAAACAACCCAACAATAAGCCGGGTCACATGGGCGATTTAATAACTACTAGATGAGCAACAACCTCATAGGACCCTTTAATCAAAGTATTTCTCCACATCACCCTTCATAGATATAACAATTAACAACATCATACAACCCTTTTGATAAGGTCTCCCATCACTCTCTAGGCCTCTCAGCACATACAACAACCCTCAAATATCCTTACATAACAACCAACACTTGAACTCACAGCTTTAGATCACTCTCCTATGAGTCCCACTCGTAAACTATACATACGATGCCACAAGAATATCATGGCTTATATGTTTTTCGAGCTAGCACTTGTACCACAAGTCCCAATTGTTAGATGAGCGTTAATCTTATTGCGACGAAGATGAATTAGCGAAACAGAAGCCGTGAGCTATCTTCAAGATGTTCTTTGCCTTTTTACTTCATGTAGAAACATGAACTCTTATCTTGTACAGATAGCTAATTAAAGGGGACTTTAGCATGTCTTCCCTCTTTATAGGATTTTGAGTCTGCAGATATAGCTAATCTTGAAAATTAACTTATCCTAGTCACTGCCGAATGCCTATATGCAGTTATTAGTCACTTTGTGGTTCTACTACCATGGATCCACGTTGAAGGTATTGCCAGCCCGCCCTTATCTCTTTACCCACATTAATTCCTTTGTCTCCTACTGTCTTATATTTAACTAATTACCCAAGTAATTAACTTCTCATTCTTATTTGCCTAGATATTAAATCACTTGTAACACAATTCATATACTCAATCATGACATGTGATATAAGCTAGTCCATAGCCTCTCTTTGGCACTCAACATCATTTCTAATTGTTGTTATCGTGCCTTAAAGTCTTGAATCGCTACAAGACCATCTTTTTGCCCAATATACTTCGCACTTGTCCTAGTCCATTTAATTACCTTTTTCTTTTGAAGTCCTTGGGTTGTCCCCACACTTTTGATCATTGTCTGACTTAATCAGGGTTCGACTTTTGGGATCTTACATCTGCTTGCCAATGCATGAGACCAACGCGTTATCGGAGTTGGAACTTCCTGTGGCACATGACGAGGTCTTTGATGGAGCTGCTAACTAGGGTTTTGTCGCCGAAGGTAGAGGAAGCCTATGGTGGTTTTGTTTTTTCAGAAAACTTACCAGAAAGGGTGTGAGTGGTGGACAACAACTAGGAGGGAGAAGAATCCCTTACCTCTTTGATATGAATGGAACCCTACGGTGCCAAGGGAGATAACTCACCTCAAAAAGCAACAATGGCTCTAATACTATGAATTTTCAAGAAGTGATTTCTTGATGAATTTACATTCCATGAGAATGGATACTTAATAACTTGTACAATGAGTCCTAAGACTAAATAAGAGAAGATAATAATTATACCATCAATTACAATATTCTAGAATCAATCTACTTCTATAATTAATCTAGGTGATCTCTAATACATGAATCAACAAGAAGTCATCTATTGTTTAATCTCACTAACCATGCTTTATTCCCTTCGCAGCTCTCAAATAATTTCATTCAATTTTTGATTCAGTAAGTTTTCTTTAGATCACCATCATTCAATTTCTATAAAATAATTTGGTTTTAAATTTACCCAACTATAAAAACAAAATGTAACGAAAATCTCAAAATTGGGATGATGAAAATTAAAAAGAAAAATGATTAGGAGAACATAAGCACCGTCACAAGCTCAATCTCTATGACCATACTGCAAAGTCCACACGTTTCAAGCTACCAAATTTAAGCTCACAACAAGTTAGTGCATCTAAAAGAAAGACACAAATAAAAAGTCTTATACCCAAGGAACTTGCTACAATGGGATGGCAATCCAGGTAACAACGTGAGACAAAAGGCAGTTTCATCTTTAAAATTTAGTCTGGATACATATATTGTAGAACTCTATGACCATTCACCAGTTCCATGTACATTTCTAATATCTATATCACCATAAGAGAAGATGTCTTGAAACAACATCCCTGGCTACATCAGCTAGAGCTTGATTAGCTGTCCATCTCCGATTACCATCTGTTTCGACTCGTTCGTTACCTAATGATGAGCTTGACGGGTACCCTAAGACGAATGACGGGCAGTCATTCGTCCAATTGCACAACTATTAACTGCACCGAAATAACTCTAATTGCACAACTACTAATGCAATTTAAATAAGTCTCTTCATCACTCTCACATTAAGATTACATAATTGTATTTGGGGTACAATAATGATAAGTAAAGGGAGATACATAAAATACATTATATCTGTACTTCTCTGACATTTTTGTAGACTAATGTTGAGTGGGTAATTTTGTTTCTAGAAGGATGTAAAAGTCCTTCAACTTTAATTTTAATAGTGATAGATAAGGCAGAAACAGACATGCAGTCACGTTATCCAATGTGTTTCAACTGTTATGTATCTTGAAAATTTTGTTGTTTCTAAGCTTCTAGTTATATATTATACAGACCAATGAGATTTAGCTTCTGGCGCTTAAAATTTGTCATATTCTTCTGAATTGAGTGTTATGCTATTTACTGATGTTGGTTGCACTATCTCAGATAGTAGTGAAATATCATGGAAAACAATGTTTATGAATTTCAGTCTATATGGAAACAATAATTTTAAAACAGAGAATGAAGCAAGAGTATATCTTGGTGATGTGGTAGAAAAACATGCAGGTTTTGCATGCAGGTGGTAAATTTGGAGGCTCAAGTAGTGGCTATAGTGTGTCTGGTGGACTACATGGTGTGGGCCTGTCAGTTGTTAATGCATTATCAGAGGTATCAATCTCATACTTGTAGATATATGCTAGCATTTTCCTATACACTGATAAAAAATACAGAATTTGTTATTTCGAAATATTTGTGCTATTGCTCCTTCTCTTTTCTCGCCAGTGTAGCCAGTCATTCAGCTTAGCTTTATCTTCTCTTTTTGACTGTCTAGCAATACTTCTGTCAAACTTGTCGCGTTCATTACTTTACCTGATATGTTGTCTTTCATGGTAGAATGACTACAGGTGTTGTTAACTTCCTGCATGTTTACTAAATTGTTTTAAACATTTCTCCAGCTTTTTTTCCTGTGACTGAATATACAGTGCATGATCTTTCAAAATGTTGAATTATAACTTAGACTAGTTCTGGATTTTCATTTCAAAAATTTATGGTGCTCCATCCTAGCCTTCTTGTGTGCGTGTGCCATTTATCTCATTTCAAGGAAAGCAGCTATCAATTATGTCTATAATCAGAGAAAGACTACATTGTGAAAATGATTATGCATGATGCATTGCTCACCTCATTATTGTGCTCCATCCTAGCCTTCTTGTGTGTGTGCGCCATTTATCTCATTTCAAGGAAAGCAGATATCAATTATGGCTATAATCAGAGAGAGACTACATTGTGAAAATGATTATGCATGATGCATTGCTCACCTCATGCCTATGTGGACACAAATCAATTGTCGAATGGTTCAACTCTTTATTCAGTGACCTTTTGATGTCAAAATAGTGCTGTGTCCAATGGATGTCTAAAAAGAAAAGTAGATGAAGGGAAATAAAGTGAACCATTAATCACTTTTACTCTCTAGGTCAGATATCTCTCTTTTTCATCAGATTTACTCCTTGTAGAAAATGTGATCGCCTCCTTAATGGATGCCAATAGTATCAGAGAAGTAATGTTTCACCTAATACGTGTTAGTTGTTAGAACTTTGTACTGCAGTAATCCTGATAAATGGAAGAAAATGGCCATAAAGACTGACATGGATTGTGCTTGATTTATTGGTTTTCTATGTAGTGTAGTTCTCATTAATTTTCTTAGCGTGGCTGAAATTGTTCATTGAAATGCTCACATGCGTGATCATTTTTTTCGAAAAGGTAATATTCGTATTTATAAAAAGCACAAGTTAGTGCTGGAATTTCTCTACGTTGAGCAAATCACCAAAAATGGCCTTCTTTTACTAACTCGTGGTGGTAATAGTCTTTCAGCTGACGTAGTGATATATATCATATTTTCTGATAGGCCCTAGAAGTTACCATATGGCGTGATGGTAAAGAATACCAACAGAAATATTCACGGGGGAAGCCAGTGACAACTTTGATATGTCAGGAGCTCCCAGTGGAAATGAAAGATCGGCAAGGGACCGCCATTCGGTTTTGGCCTGATAAAGAAGGTAGTTATGTTCTATCTTTCTTGGACTCTTCAAAAATGCTGACGGGTTCATGTCAGATCCTCCAAAAGTAGTGCATTTTGGAGGATCCAACACGAATATGATAGTATTTTTGCAGAGTCCAAGCGTCATAGGTTATATTGTCTTTAAACTCTGATATTTGCTGCTGTTATCCTTCTTTTCACATTTTCCATTTTTTTTATAATTAACATTCAAAATTCTGATGGCATCTTCCTTTGCAGTATTCACAACTGAAATAGAATTTGACTATAACACCATCACTGGGAGAATTAGGGAGCTTGCTTTCCTCAACCCCAAGGTATTGTTGGTAGTTTAAGTTAGTATCATGCGACACTTTTTGAATGATGCTGTCAAATGACGCCACTAAGAGCTTTTGCTTGTGGAAGTAACTTAATATTTTCCTTCTTCAACCTATAGTTTTAAGTGAAAACGCTTATGCCATTTGGTGAATGCATGTTGAAGTTCATTTCAATGCAACAAACATTCCTCACTTATCTTCCTCAACAAAAATTCCTCACTTATGCCTGCTGCATTTTGGTGTATAGACATACGTTAACATCTTCCAGGAAATCAAAGCTTCTTATTCTTGATAGCTTCCTTCATATGCTAGATTCATTTTACTTCGAACAATTGAGCATATATTTTATTTCAGCTCACAATTGTTCTCAAGAAGGACGACATAGATCCGGAGAAGATCCAACACACCGAGTACTTTTATGCTGGAGGATTGGTTGAATACGTGAAATGGCTGAATGCAGACAAAGTGTGCTTGTCTTTTCCCTTTCTCTTTTGAATTTATTGAATAAAATGCTTGTTATTGAAAACATTTAGAACTGGCAGTAAAGATTCATGGTTAATCTTGACCGATGAATTTACTGATCTCTCATACTTACGTGTCATGTAACATAGTGTCCTTGCCACCAGTGTTTTAAAAGGCAGGATTGCGAGGCATAAGCCCAGAAACATGGGGTGTAAGTTTCATGGATCTAACGAGCGTATATCTCATGTATCCTCAATTGTATAATGTTATTACCGAGGAAATAAGCACAAGTAAAATTCTAATAGTTCTGCAATAAATTCAAATAAATCACTAATAATTTAGAAAAGAAAATATAATAATTACTTCCTCCATTTAAAAAAGAATGATCTACTTTCTATTTTAGTCTATTTCAAAAAGAATGACCTCTTTCCTTTTCTGGTAATATTTTAATTTCAACTTTCCTCGTGGCATGTTTAAGGCCACAGGATTAAAGGGTATTTTGGTACATTTGACATAACGTTAATTTACAACCACAAAATCAAAAAGTCTTATTTTCTTGAACTAAATGGCAAGTCAAACTAGGTCATTCTTTTTGAAACGGAGGGAGTAATTGAGAAAGTAACAACACAAAAAATGATACTCCCTCTGTCCTATTTTATGTGGCACCATTTCCGTTTTAGTCCATCCCAAAAAGAATGTCACCTGACTCTAATTGAAGACAATTTAATTTTAAAGTCCACTTTTACCTTTAATGAAATGATTCTCAGCCACGTAAATATCTAAGAGTTATTTTAGACAACAAGTTTCAAAAGTCTTCCTTTTTTTCCTTAAACACTGTGCTAAGTCAAAGGGTGCCACATACAATGGGACGGAGGGAGTAATAGCCGAGATAATCTTTGAATTTAAATCATCATCCATTTCATCATCGATCTTCACAACTACTAGTCCTTTCCACCGTCAACTAATATTTGCATTAACTACTGTTTATATGTTTCAAAGAAGGAGAGGGATAGAAAATTTAAGAGCAATGACATAAAAAGAATAAAGACACCTAAGGAACATAGTGCTATGGAATCTCATTCCTATAAATTTCAAGCATGATTATTAACTAAATACTACTAGTGATTGTGTCATTTTTTTTTGTGAGAGTTGCTTTATTTATTTATGTATTTTAGGAAAAAGCACTACAACATGGAAACATGATAAAATAAAGTATATATATCATTATCTCAATGATAGAAATATGATTTTTAAAAAAATATCTTTAAGATAATAAAAATCAAATTTAAAGTCCGGGACTTATGTTTTTACGTCTCAAATCCTGAGGCGTACGCCCTATGGATATATGCCTCTCATTTGCGTCCAGGAACATTTTGGTATGCCTCGCCCTGCCCTAGGATTTGTTTTGAAAACGCCTTTGAAAATACTGCTTGTCTGTAGGGTCATCAGTGCCATCACTTCTAAAAATATTGAATGGAGCCGACAAGTTATATTTTATGCTCCCTTGTTTCAAAATTGTTCTTCCCAGTTTGATTTGGCACTATTATTTGGACTTGAAATTTGAGTTGCTTAATATTTGTAGTGACAGATAATATCAGGCATGTATGTTTAAGAATGACTATCTTTGTCCTTGGGCTTTGATCTTGTGTAAGAACACAGTATGTTTAGTCTTAAGTGAGAAGGGTAAAGGGGCGGGCCTGTTATCTATTGAGTTTCGAATTGTGCACCATCAGCTCTTGGATAATTTGAGGATATCAACAGAAGAAAAAGACAGTCTTTTAGAGAAGACAAAATACTTGGTGATTTCTCCTCTATGTCCAAGTATTAGTGTATAGAGTTACCTGGTACATGCACTGGTGGGTGGTATCAGGTACTGTGGAATTAGTTGAAGTGCGTGCAAGTGCCTGGACACCATGTGTTATTAAAATAAGATTGTCTGTCTTTTCTGGTGATGCTTTTGTTGTATGTAATCCAGTTAGTAGTGCCTGACTTCTTCTTATTCTAGAAACCACTTCATGATGTGCTGGGATTCAGAAAAGAAGCTGGTGGAATCACGATTGATGTGGCTCTTCAATGGTAAGATGTATTATCGGTTTATTCTTCTTCCCATCTTCCTCTCCTTTATCTTTTCATCATCATGGATGGTTGGAATTGTAGCAGCCCACAATTCTGTGCTGCACCTTATTGTCATGCAGTGGCTTATTTTTCTCCCACCATTTGTGTGCAATATGAATATGTCAAGAGTTGTTCGTGTTACTTTTTTCTTTCCTCTATTGCAGGTGCTTAGATGCTTATTCAGACACGATGCTAGGTTATGCAAACAGCATACGGACGATTGATGGTGGCACTCACATAGATGGTGTGAAAGCTGCCCTAACAAGAACCCTCAACAATTTGGGGAAGAAGTCAAAGACAATCAAGGTTTGCTAAATATAGGCTCACTGGTTCAGTTCTTTCTGTTTGCTTCAACAAAAATGTTTGGTTGTTTTTATCTTTCCAGCCTTTCCAGTCTTGCTAATACAACACTGAATATTTTGGACGTCTTTTGGATTTTTTCTTGCACTACTGTGCTTTAGATCATTTTGTTCGGATGTGCATGCTACCCCTTGTAATTCCTTTGCTGGTTTCATTCGAAAAAAAATTACTCCACACCTTTGAGCTTTAGTTCCTTCAAAATACTGACTTTGTCACCAGTAACCAGCTTATATTCTCATTGTTTAATGTTTGCAAGAGCTAGAGGATTATTCTAAAGTTGTATGAGTTTTTATCTAGATTACCATCTTACAACCTAAAGAGTTTCTAGTTACATACACAGAAATCAATTTAATTTGTA
>JAOTQR010000011.1:8085847-8098595 GCA_025774065.1 Solanum ossicruentum
TTTTTACAACTTTTGAACTTCAACTTTTCACATGACATATTATGACAAGATTAAAATATATTTTGATGTATTTGACATATCTTTAGTTCAACAATATTTAATTTGTTTGGAAAACTAATGTAATTTTATTCTTTTTATCTTGTAGTAGAATAGACAATTATTGAAAAATATATTCATAAAAAAAAAAAAAAAAGAGAGGAGCGACAAAGCCAAATAAAAAATTTGTCGCTGTGAGGGTCCATCCAGAGACCTTTGATCTGAATTTTCAAGGAAAGAGGAGCCACAAAGCAAAATAAAAATATAGTTGTTGCTAATGTTTGATCCGAGGAGCTTAACTCCAAAATATCAAACTTCAACTACCAAACAAAGCAGCTTATTTATACAGGGAAGCACACATATTAACGCTAAGTTGTGTGTTTGTTCCCATTTCTTGTCTTGACCACACCTCAATGCAATGGTATTAGCCTCCGTAGTTCTCCAATCTCCAGCCACCAATGCAACGACAACATATCTGAGATTTTCTATGGAAGCTCACGTGTGACACTTTTACTTCCATCCACTTACCATAGGAAGGTCATAAATTTCATAGAAATAGGATCGACCTTATAAGGATTATCTGCATGGGATTTTTTATGATTAATGACATGACCATTCCTTTACCACGCATTAAAGTATAATCCCCAACCTTTAGGCCGTAGTTCCACAGAGAAGCACTTCTTTTACTGGTAATAATAGAAATATAGTACAAACATATATACATAAAATAAGCTAACGCCCCCAGAAACCAAAGTACTTTACAAACTGAGAAAAGTCATGATAGATCATGCGAAGAAATAAGACATTCAAGGGAAGGACTATTCCTTCTGATATGAAATACTACCCACTTTCATCACTGCACGTTAAATTTCTTGTAGCTTCGTTCGTTTCTGCATAAAGAAAACAAATATCATCACACTATAAAATTAAACCATTACCGGATCTACAATTTTATGATTTTTATGATGTAAATGGTAAAGAGTTGCCTGATTAAGTTGTGAATTTACTAGGAAAGAAAAAAAATCTTTGGTATCAGTTGTAACACTCCACCCCCTCATAAAAATTAAATTTAATTTGTACTTCCAAGGTAAGACTATGAACCTTTATATAGGAGTTGATAGTAGTGTAGATAATAGTCTACATAGCCATGTAATTATGCTTTTAGATAAAGTTGTTAGTCGGTTAACTAGTTAGTTAATTAGTTACTAATGGTTGTTAGAAGGAGGGAGTTAGAGTGGGTGCCAACTGGCTGTACATTCATGTATATAAACACCTCTGGTGCTCAAATGAGAATATACAATCAGTCCATAATATTCCCAAACTCTCTTCTCACAGAATTTGAACATGGTATCAATGCCTTCAGATCTGAGGAAATCTGATTCACAAAATTAGATCAGATAGGAAGCCATTGACAGAGCTTGAAGAGATAGTGGAAGATGGAGACGACTGATGCGAATACTACCACTACCACTTCAACTGGGATTTCAGTTGATACACTTGATGCAGTGAAGAAGAACAGGAATCATCCTCTGTATCTTCATCCATCGGACACCCCTGAGAGTATACCGACTTCAGTCCAGCTCACAGGAGCTGAGAATTACTCACTCTAGAGTAGATCGATGATGATTACACTTCGTGCGAAAAGTATATTAGGATTTGTTCTCGGAACATGTAAGAAATCTAATTACAAACCTGAATTGGAGGAGCAATGGGAAAAGTGTAATACATTTGTGCTTGCTTGGATCATGAACACAGTGTCCAGGAGCTACTATGTGGAATTGTATATGCTTCAGATGCAGCAATGGTTTGGGTTGATCAGAGTGAGAGATTCAATAAGGTTTATAGATCTAGGAGCTATCAGCTTCATCGAGAAATTTGCACACTGAGTCATGGTAACATGACAGTTTTAGAATATTTCACTAAAATGAGACTTTTATGGGATCAATTTAATGCTTTAGTGCCTCCACCTGCTTGTAATTGTGACAAATCCAGAACATATGTTGATCACATTCAATACTTACGTCTGTTTGCATTTCTAATGGGATTAAATGAGGTGTATAGTCATGCTCGTAGTCAAATCCTTATGATGAATCCTTTGTCCAATGTGAGTAGAGCCTATGCTATGATTATCTCTAATGAAAGTCAGCGTGTGACTACTGGATCCAACGTAAATGGAGAGGTGAATGAGTCTATGGCACTGTATGTTGGAAAGGGAAATTACTATGTAGGAAGAGGATATAATCATAACAAAGGAAAAGGAGTTTATGACTCTGCAGGAAATCATGATCAATTGGGATTCTATGCAAGAAGAGGTAGTAACACAGGCAATTTCAACAACCATAAACAGAAAAGAAATTGGAATTTGTTCGGTGATCATTGTAGGATGCATGGACACACTGGGGACATCTGCTACAGGCTTGTTGGCTATCCAACTGACTGGAAGTTCAAGAAGAAAAATGGACCTGGTACAAGCGTTATGCTTTTAGTTAAAGTTGTTAGTCGGTTAACTAGTTAGTTAATTAGTTACTAATGGTTGTTAGAAGGAGTTAGTTAGAGTGGGTGCATGTACATTCATGTATATAAGCACCTCTGGTGCTCAATTGAGAATATACAATCAGTCCATAATATTCACAAACTCTGTTCTCACAGAATTTGAACACTTTAATATGCTAAGAAGGATGTGTTATGAGGCATCCGAATCACACAATGGTCGTGTGTAAGTTTTAAAGTCAACCAAGCTGTGAAACAAAAGTCGGCAAAAGTTAAATGGCAAATTACTTTCATAAATATTTTGAAATTTTGGTCTGATGTCTTTATGTTTTTCTTAATCTGTAAAGTGAGAGGGTCCACCACCTACGACATTAAAGATCCATGAGTCTAATTTCCAACGCATTAAACCTTTCGCAAATACAACTTCAGAGTAGAGAGATATTTGTGTTTTCACAAGACTATGGGAGCAGGCAGGTTGTGGTGGGCCCTAGGTCAGTAAAGATCTATAAAATCTCATCTTCATTTTTATATCATTTCTACCTCGTCCCAAAATCAGAAAAAAAGAAAGCATAAGATCAAAATACTCCTTAGATGATGATTCGAGCTTAAGGCTTCACAAAAGTTGTTCTCATTGAGCTCGTCATTTTTATATATATTTTCCCTAAAAGGTTGTGCGGTGTAGCTTTGTTTGTGTTGTGGCAGGAGGAACTAACCTGCATTTGACTCTTCCAGTACTATATCGAGCTTAGAGAGCAGAGGAAGACTCCTCCATCGATTCTTGCTTTGTGAAGCCACGAATAGTATTTGTTGAGCACGAATAGTATTTTAAGGCAAAAAACTGAATAGTTTGTCCAATCACACGCAATATTTCTTGTTCTTGTTGAATGATTTGAGTCCCCGCTTCATGTAGCCTTGTGGGAGTATGTGAAGGAATAGACTGACGACAAGGCATTGTCAAAAAAAGTATGCTAAGACTATTTCGTTCTTTCGGTATGTTTGCTTAAAGCGTAGAAATGATATGGCTGGATCATTGTCGTTGATTTACTTGTAGCTATAATTGCTCTGTCGAGTTGATCTATTCATTCCTTGTCGAGGCTCGTATTATATTAACAGAGACCCTGTGTAGAAATCATTCGTATAGGTCGCTTATAGTTAAATTGCTCGCCTTCAAGCTATTTGTTTATTGTTGTTGCCTATGGGGATATTTTAGTTAGTTACCGGAATTGTTTGTGCCTCCGAGGCTATATACAGGATGCTTAAGGGGCTATTGAAGTATATATGAAGCATACAGGTGGTACTATTGCCTACGGGGCTACGGCAATACATAAAAGAGTTCTGTTATGCCCAGGGGGCTATGTTGATGCTTAAAAGGGCTATGTGATACCTATGAGGCTATGTTGATGCCTAAATAGGTTATGTGATGTCTAAAAGAGCTTCATTGATGCCTACAGTGCTACATTGATATCTAAAAGAGTTATCTGATGCCAACAGGGATATGTTGATGCCTAAAAGGGCAACGTGATGCCTATAAGGATTATGTGATCCCTTAATGCCTACAGGGCTATGTTGATGCCTATGGCACTATATTGATTGCCTACGGGGTTAGATTGTAGCCAATAGAGATATATAGATTGATTGAAACCTACTGAACACGTGGGAGCCTGGGCAGATTGTATTAATTGTTGTTTGTACCAATCAAGCTTAAGGGAGCTCGGTCAGGAGGTTGTTTGATTATTGTTATATGATTTGTGTCGGGAACTGTTAGGTTGCATTATGATTATTCCTGACTTTTCTTCCCAACTACGTTTGGCATTTGATAATATCAGTTAGCTCAGTTCAGTTAAGCTGACTGTTGATTTAGTTATGATTTCAAGATTTAAGCCATGACTAGATAGGTAGGTATGTTCTAGCTAACCTTTTTGACTCTCTATCCGAGTATTTACAACCCTTTATCATACTTGCTCAGTTATTCTTCACTTTGCCTACTCACATTATTTTATACATGCCTATAGGTTCTGACACACAAGTACACGAGCCTCCTCTAAAGTGTTGTCGAGTTCCAGCAGATTGTCCAACTCTACTTCTTTCAGAGTTGCCATATTCAAAGGTTTGTCAGTCTTTTGTTGTAAATAGTTGATGAGTAGGTCGCCTGTACCAACCAAGTTAGTAATTTAAGAGGCTTGCACATTGGAGATTGTATAGTTGGGCGTTGTCTATTGTGTTGGCTTTGCTACTTTGGTACAATCAGCCTTAACGATCTCTGTATGTTGTGTGTGTATTGTGATTCTAAATATCATGGTGACCCCTACGACCTGCATAGAAATTAATATCTATTTGTCATGCATCAAAAATGATTTGAGGCACAAAGTAGTAGTAAATCCATAGGGTGTACGTCCTAGAATTTGAGGGGTAATCCACAGGCACTGTATACCTCAAATATTAAATTTGATTTATTTTCCTTACTTTTTTTTTTAAACAGTGTTTGGGCATGTGTGAAGAAGAAGTGTTGACGCTCCTATTAGGAGGTGCAAGACATTGGAGTTAGGGGTTACGCAGAGGGGTAAAGGTAGACCAAAAAAATATTTGGGGGAGGTGATTAGACATGATATGGCGCAACTTCATATCACTGAGGACATGACCTTAAATAGAAACGAATGGAGGTCGCGTATTAGGGTAGAAGGCTAGTAGGCTAGTAGGGATAGGTTGATGTCTTGCCTTGTGATACAATAAGCCCGTAGATTAGTCGTGTTATTATATATTATGTTGTTATTGGCCGTCATTTATTTTGCTATTTGTATTGTATTTATGAGTTTCCAATTGCTTTCCACTATAGTCGTTCTTATATCTAGTTTTCTGTTTTGGCGACTGATATATTTGAGTTGAGGGTCTTCCGAAAATAACCTCTCTATCTCTATAAGGTAGTGATGAAGTCTGCCTATATTTTACCCGCTCCAGACCCACTTATAGGATTTTGCAGCGTATGTTGTTTTAAGAGTGTTTTTGCAACAAATCATTGTTTTTAATATTGATATACAGATATCAATACTGTATGTTCATGTTTTTGTGCTGTAGTTTTTCTAAAATATATAAATAAAGAAAGCAACCCTTACAAAAAATGACGCATCATAAATAGTTTATTTTTTAGGTGATTATGCCTAAAATTGATAGGATAAAAATTCTATAACAATATATCCTGAAACTACTTTCTTCATTTTCTTGTCATTGGCTCATTGCTCTTGCACCTTTATCCTCCTTTGAAATATACAAACAAACATCAACGCAAATATTAGTTAGAGATCCAAAGGACTAGTAGATGTAGAGATGGATGATGATTTCACTTAAAAATATTTTATCTCAGCTATTAATTTTTTTTATTACCTTTTTCAAATACTATTAATTATAATAATGTTTCTATATCATTGATGATTAATCGCGGAATTATTGAAAAAAGTTTACTTTTGTGTTTCTTAGTAATAAAATTACAAATTGAAGATTCACGAGACTTACTCCCTGTAGATACATAGGACTTATGCCCTAGGTTTGGGCTTACGCCTGACCATGTGCTGCGTAAAATGCCTCGTGCCGCACCCCCCTTTTAAAACATTGCTCAGTAGGCAAGTGTGGAAGAAAATGACACTCTTCTAGTCATGATCATTCCTTTCCCTAGCCAGAACTACAATAGTGTTTAAAACTAGTCTTAACTTTGTGTGAGGACTAGGAAAAAGGTTCAAAAGATGCTCTATCCTTTCACCTAAGGAATGTCTATTTCCCCAATTCTTTCCTCCCAAACCAACCAGTGGAGGGAGAGAAACATACGTTTCCACTATACTTCCTTTTCCTCATTTTCAAAGGAGCTCTGTGTAAAAGTGTCTTACAATGGACTCCTATTCTCAACCTTGGAAAACAGAAAGTGTCTATAGTCTTTTTATTTCACCCATGCATAATCTTTAGATAGAGATGATGTTATAAGTTCACTTTCAAGAACCCAGAAGAACCATGCAGAATCTCACAGTAAAGGGGCATCAAACTGAACCAATCTATAAGGTCAAAATGCATGCCTAACTCCAGGCATAATCTTTGAGACTCTTACCTTTGTTCGCACACACTTTAGATATTACCACATATAAGTGAATATTGTCCTTATTGAGAATTGTGTATTCAGCAGTTTGATCAGTGGAGGGTGATTTTGAGAGCATCACCTTTGTGATAGTGTATGACCATTCATGGCTACCTTGACAGAGCAACTGCGCTTTAGCCTTTGATCATACTCTTTGCCATTACGGATTGTAGCAACTTCCTTTTCCACGGCTGCAACTTCCCTGCGCATTCTTTTGGCCTCAATCGCCATTGCCTTGTTTAATGTTTCAACCTTCTTTGCCAACATCTGCATATTTCACATGAAGACAATCTAAATGAGAACAAAACAAATGGAGGGGTTGCGTGTGTGTATCTATGTTCTCGCTTATTGTGGAGTTCAGAGAAACAGAGCATGAAACCTCAATGGCATCATCTTTGTCTTTGAGACTATGATCTTTCTCATTGCAAGCTTTGCGTAGAACTATAACCTCTTTCTGAAGCATATCGTACAATGCTCCAGAGACATAATATTTATTTTCCAACTTCATTTTCTCAGCAGCATCCAAATCTCCATTCCCATGTGCAGTTACTATTTCATTGCTATGGGACTCTCTGCTGGTACCACTACGTCCATTTTCTTTCTGATCCGTAAGCTGGACTGGCGTTTCCTTACCCTCTGATCTGCTGCCGCCATCAAATGCACCTGACATGTTCTTTGCTTGTTTCAACAATGAGCTAGCATCATTTGACTGGGATGAACCAGATTGAAAACATTTTTTTCGTAATAAAGAACCATTTAAGGGTCTAGACAAATTTTCAACTCCTCCAAGGGACATACGCCTTGAACGCATATTGCTTATGCTTCTTCCTTCAGCTGCAGTGCGAGAGGTAACATTTAAAGGCTTCTTAAGCGTTTCTTCCAAAACTTTAAATCGCAATTGATACTTCTCCTGCGAAATCAAGGATATCAGATGCAATTGGTAGCATGTGCACAATAAGTGCAAAGCAGCATTTTTCTCTGAACCATTTATTTTCTCACCTTTAATTGTGCTTCTGCCTTTGCAGCACGCTCTGCAATTGCCAGTTTATCTTTAAGCTGCTGCATTTCTCCCTGCAAAAACATATACAGAAGGATATACATTCCTGAATGTCGAGCATCATCCCTACTAAATACATGTGAAAGTTCATATAATAAATCTGAGATCCATGAGGCACTTGGTTATAATGACCCCTGTTAGAATAGGATTAGGAACAAGAATAATATCTACAATCCTACTTAGAATAGGAATAGGAATAATATAGGGGAAATTTTACATATATATAAAAAAAAGGAAAAAAAGTTTACAAAAGAAGTAGCTCATATTTTATTTACATAAAAAATAGCCCAAAATCAGCAAAACTATACATGACTATACAATATAGTTTGTCAAAAGTTATAGAAAGTATACACTACTATACAATGTATACTACTTATACATGAGGCTATACACTAAATATACGTTACGATACATAAATGTACACCGACTGTACGTGCCTACACAACAAGGCTATTTTTTGGTAATTATTTTATGTGAAGTCACTTTTAGTGTAATTTGCCCAATAATATATCGAATCCTACTTGGAAAAGGATTGTATTATAGTATCTTAGTTGGAAAAAGAGTCTAATATAGTATCTATAAATAGGATCCCAATGCCTGAGGAAATTGTTAGTGCTTGTCAGCCCTAACAAGTGGAATCAAAACAGGCCAAGAACAAGTGTTCATCTTGGCGGGTTCATTTCTAGCCGCAACCTATTTGACAATAATGAAGATTTTGTTGGAGAAACTTTTTCAGAGAAGTTCCTTGTGGTGAGACATGGAATTTGCACAGGAGATTCAACCTGCTGAAGATTGTATGAAGGAGGTGCAGCAAGTTTATTTTGTCAGAAATTCAGGCTAAAGGAAGACTTTTTGGGGTTTTGCCCTGAGTTTCTTACCATGGTTGGAGTTTTCCTTTTAGGAAAAGGAAAACAAAATTTCTCCATATTTTGACAAATCTTTTCTCTAGTAGGAAAAAGTTTATAAAGTCATATTCCTTCTAACTTGGTAACAACCATAATGTAGCCATAAGGACTTGAGGGTTGTGTGTAGAGAGAGAAACTGTGAGACACTAGTGCATGTGAATCTCTTTGTATTTTGAGCGAATTGGTAAGCATATTTCTCTCGATGTTGTGTACTCTCTTTTATATAATGAATTGCTCATCTTCTTTAGTGGATGTAAGCTGGTTGACCAAACCACGTTGAATTATTGTGTCTCCTTATGGTATCTTTCTCGTTTATCTTCATAGTCATGGCCTTCCGAGGTTGCTTTGCTAGCTTTCGCATGACACCTAATTTTTGTCGGTCCTAACAAGTGGTATTAGAGCATCTACGATCTTGATTGAAAATAAAAATTAAAGAAATTCCGCTGCCAGTGGGCAACTATGACTCATATATGCCGTCCGTTTGGCAATTGGTTATATCAACAAAATTAGGGCCAATAATATATGCATGAACCACATACTCAAGAGAAGAAAACTTAGTCAAAGAGGCCGTCGTGCATCAATTTCTGTCAACTTTTTAGGGTTGTTTTGTGTCAATCCCATACCCGTCAGTGTTTTTGTAGCACTGTGTCATCTTTCCGATGACTACTTTCTCATATCTAGTTTGTGTAGCACTATGCCATCTTTTCAGTGGCTACTTTCTTATTTGTGTTGGGTCGTGCCATTATTCTGATCATATCCATACAATCTCTCTTTTCCAGTAGGGTTGCACCATCAATATGATCCTACATATATAATTTCTATTTTATAGTAGGGTCGTGCCATCATTCCAACTCTACCCATATAATTCTCTTTCTCAGTAGGGTCGTGCCATCATTCCGACCCTGCCCTATAATTTTATTTTGCATTTTATGACCATTTTCAGCCATCAAATCTAACAGTTCGGCACAATAGCAAGCTCCGACCAGTTTTAAAGAGACTTTCTTGGAGCAATTTTGAGAAATATAGGTCCTTTTACATTGCACTATTACGACAATTAACATATGTTTTTTCAGAAAGAGTAATTCAGGTAAGCTAAAGTATTCATGCCTGGTAAAATTTTCTTTCTTCAAGCCATTGTTTTACGGGCATTACTTTGTCATTGGCATCTTTCCAGTCATTGGCAACAACAACAGCTACTCTGTTTGCAGAAATCTTTGCACGGGCTAGCTCACGATCTAGGATTCTTTTCTCCTCCTACAAATCATGTATTTAGTCAGCCTCAACATATGACAGATACTGAATTTACAAATAGGAAGAAAAACATAAACAAGATATAAAGAAAGAATAGGTTGTGAAGTTAACATCCACTTGCATTTAGTTCTTGCACTTTTCTCTGGTATTCTCGTACAGCATTTGCTGCAGCTCCACCAGCCAATACAGCTTCCTCAAGCTCCCGCACAGTTTGTGCTAGTTTTTCAACCTCTGCAACCTTCTGTCTATGCATTTTGTCCAATATCTTATTCTCTTCCTGCAATGGGAATCTAGACACTTACATCGGATTCTCGATAATGACAGCTAAAATAAAAGTACGCTTCCAATTAATATCACAAAATGAAGGAACTTTAGTGCCTACAAAACCTGGCATATTTCTATCTGCTTCATTAGATCTTGATTTCTATTTTGCAGGTCATCAACCAAAGCAGCCTTTGCCAATGCCATTTGAACAGTTCGTTCTACCTCCAGTAGAGCGGCTTCTTTTGATTTTGTAAGTCGGTCGAGTGCTTTATTGTCATCCTGCAACTTTGCTATCTGCAACCGAAGTCACAAGAGGCAAACTTATAGATTTTGAAAGAGATAACATACCAAACTTCACCATGGTAGCAACATGAGTAATTCTCAAGAATCGTGAAGAATACCAAAGTCTACGAGTACCTCTAATCTGGAAAGTTTTAACTCTGCTTCCAGGGGTGTGATGATTGCCGCAATGGGCGGCATCTCATCATCTTTCTGTGCAGCATGAACTCTCCGAAGAGTGGCTTCAGCAGCAAATTGTGCAGCCAGCACTGCCTTTTTCTCATCATTTATTTTCTTAATCTCAAGATTCTGAAATATGAAAAGGTCTCAATAAATCCTTAATTCTGAACTGTTATGTGTTAGGCTCTAAATTCTTAGTTAATTTCCTTCTCGCAGTTACTTATAGCAGGCTGTTTCACGGTCATAGAAGAACAGAAAAGGGTAAGAAACTATTCATGAATATTGAGGACATGTAGTAACAGTAGCAAAACATGTACCTTGTTTTCAAGAAGAACCTCTGTTTTTTTCAGCTTTTCATCTACTTTCTTTAGCTCATAATTTAACTGCAAAAGCATTCAAGAAAAAGGAAAGAGTACATCAATAATATAAAAACACCTCTTTGTTATTCTATTTTCCTTTTTGTTCCTTGACAAAGTGACAATGCATTTTTAGAAGTACAGAGTACAAATATAGTGTTTAACGATTTGGTGCAACTGTGAAACTCTACAGATAGGTACTGAATGCTGCTGGTTATATGGTTCTGCTAGAAAAACCAAAGGCACACGTGCTCAATTGTCTGAAGCTTAAAATTGCATAGTGATATTTTGAAATCTGATCGCATATTCTTTAGCAGTCATCATGGAAAGATATGAACCTTACTCGTAAAAATGTCATAAAACTGATTCAAATTTATAAAAGGACCACAATAGTTCCACACAAACTTTATTTGAAAAGGCCAACTTCAAGCCCCCACCCAAGTGAACCATTATGTTCTTTTAAACCTCTCTTGTACAGTGTTACAGCTCTTTAACCAAGATTTACAGACTCTTGGGCACCAGACTTCTAAGGAGCTAACTTTTGATACAGATAATCAGCTATCAGATTCCAGAGATGATGGCATCTTAAAAAAGATTTTCTGACTCGGCCTTCCTGATTTGCTAACTTTTCATATGGATAAATAGTTATGATATTCCATAGATGATGAATTTCAAGACCAGGGCACACTCAGCAGCTTCAACGGCAAACCAAGTCATCGGGTCATAAATATTCTTTTGATTCAGTCTTCTATGAACTTAATCAACAATTCAGTCTTTATGAACTTTATCTAAAACTCAGACTTCTAAGAACCGCTTTGTTAATTTGATCCTTCACTACAGAGAATTAAGCTATTTACAAGATTTACAGACTTTTGGACACCAGAGTTCCTAAATTGCTAACTTCTGATATGGAGAAATTCAGATTGCAGCAACAAGGAAATTTTGCCAATAACAGGTCAAACAATAACAACATACCCGGTGAATCCCACAAAGTAGGGTCTGGGGAGGGTAGAGTGTACGCAGACCCTACCACGATCCTATGGAGATAGAGAGATTGTTTCCCAAAGGACCCTTGGCTCAAGTGGATCCGCCCAAAGTAAAAGAAGAAAACAATAGATATAGAATAACGGCTAAAATGAAGAACAATGTCAATTCTACAAGAAAAAAATAATAGAAGTAGCAGAATAATTGGAGCAGTAACACACAACCATAATAGCAAGACCAATCCAATGACAAACTTAAAAACTGTCCCAATGCAAGACAATATTCTAACCCTACTAATCTTCTACCCTAATACGTGACATCCACTCTTTTCTATCTAAGGTCATGTCCTCGGTAATATGAAGTTACGCCATGTCCTGTCTAATCACCTCTCCCAGTTCAGGAGCGCATCTACAGAATAAAGAGAGCACACACCATACTGCTACTATATTAGGGCCTCTAGCTTTCACTGAGAAGAAGAGATTACTTTCGACTAGCTTTTTCGATCTAGCCCTACCTCTTCGCGTAACTCCTAGATCCAACTGCTCGCACCTCTTAACTGGGGCATCGATGCGCCCTCTCTACACATGCCCAAACCATCTCAATCTCACTTCTCTCATCTTGTGTACCACAGAGGCCACTCCCACCTTCTCCCGAATAACCTCATTCCTAATCTTGTTATTCCTAGTATGTCCACACATCCATCTCCACAACATGCATAGTTTTTGACAGGCCAGCACTCCACTCCATGTATACAATCACCATTTTGTAAAACTTATCTTTAAGTTTAGGTGGTACCTTCTTATCATACAATACTCCAGAAGCAAGCCTC
>JAOTQR010000011.1:8101114-8123056 GCA_025774065.1 Solanum ossicruentum
TTTTATTTGCAGGTGAGGTTAGTTAATAAAACAGAGGAAACTCTGCCGAAATTCCGGCAGGTGTCCAGGTCGGTTAATGAGGAAATTCAGATAAGTATGTGTCTAGGTGTCCCTATCGGGCACTGGTCACGACCCTAGGTTGGGATGTGACACCTGCAATTTCTAGACATGTGGATTTTTTATTAACTAATACTTCACTCATACAACAAAGATGGTCTAACCACCATCCTGTAAAATTTACATTTGAGTTTAGGTGGTATCTTCTTATCACACAATACATCAGAGGCGAGCCTCAATTTCGTTCATGTTGCCCCAATACGATATGTGACATCATCGTCGATATCGCCACTACTCTGGATGATGGACCCAAGATATTTAAAGTTTTCTCTCTTGGGAATAGGTTGAGTGGAAAGCCTCACATGAATGTCTGCTTCATCCCTCGTCACATGGTATTTACACTCTAAATATTTTATTTTGGTCCTGCTCAGTTTGAACCCTTTGTATTCTAAAGTGTGTCTCTAAACCTCCAATCTATTATTAACTTTAGCCCAAGTTTTGTCAATCTGTACTACGTTGTCTGCAAATAGCATACACCATGAAATCTCCTCTTGAATAGACTGTGTCAGCTCATCCATCACCAAGGCAAACAGAAAAAGGCTCAACACAAATCTTTGATAAAGTCTCATCTCAACAGGAAAATACTCAGAGTCTCCTCCCATCATTCTTACCCGAGTTTTGGCTTCATCTTACATGTATTCTATCACCCTAATATATGTCATTGGAATACATTTCACCTCTAGACACTTCCATAAGACATCCCTCGAGACATTATCATAGGCCTTCTCGAGATGAACAACAAATGAAGGTCCTTCTTTTTTTTCCTATATTTCTCCACTAATCTCCAAATAAGATGAATTTCTTCAATAGTCGACCTCCCTGGCATGAATTCAAACTGATTCTCTGAAATAGACATTTCTTTTCTCACCCTCATCTTCATCACTCTCTCCCAGACCTTCATTGTGTGGCTTAACAACTTGATACCCTTGTAATTGTAACAGTTTTGAATATCACCCTTATTCTTGTAAAATGGAACCATTGTACTCCTCTTCCATTCATCGGACATCTTGCAGTCATCATGATAGCATTGAATGCCATTTTTTACCATGTTCCTTCAAAAATCTACCGGGACCTCATCGGGTCCAGTCACCCTCCTTTTCTTCATCCTACTAATAGCATGTCTAACCTCCTCAATTTTGAACTGCCTACAATAATCAAAATCTCAATGATTATCGGAGTGTGCCAACTCACCCAACTCGATATCTCTATCTCATTTTTCGTTTAAGAGTTTATGAAAGTAAGCTTACCACCTCAGCTTAATGGAAGACTCATCCACCAACACCTCACCTTCCTCATCCTTGATGTACTTCACTTGGTCCAAGTCGCACACTTTCCTTTCTCTCTCTTTAGCAAGCCTATGCAATCTCTTTCCCTTCCTTTATCACTTAGATCCACATATAGGTGCTCAAACGCTACTGTCTTAGCACTTGTCACCGCCATCTTCACTTCTGTCTTTGCCGACTTATAGGTGTCCCTCAGCCTTCGTTTTTCATCCTCATCCCTACACTCCAACCACTTCATATACGTAATCTTCTTAGCTTTCACTTTGTCTTGCACTTCATCATTCCACCACCAATCACCTTGACGTCTACCAAAGGTCCCTCTCGAAACTCCTAGTACCTTGGCAGCTACATTTCTAATGCAACTAACATTAGTGTCCCACATGTTGTTCACATCTCCGCCACTATTCCAAACCTCTAAACCACTCAGTTTTTCTTCCATGTCTCGTGAAAGGGTAGGAGTCAGGCTTCCCTATCTAATCCTCTATAGGGCATTACCTTTTTCTGTTTTCCTCTCTTAATCTCTAAATCCATCACTAAAAGTCTATACTGAGTGAAAATATTTTCACTGGAAATAACCTTGCAGTTCTTACAAAAGCTTCTATCGGCCTTTTGGAGAAGTTATAAGTAATAAATCTGAGTCTTAGCTACCGTACTATGAAAAGTAATCAAGTGATTTTCCCTCTTCGGAAAACATGAGTTAGCAATAACTAACTCAAAGGTTTTGGCAAAATCCAAGAGACGTCCCACCTCCATTCCTCTCCCCAAAACCAAAGCCTCCGTGAACATCTTCAAACCCGTTTCTCAACGTTTTGGACATTGATCAATTGGTGATTTAAAATTATAGATACTATTTAATATTTAACTAATTAAATATTTTAATTATTTTAATTTAATATATGTACAAATTGGTAATTCAACTTTGCACTTTGAAGTTTGAACCTTTCCACTTTTGAAAATACTAGTGTCTGACAATGTGTGTTGCATATTTGTTCCATGTCAATTAGTATAAATTAACTTTAAAAATAATATATAGATAATATTCAGTATATAAGTAACGACTAATTAAAATTTTGAAAGTAAAATTCAATAACTTGTATATATACAATCAATTGAATTAATTTGAAAATTTTCTTATGTAGTTTTTCTAATATATCAAATATTTACAATGACATTTTCTCTGCCTTTTGATATCTCAACAACAAATAGTTTGAATGTGAACACGAGCAACACTACTAAAATTGTGTATATACATGTAAAGTTTGTATCTTTTATACTTCTAAAATCTCATACATATGTCACGTTTTCCTTCAAATCATATTGTAGTCTTTTAGAATAATAACTTTTAGAAAATTAGTACCTAATGTTGAAATTCAAAAGTGAGGAGTGCATAATTGCAAAGTTAAACTTGAAATGCAGAGAAAAAAAAATAAGAATTAGTTAGCAAACACAACTCAAAAAAAAAAAGTCGATATATTAGAAGCAAAACAAATTCAAGAAAGACAATTAAAGAAAGTTTAAGAGGTAAGAAAATGATAAACTAATTCAATGAGTATGAAAGGGATTAGCTATCCAAATTTGTAACGAAAGAAAAGTAAGGGAGGATAACCATGATTATAAATTTGAAAAAGATAACCATGCGTACAGTTTAGGATATTTGAAGTTGTAAGACTGTAAGACAAGTAACTAGGTCAAGCCTAAGCAATTGAATAAGTGATGAAAGAGTGACGTTCCAAGCTGCATAACTAAGAAAATTTAACACATAAAACTAACATGTTACATCAAGATAATGGGAATTTAACTGTGGGTAAATGTCTATCTAATGCATTTTGGAATTGATTTCATCTATAATAATTGATGGAGGACATTTTGGTAATCCAATGTATGTTGAAAAATTGGTTGACATTGTGAAAAGTATTAAGTATAGTGTATGGACAAGGCACTAAAACTATTTTGTACACATTTACTAATTTCATTCATTCCTCTCTTGGAATCCATCGGCTCCACCATAAGCTTTTCCGTTTACTGCTAAGATCATCGATACTCTCATTCATGGTTTTTATAATTTTCCTTTGAAGTCGAAGAGCTGAAGCAAGAGCATTCCTCTGCACACTTGACTTCTTCTTAGGCTCTATTTCCTGTAAATCTCATATGGAAAAAACCGCATTGAGGATCCAGTGGTTTCAAAGTTAGTGTCTCGTCTAGTTACGTAATGCCACGAGAATACATACCCTGAGCTCCTGAAGTTGTGCTTCCGTGAAGCCCCCATCTTGTTCGGTTCCTGATTTTGCCATTAGTTGAACAATCCAGTTTGCAGCTTCACTATAGTCTTGTTGTGTAGCCCGGAAGAATTGCAGCTTTAGGTTCTGAATGAAGGACAAGGCTAGCAGACCTTCTCTATCAAAGTAAGGATGAGCTAAAGCTGCCTTTGCACTAATTCTTTGGCGTGCTTTGAACCGTACCATAGATGTCAACAGCTCCCACCCTATCCCTCCATCCAAATCTAACAACTCAAACCCTTTCCTAAGTTCAGGGCCAGCACGAGCCTCTACACTCTGTCTCCATGAAACCAAATCATAGTCACATCTCTTAAGTTGTCGGTTGAATTGAATGAGACTGTTGTCACTGCGTAATCCTGGGAATGCCTATCATGGTACAAACAACATGTAGATTCAGAAATATCACCATTTAACCTATTTCTCAATGTAACACTCCACAATCTTGTACATGCAATATTCAATTCTATTGGCTTCAGTGACCCATATTGAAATAGGTAAGATCACATTGAATGGGCATTTTGTTTTAAAATATAGCGAATCCAGAGATCTTGGATATATGAGCTAAAGTAAAGGAGAAAGGAAACCAACATTTGTTCTACTTGATTCTAGAGTATATTTAATTAAAGGAACCTCTCAAATCCTGAACAAAACAGGTCAACCATGGTCAAGTGAATATGAGCCTCATTAGAAATATTAGAAGTGAAAATTTCAAAAAGAAATATTTTATAACTCAAAAACTGGGGATAAAATATTAACTATCCAAGTTTTTAAAATAACCATACATCCCCACTTTTCATATTCAAAATCCAGTTTCTTGAATTCCCTCCCATCTCTCTTATTCTTCTTCGCCTTCTTTTTGTTGTCATCATCTTTTGTCTTCTTTTTATTCTACAATTTTTTTTTATTTTTGACATGAAGATTGGTGGAGGTGATTCGGAAAACACAATTTTTTGGGGCAGTTCAGGAGACTGAAGTAAAATCAACAACGTAACTAAGTTGTTGCAAGCAACTACCGAGTTATATTACAACAACTTTGATACTAACAACTATGGAAAGTGTTACAGTTACTTAGAATTTGTTGAGTTGTTGCAATAATTATTGAAGTTGTTGTAATACATTCAATAGTTGTTTGCAACAACTTAAAGAAGTTGAATTTACTGCTGAAGGAGGAAGTAGAGGGGAGGGAGAATTAACTACTGAAGGCGGAAGTAGATAGGAGGCAGAAATGTGGAGGAAGGAGACCGTGGAGGTGGCAAAAGAGGAGGAGGTGACAGGGTAGGAAGAGGTGGTGCTGGTGGTGGTGAGGGAGATCAGGATGGGGAATGTAGGGGCCTCTGTGTATACAAAAAAATTTGGGAGCTTTCAAATTAATTACATTAACCACTACTCTCAAAAAAAAAATTTTTTTAAAAAAAAATTGGGGTTAGGGGAAGGGGAAATGAGGAGGGGATTACAATATGGGGAATTGAACCCTCACCAACAAGGTGGGAGTTTAGGTAGCCAACTAATTGAGCTACTAAGATTCCCCAATCTCAAAAGAGTTGCACCTACCCAAAAAAATAGAAAATGTGAGACACCTTTTCTCAAATAAATGATGAAAAGGCCACCCTTAATTGAAGGACCCTTGTTTCTAACCTAATATCCATAAAGTTACTATTTGCAGATCATCATTCATTTTCTTCCTCATGTAATTGTGTAACAACAACATACCCAATGGAATCCCACAAGTGGGGCCTAGGCCTCATGTACTTGTGTAAATCATGAAATTATATTGGGCTTTTCTTTCTTAGCCCGCCGAGAAAAAGTTCTTCCGTGCCCAAGAATAAGTGTGTGGACTTATTTTCAAGTTCAAGAAACCTTTCAAGCCTTTCAAGCCCATGAAGCCCAAGATGCAAAGTTAAAGACTCTTTCCTTCTAAAAAGGGGAAATATTGTTCTTATTTGTTTTCTCGGTAGATTTTACTTTCTTTATTGACTCTTTCTTTCTAAAAAAAGGGAAATATTGTTCTTATTTGTTTCCTTGGTAGATTTTTTACTTTCTTTATTGTTTACTTGTAGAATAAGGATTTTCTTTCCTTGCTCTTATCTATTCTCTTACCTTATTAGAATAGGAAATGTAGTCATCAAAGAAGAGATCCTAGGCCTATATAAAGGGTTCTGATGCCTTGTAAAAGACATAGTTCATGTGTTTTAGATAGCAACAATTAGAAATAAAGAGATTATATTGTATTTCTTCTTCCAAATCCTTGTTTTCCATTACAAACGAAGTGGTGATAGTCCTTATCTTGTTCTCAAATGTGTGTGAGGCTTCTTAATCATGTTAATTGATTTCAAGCGGTTACTTTTAACAACATAATACCCAGTGGAATCCCACAAGTGGAGTCTGGGGAAGGTAGAATATACGCAGACCTTACCACTACCTTCGAGAAGTAGACAGGTTGTTTCCTGGATCAAACGGTTACTTTAGGAACCACAAATCATTTGATCATTCAAGAATGCATCTTCTCATCCAAAATCATATCACATATTAACTTATTCTGAAGTCATTGCTTCTTTTAGAACAAGTGAGTAGTTATTTCATAGGTCAGAATCTCATCTTTAAGCTCGTCTTAGAAACACTTGATTCCATGTTCTACATCACAAAATACATCAGTTTTTTTATATCAAACTTCCAACCATTGTTTTTTCTTTGAAGTTCAACATCCTGATTCCTGGTTGACAAGTTCTTTGTAAACTCAGAGAATCACATCATGGACGCAAGGGAACTGATTTTCTCTATATTCAGATGAGAAAAAATAAAAGAAACTGACATTCACTTCA
Source organism: Solanum ossicruentum (assembly GCA_025774065.1). Taxonomy (NCBI): domain Eukaryota; kingdom Viridiplantae; phylum Streptophyta; class Magnoliopsida; order Solanales; family Solanaceae; genus Solanum; species Solanum ossicruentum. The sequence goes on from JAOTQR010000011.1 coordinate 8,107,610, forward strand.
TTATGTTTCTTTTTATTGTTCTAGAACTCAAATATCTAGATTCTCCCAGAAAAAAAATTAAAAGTAAATAGCTTTTGATTTGAATCTAACCATTTGCAGGAATATGAGACCGATACTGTAGATGTCAAATCGGTCTGGGAGATTCAGCTGTTAAAAAAAAGTAGCATAACAAAGAGTTGAGTTTACAGATTAAAAAAATAAAATAAAAACGAGGGGTAATGGGCCAAAAGTGAGTGATTGGTCATCAAACCTGCCATAGAACTGGGGAAAGTGCAGTTGCTACTGGAGCAGACGGTGCAGAAGGGGTTTGTGTGCTCATAATGTATTGCTCTGGTGCAGCATATCTTGACCCAGAAAAGATAGGCAATTAGAAAAACAAATAAACCAAATCCCTAAGTAAAAGATCCACCCATGCAAATATACCAAGTTATAAATGGTATTACCTCACAGTCTTCCTAAAACCAGATGATTAGTAACACAGAATGCTCTAACCAGGTCTATTTTCTCTTCACTTTTTAATGGTACAAAGATAAAATTTTGAGATCATACCAAAGATTAGTATAACAACACAATTTGGTCCTTTACACGTGGGATAAATAAGAGATCAATTCACTTCTTTATAATTGAATAAGGAACATGATCATTCATACTCTGCACATTGCTTCCTCGTGTAAACTAAGCTAATATAATTAAAACTAACAAGCAGAAACATGCCATTCATCCAATCTCAAAGTCATCTGATTTCTTTCAAATGTGCGAGGAAACACTCATTCATTATGGTACATAACATACCAATTAAATTAGAAAATCCTGATATTTCATCACTCAATTTTTTTAATTTACGCATATAATTTTCGATTTGTTAGCTTGAACATTCGAGAAAGAACACTTTCAACGCTCAAATATATAGTTGATTTTCCTGGTAGTCCCCTAAGAGCTTATAATTTTAGCACTGATGATTTATTTGGCAGGTTTGAGGACATCTTGTTATAAAAATCAAATGCGAGATTAACAAAGAATTGGAATTCAGGAAATATGTAAAGTGAAAAATTGGACATGATTCGACGAGCAAATTGGCATCGTATTTTATTAATCCATGAAAGCAATTAATTTTTAGTTTTTCTCATATACATCACATATGAGGTGAACTCGTAGTATTTGATGCTTGCATTAAGAAACTAAACATACATAGGAGGCAAGTTCTTAATGAGCTCTTGGACTTGAAAGGTTAGTTACTTTTTCCATTCTTGCTATCAAATGCAGGATAACAGAGCCCCTTAATTTAATTTCTACATATTATAGTAATTATTATGATCATTTCATATCACAGTTTTATTACAAAAAAAAAAGTTTTATACATTGATCATGTAAACATTATTAAATGTTATCTAGAAAAACACTATTTATTTTCTCTTATATTTTCTCTCACATACCAGACCAGATCTCTGATTCATAGTGCAACATTTAAGTCAATATATTACAACAGTTCATGGTATTAGAATAGGAATAGGAATATATAATCCTACTTAGAAGAGAAATAGGAGTAGGAATAGTAGTAAGAATACAAATAGTAAATAGTATCCTACTTGGTAAAGGTTTGTATTGTAGTGTCTATAAATAGGATCTCTGTGTAATAATGTAGAGACACGATTAGATAATATTCTTCTCCAATATCTCTCGCATGGTATTAGAGCTTCTACCATCTTGGTGGAAAATCAAAAAAGTTTTCATTGCCGACGGGCAACTATGACCCATATACGCTGCTCGTCTGGCCATTGGTTATGTCAACAAAGCCGACGGGCAATTATGACTCATATACGCCGCTCTTCTGGCCATTAGTTATGTTAACAAAAGTAGGGCCAATGATATATACACAAAGCCCATATTCATAGGAAGAACCCTCAGTCAGACAGGTCACCGTGCGTCAATTTCCAGTGATTTTCTAGGGTTATTTTATGTCAATCCCATATCTATCAATGCTTGTGTAGCACCGTGTCATCTTTCCAATGACTACTTCCTTATATCTAATTTGTGCAGCGTTGTGCCATCTTTTCGGTGACTACTTTTTCATATTAAGTTTGTGTAGCACCATGCCATCTTTTCAATGACTACTTTCTTATATCTAATTGTGTAGCACCATGTCATTTTTCCAGTGACTACTTTTTCATACTTAATTTGTGTAGCACCATGCCATCTTTCCACACTACTTTCTCATATCTGAGTTGCATAGCACCATGTGTCTTTTCAATGACTCCTTAGATTTGATTTGTGTAGTCCCATGCATCTTTCTGATGATTCTTCAAATCTGATTTGCGTTAGGCTGTACCATCATTTCCACCTTACCATACAATTAAATTTTTCAGATTGTGACCACTTTCCACCATCAAATCTAATTACCCGGCACATGAGCATGTTCCGACCCATTTTACAATGAGTTTCTTGTTTAAGATCTACTCATCTCTTGATTTCGAGAAGATCCACATATTTTATACCAGATTTTGAGCACTTTCCAGCAAGCATTGCACTGTTTCCGACATATTTGAGTTTTTCTACTGTGTTTTCTTTCTATTTCAAATTACTTTAGCAAAAAAAAATAAAAAAGACAAGGTTATACTTAGTTATTTGCGTTGGATTGGAGTGATGTTCTCTCCCATGGCTAAAATAGCAAGTCTCGTTTTTCTATCTATGGTTGCCATGTTCCATTGGCCTTTTAATTAGTTGGACATTAAGAATGTTTTTCTCCACAATGACCTCAAGCAAGAAGTCTATAGAACAACCACCTGATTTTGTTGTTCAGGGGGAGTCTGGCAGCATTATGTGTCGATTGTTTAAGACACTTTATGGTTTGTAACATAGTTCTCAAGCTCGGTCTAAGATGTTCAACATTGCAATTTCAAGAATTTATCACTCTGTGTTTTATCAATATTATGCATCAAATTCAGTATTTCATGAGAAGATTATGCATATTGAGATTATCAATTTTTTGAAGTTGGGTGATCAACTTGCAGATATCTCGCTAAGCCCCTCACCGGTCCTCGTATTAATTACATTTGTAACAAGCTAGGTACATATGACTTGTATGCACCAGCTTGAGGAGTGTTAGAATATGAATAGGTATATACAATCCTACTTAGAAAAGGAATGGGAGTAGGAATAGCAATAAGAATAATGGTCAATAGTATCCTACTTGGTAAAGGATTGTATTGTAGTGTCTATAAATAGGATCTCTGTGTAATAATGTAGAGACACAATTCGCTAATATTCTTCTCCTATATTTCTCACACAAGGTACCTTATGTCTTAGCTACACTCGGGGGGATTTGATATCTCAAGATGACAGGTGAAAACAAACAACAACATAAAAGACCCTCATCTCAAAATCATCCCTGACAGGTGAAAACCCAGATTGAAAGTTGAAGTCAGAATGGTAATTACATTACCCTAACAATAAAAAGGATGGAAAATGCATGTTCTTTTATTTGATTTGATTGGAGATGTTTCTTAAATGAATAACAGAGAAGAATGATAAGACATCCATATGAGCTGAGAATTATATTATGTCACAAAATTTAATTTATGGAAAGTTTTACCACTTCAATCAAGGAGATAATTAGTTCCAGGAAACAAATGTGAAGTAGGTCGCAGAATAAAAATTATAGATGTTATTAATGTAAGTAATAGAATGTCCATTTGCTGGACAAGAAATTTCCACTCATGCATACACAAATTTGTCAGTTTGCAGAGTAGGAAACTACCTTGGATCTAAAAGAAACTCCTTAGGAATATAATTGATCCCTACCCTCAAATCCGCTGCAGCACCAAGATCAATTATTTTGAATGCACGAGAACCTGCTTCAGAGAGACATTAGTTACACCTAGAGAATCGAACTCAACCACACAATATTAACAAGACAGTTTACCTTCAGAAAAAATTATATTTTGAGGCTTAATATCTCTATGTACTATCCCTGTGGAGTGAAGACCATCCAAAGCAAATAGGAGTTGTCTCATAATTGTTTGAATGATTCTATTTTCTCTATCCAATCCCTTGGGCAAGTCCTGAACCTCTCGAAGGATCAATGCTTCTACCTGATGATTTAATAAATCATGACAGAGCCATTAAAATAAAGAGAGAGTTTTAGAATAGAATAATGGTGAACTTGTGTATTGCTCAAAGAATACAATGATATAAATAATGAGAAGTACTAAATAACTATGGTAACTAGATAATCAAATCCCCATAAATCAGCTAGACTACCATAAATACAATATTGCATATCTATAATGATTCTATAACAATAAGGTTGATCTATCCTTTTGATTTTGAATCTGATTGGATAGGATTATCCTTAACACTCCCCGTCAAGATTGAGGATCCGTTTAGGAGACCAATCTTGGACTTATTGAGCAGAAACTGTTCTTGGACAAAGAAGTTATAAGAAGTCACAACCTGATCCTTCGAAGAGATACAAGAGAATCAAGAACATCTTTTTTAACCAAATCTCTAACAAAATGGAGGTCAATCTCAAGATACTTCATTTTGGAGTGAAAAACTGGAATTGACATGTGTACATGGTAGAGATATTATCGTAGTATATTGTGAGAGTAGAACTGAATAACCAAGTTCTGAAGAAGAGATTTAAGCCATTGAACCTCGTCAATTGTTGCAGCAATGGCTCTATATTAAGCTTCAATTGATGATCTAGTGACGGTTGTCTGCTTTTTGGAACTCCAGCTAATTGGAATATTGACTTAAATATTATTAAAAAAAAAAAAAAAAAAAAACAGAAGTCGATGTTCTATTCTATGGATCACCGGCCCAATCGACATCAGAGAAAGCATGAAACTTTGAAGGAGGTAAGACCAAAAGCAATAGTAGATTTCAGATATTGTAGCAGACGCTTAAGAGCCAACCAATGATGACGATTAGGACAATGCATGAACTGGGAGAGTTTGTTAATAGTAAAGGCAATATCAGGCCTTGTAAGATTTAGATATTGCAAACTTCTGACAAGGTAGCGATAACGGGTCGGTTCAAAAGCTTCTTTGATGCACTGTGACTTGAGTAAAGAATGTGCAGAAGCAATTGGAGTAGGCACTTCTTTCGCACCCTCTATGTTTGCATGCTGAAGAATCTTTCTAACATAATGATGTTGAGTAAGAAAATGCCTTTTGAAGTTTTATATACATCAACACTAAGAAAGACAGACAACTCATGGGAATCCTGTAGTGAGAACTGAGCTCCAGGGGCTTAAATAAACTATTTGATAAATGATGAGTTGTTACCTGTAACAATGAGATCATCAACATACACAAAGAAATATCAGCATGTGGTACCTTGACGATATATGAAAAGAGAGTGATCACTTTGTGATTGCCAAACTTCTAGGTAAATGATCATAGCACGTTGTACTAGACCATTATGGCTTGCTTGAGTCCGTAAAGAGCCTTGACTAATTTACAGACATGGTGTTGTTTGGCTGGATCAGTGAATGCTGGTGGCTGTTTCATGAACACGTGTTCTTATAATAAATCATGTAAGAAGGCATTATTTACATCCAATTGAATTAGAGGCCAGGAATGTAATAGCTAAAGTGAGAACCACACGAATTGTTACCGGCTTAACCACTGGGCTGAATGTCTCACCAAAATCAATTCCAGGGCGGCAGTTGTAACCCTTCGCAACCAATCGAGCTTTTATTTTTGAAGTGAACCATCTGCATTCATTTTGACTCTAAAAATCCACTTACAACCAACTAATTTTTGTTGAGAATCTGGAGGGAATCCAAGTACCATTATTAATTAATGCATTGAATTCATAAGACATAGCAGAGCGCCACTCAGGGTGTGCCAACGCTTGTCCAACTGTTGTTGGTTCTACTAAATTTGGTAAAGGATGTTTGTAACATGGTGAATAGATTTAGGTCTGTAAATGTTATTTTTGGAACGAGTGACCATGGGATGAGTGTTTGGCAGTAAAGAAGAGAGAATACTATTTTGTGTTGGAGAAGAAGGATCAGTGTTCATAGTTGAAGAAGGATCAATGTTTTCCATTGAAGGAGAAGGATCACAAGGTAATGACAATTGTTCAACGGAAGCATTGAAAGACGAGGATGACGTAGGAAATGAATTAGATTGGAATGGATAGTGTGAGAAGATTCATTAGAAGAGATACCATAACAATTTGCATTGGACTGAGAATTTGAAGGATGATTTTTGTATGGAAAGACATTTTCAAGAAAGACCACATGATGTGAGGTAATGTACCTCTTTGACTTCAGATCATAGCAAAGAGTAACCAAGAAAGATGCAGGGGACAGACTTGATATCGAATTTTCGACTTGGTATAATGACAAAGGCAAGGAGCCAAGGATAACAGAGGCAACCAAAGACATGCAAAAGTTGATAATTGGAAGAATGTTTAAACAGCTTTTGATAGGGAAAAGAAAATTGGAGAAGTGGCATGGGTAGGCGATTAATAAGGTAAGTGGTTTTTTAAATGCAAAGGACAAAATGAAGAAAACGGGGAAGTTGTTTGTAGTAACGTAAGCCAGTTTCAACTAAGTGATGATAGTGACATTCTGCGTCCCCATTGTGTTGTAGGGTGTGAGGTGGTGTTTGCAGATCATTTACTCCACATGATTGAAAATATTTTGAGTGCAACATATTCTCCACCCCTGTTGATGTAAATTGTATTTATCTTAAGATTAAAGGTATTTTTGACAAGTTTTTGAAATGGTGAAAAAATGTTATACCCATCTGATTTAGCCTTTAAAGGAAAGAACTAGATATATTTTGTGTACTGATCCACAAAGATGATAAAGTAACGAAACCCATTAATTTATTGCATAAGGGCAGGACCCAACAACAACAACAACAACATACCCAGTAAAAACTCACAAGTGGGGTCTAGGAGGGTAGAATGTACGCAGACCTTACCACTACCATAGAAGTAGAGAGGCTGTTTCTTGGGAACCCTCATCTCAAAACCCGTACGCAGGAAAGAACTAGATATGACAAAAGGAAGGGAAGGGAACAGTAAGAGCGACTAATAATGACAGTATGTAAACAAGATAAAACTAACACATAATACGACAGGCAATGCGAACACATGATAAAAGCACCTAACCCTACCATTAGCTTGCTACTCTAATTCGCGACCTCCACTTATTTCTATCTAAAGTCATGTCCTCGGTGAGATCAAGTTTCGTCATATCATGTCTAATCACCTCCCCTCAGTACTTTTTCGGTCTACCTCTACCCCTCCGAGTATCTTCCAAAACCAACCTCTCGCACCTCCTAACAGGAGCATCGGTACTCCTTCTCTGCACATGTCCAAACCATCGCAATCTCGCTTCCCTCATTTTTTCGGCCACCGGGGCTACCTCGAGCTTCTCCCGAATGGTCTCATTCCTAACCTTGTCACTCCTGGTGTGACCACACATCCATCTCAGCATCCTCATCTCTGCGACATGCATCTTCTGAACATGTGCCTTTTAGAACTAAAATGAAACTAAATATCCTATCATTGGGATGGCCAAGACATTGATAACGGGACTCTGATGAAAGCCAAATACCGAAGCAAATAGGTTTATTGGAAATCGCAGGGGACAGAAACTTGTACAAGGATTGATAAGTGAGTTTTTGAACTTAATCTCCCCCGTGAAATTTGATCCTTTACAAGAAAATAGTTACAAAATAAATCAATTGAAACTTTTTTAGAAGTACAGAATTGTGATACAGATACAAGATTAGTTTTAGCGTAGGGAACACATAAAACACTAGAAAGATGGAATTTTTTGGGCGGGAAAGAAATAGTACCAGAACCAACATGTGAGATAGACAAACTCGAGCCATCAATTTACTGCACTTTGCCACTACCATCATATGGTGAATGAAGAGATAAGTTGCTCAAGTCATTAGTTATGTGATGAGATGCACCAGTGTCCCACAACTGTTGCTGATCAGATGTCAAATTCACATTAGTGTGGTGCGCTTGAGAATTCTATAAAAGCAAGTATCTAAAATAGTCATGTGCTCGATAACACTATTTGACATGATGCCACAAAATTGACATTGTACTTTGGCTTGAGATCCAATGATGCGAGAATGTAGTTTTGGCGCAGAATTTTGAGACTTACATGATGAGAAGTTTGCTGGAATACCAACGTTAGCATTTTTGTATTGAAAATACTGATTTGTCTTCCCTGAATTACCTTGTTTTTGTTGATATGGAGATCTAGTATTTGTACCTTTGCACACATGATTTGTTGTGACTGCAATGGTGTCAAATGTGGGATCTGTTTGTTTCAAATACAATTCATGAGCCAGTAACTTTTCTTGGAGTCATCAAATGATATGATGGAATCTCTGGCATGAATAGTTGCAACAATATCTCGAAATTCAGGTCTAACACCACTAAGAACATGAGCCATAAGATTTATATCAGTACCTGGGTTTCCACACAAGGAGTGTTCCTCAGCAATTGATTCGATCAATTGAAGATATTCCGTCACTGGACGTTAATCTCTCTTTGCTCTAGATAGTTTGTCATGCAAGGATAAAACCCTCATAGCTGATTTGTTTGCAAATGCCATTTGCAACTTAATCTATGCCTCCGCTGAGGTCCTGGAATCTAAGATGGTATTCATTACTGAAAAGGATATGGAAGCAATAATGGCTGCCAAGATTGACTGATCCTGGCAGTCCCAAAATTCATAATCAGGATTAGAGACTTGTTTGTCATCTTTTTCCATGGTGATTGGAGGTGACGCGTTCGCAGTAGTGACATAACCTATAAGATTGTGACCACGAAGTAAAGGAGTAATTTGGGCTCTCCAAGTGGGGTAGTTTTGGGAGTTAAGTTTCAAAGAAAGTTAAGAGCCATTGATGAAAATCAAAGTTTTCCCAGACAAGTCAGTAAGATTAGTTGTGCTAGAGGAAGCCATGAGAAAGAAGGGGGAAAATGATTATTTAGAAGTAATTTGGATCACTACTCTGATGCCATAAAGAATTTTAGAAGAGAATAATTCGGAACTTGTGTATTGCTCAAAGAATACAATGACATAAATAATGAAGAGTACTAACTAGCTATGGTAATGAGATAATCAAATCCCTACAAATCAATTAGACTACCATATATATAATATTGCATATCTATAGTGATTCTGTAACAATAAGGTTGATCTATCCTTTTGATTTTGAATTTGATCGGATAGGATTATCCTTAACGAGAGAGAGAGATCAGGAAGGGGAGAAGAAATCAGATATTAACATTTGCACAAAGGACTTACAACAAAAACTACAGCCAACCAAAAGCTAGTTATGGTTGGGCTTTCTTTATATCCATCTTTCTCATTGGCTTATTCCAATTTTTTTAATTTTCTGTTCCAATACTCAATAATTTGTCTCAGAAGTTCTCTAAGATAATATCTAAATATCACACTGATCTCTAGACCATCATATAATCTCGACTAAATATAAATGAAAACAGTCATGACAAACACCGGATCCAAAGTGTACCCATAATTAACCAAAAACACTAGTTTCAACTAGTTGTTGTCTGTGTCAATTATTTTCTTTCATTTGCTAAATTTGTATGGAAAGGCCAATTATAAAAACTTCCTTCCACAATGTAGAGCAAGTAAATTATGTAATATGGGGGTCATTTGGCTCATAATAAAAACTCAAAACTAGCCATAGTGTTGAGATAGAGAGCTGATTAGTAGTTCTTAAAGGAGTTAGTGAATGTCTTGGATAGTTACTAACTAATCTGTTAGAGTTACTAACTATAGTAGAGTTAGTTAATCAATCATTAAGCGACTATATAAATAGACTCTTCTTGCTGTATTAAGTCATCCTTTTTTAAAATAAGAAAAGGAGGAGAACTATCATCTGTATTACTCTCTCATTGTTACCAGTTTTTCCAATTCATTTCAATTGTCTTCATGGTATCAAAGCTATGACTTTCACTCTTTCAAATCCATTATATTGGGAGGCCTAACGAGTGACAATGGTTCACAGTCCGATTGCTAATTCAAGTTACCTTTCAAAGAGATTCTGCATCTACTTATTTCGGGATGAAGACATGTCGGTCTTACAATTGCTAATTGAGGCCTAAGGTAAAGCAGTAAAGGGTCATTGTTGATTAATTGTTGTTTGTTGTAGACAGATTTGTACTCCTTGAAGTCAAATCTACAAGATTTGTTGTCCCAAATCCTGGTCAAGAATAGCTCGTTGAAGCAGATTTCTTGTTGAAATTGGGGTGGTGTTGTGTGGTTTCCAGATTCTGAATTGCTTCCACTACATAAAAAGAAAGTACAGACAGGCAAGATGAATAACAATAGAGCTGGAAAAATTTCTCAGAACCAAGGTAGTGCTTCTCTGAATGATGGATGGAATACAAGAATTTCTCACTCAGAACAAGGTAGACTATAATCACCCACTGTTTTTGAATCCTACTGATATTAGTGGTCTAAGTCTCATCTCTTTTCAACTTCTTGGTACTGATAATCATGCACTATGAAGTCGGTCAATTAAGCTTGCTCTTCTTGGAAGGACCAAAATTGGACTCATAGATGGTACTAGTAAAAAAGAAGTGAATAGGGAAGAGTTTTGGGAACAGTGGGAAAGGTCAATGCAGTTGTTCTTTCTTAGTTAATGAATTCTGTGTCTAAGAATATTCTTAGTGGAAATGCTTTTGCTTCTAATGCATATACTATTTGGGAAGACTTAAAAGAAATGTATGACAGAGTAGATGGGTCAAGAAGATACAACTTGTACAAAGAAATTACTACTCTACAAGAGGGCACTGCATCTATGGCTGCTTACCATACCAAGTTGAAAAGTCTGTGGGATCAATCTGAGGCTTTAGTGCCATTTTCAACTTGTGACTGTGAAAAGTCTAGAGCTTTCGTTATTCATATGAATCGGCATAAATTGTATCAATTCTTACGGAGTTAAATGATTCATATCAGCAGGCAAGAAGTCAGAACTTGCTGATGACTCATCTTCCTAGTCTTAATAAAGCTTATGCATGGTTGTGGGAGATGAAGCACAAAATGTTGTGGTGTCAACGAACATCATGTCTTCAAATAGTTGAGATTCTTTAGCTCTATATTCTAAGACTAGTCAGTACAATGGCACCAGTGGGTCACTTGAAAATCAGAAGTTCAAAAAAAATGCTACTCTGATTTGTGACTTCTAATAAATGTAAGGGCACAAGAAGGAATTTTGTAACAAGCTAGTGGGGTACCCCACCTGATTTCAAATCAAAAAAGAAAGGGGGTTAATAATTCTTCTTCTGGTACTGCTGGTAATGTGGAATAACAACATTGGGATAGCTGGTGAGCATGAGATACATCAAGCCAACTTCATGTATGGTTTGAATACTAACATTCCATCTACATGTGAGAATAACTATGGAGGTACTGATGAGACTAAGCACAATAATCAAAGAGTAAAGAATTCTGAAAATGTGCAAAAGGGTTTGCAATAAAGATTTACTTTTACCAAGGATCAATTTGATCAAATTCTTCAGATGCTAGGAGCTGATTCAGCTACATCAACAAGCAGGGCTAATAAAGTGAATGCTGCAAACTGTGCAGATAAGGCTTTGTTAGTTTCTGAAAATGGTGAAGTTTGGATATAGATACTGGAGCAGCTAATCCTATGGTATCAAACTTTACCAGGCTATTGAAGGGGTCTATAGTTAAAACTAAGAATCCAAAGGAGGTGCAGCTACCAAATGGTGAGATGGTTCAAGTTACTCATTTGGGATCTTGTGCTCTGTCAGCCAATAGTGTCATCACTAATGTATTTCATATTCCTCAATTTAGGTACAATTTATTATCAGTTAGCAGAATCATCAAGGAGTTGGGATACTCAGTTACCTTCTTTCCACACTTTTGTGTTTTGCAGGAGCTTAATAGTGGGGAGGTGAAGAAAATTGGTGAGGAAGGAGGATTATACTGGCTGCTTAAACATTTAACTACAACAGAAGGGGAGCAGTTGTCTACTTTTTCTGTGAAGGATGTGTAAATAGAAAGTCCAGTAATCAGACATTGAGCTTTGGCATAAGAGATTGGGACATATATTTTGGTGTACTTAGTAAGGTGTTTCATATGCGTCATGATGAAATATGTAGAGCGTCGAAGTGCTCAGAGTGTCCTTATGCTAAACAGACAAAATCAGTTTTTCCTTCTCGTACTATAAAAGATGTAAACAACTTTGACTTGGTACATTTTGAGCTATGGGGTCCTTAAAATACAGCTACATTTGATGGGAACAAGTATTTTCTCACAGCTGTTACTGACCACTCCAGGATGCCTTGCATATTTTTACTGAAGCATAAGTCAGATGAGTGTGTTTCAATTATATTGTTTTTACAGTTTGTTAAGACTCAGTTTGATAAAACAGTCAAGATTGCTAGGACTGATAATGGAATTGAGTTTGTAAACTCAGCATGTGAGATCATATTTTACAGAAATGGGAATAGTTCATCAGAAATCATGTCCTTATACTCCTCAACAAAGCGGTGTTGCTGAGAGGAAGCATAGACACATAGTTGAGGTTACTAGAGCTTTAAGGTTTCAAGCAAAAATACCTTTGTTTGGCATCAGTGTGTATTGGCTGTTGTTTATCAAATCAATAGAATACCTAGTGGAGTTATTAATAATCAAACTCCCTTTTAGAGGCTATATTCAACGAAACCAACTCTTACTCATCTCAGAGTCCTAGGGTGCTTGTGTTATGCTAAAAAACTGACAGAGCATGATAAAATGTTACCTAGATCAAGAGCTGCAGTACTCGTGGGTTATTCTGAAGTTCCGAAAGGGCTTGTATGATTTTATGAATAAAAGGTTCTTTGTGAGAAGAGATGTTGTTTTTAGAGAAGATGTTTTTTCTTCTGCAAAAGAAGACTCTTCTGCTGAACACTCGGTGTTAATGGATATAATGTCTAATTCTAATGTTTTATTTCAAGGCGGTCAAAGGTATATGCCTGTACATCAGTTAAGTCAGAATACACACAATGAAGACAGGCATGAAATCAGTATTCCTGAAGATTTGAATTCACAACAATATGTTGCTCACGAACTTGTTCAGGCAGAAGATCATCCTGAAATACAGGTAACTGCTCCTGATATGGTTAGAGCTGAACCTGCTGTACCTAACAGGAGATCTACTAGAGATAGACATACTCCAAAGTGGATGAAAGACTTTATCTCACTTAACATTACCACAGAGGTCTCATATCCTATGTGCAACTACATTTGTTATAATCATTTATCTCCTGCTTACCAATCTTATTTAGTTGCTAAATCTAACCCTGCAAGAACCTACCCCTTATGGTGAAGCTACAAAGAATAATAGGTGGGTAGAAGCAATGAAGTCTGAGATACAGGCTTTGTTAGATAATAAAACATCGGTTGTCACAGATTTACCAACCGAAAAGAAGCCTATAGGTGTAGGTGGGTATACAAAATCAAGTATAAATCTACTAGTGAAGTAGAAAGATTTAAAGCAAGGCTTGTTGCAAAGGGGTATAGTCAACAGGAGGAAATAGATTATTAGAAAACATTTTCTCCTGTAGTGAAAATGGTAACTGTTAGGACTGTGTTATCTATTGTTGCTGCAAAAATTTGGCATATCCATCAAAATGGATGTGTTCAATGCATTCTTGCAAGGGTGATTAGGAAGATGATATTTATATGACTATGCCTCAGGGTTTTTCCAGTCAAGGGGAGAAGGTTTGTAGACTGATCAAATCCCTGTATGGGCTATAACAAGCCCCAAGGCAATGGAATCACAAGCTCACTGAAGCACTTACCAGTTTCAAATTTCAACAAAGTCAACAAGACTATTCTTTGTTCATCAGGAGAAACAATAAAGGGATAACTTATTATACTTGTACATGTTGATGATATGCTTATAACAGGTAGCAGCCTTAAGCTTGTTGAAGACACAAAGAAAGCATTACAAAGTGCTTTTAAGATGAATGATCTAGGAAAACTTAAGTATTTCTTGGGAACTGAGTGTACAAGATCCAAAGCAGGATTCTTATGCACCACGGGAAATACACTTTGGAACTTTTAGCAGAGGTAGGCCTATCTGCAGCCAAACCAGCAAGTATTCCTGTTGATTGTAATGTCAAACTCACCTCTAAACAGTATGGTGAACATGTTAAACAAGGTGTACTGGAAGATCCTTTAGTAGATCAAACTATATATCAAAAGATCATTGGAAAACTATTGTATCTCAATATGAAAAGGCCAGATATATCTTATAGTGCTCAAAGCCTCAGCCGATTTCTTCAACAACCTAAAAGATCGCATATGGAGGCTGCTATGAGGGTCATCAGATATCTTAAAAAACAGCCTGATCAAGGTTTAATTCTGTCCAGTAGTTCTAATGGGAAGATCACAGAATTTTGTGATGCAGATTGGGCATCCTGTCCAATTACCAGAAAATCTGTGACAGTTATATGATTAAACTAGGGATTCTTTGGTTTCATGGAAGGCTAAGAAACAAGCTACAGTTTCTAGAAGCTCAGCTGAGGCTGAGTACACGAGTCTTGCAAGCATAGTATCAGAACTTGTGAGGCTAGTTGAAATTCTCAAAGAATGTGATGATGATGTTCAGTGACCAGTTCAGATTTACAGTGACAGCAAAGCGGCAACTCAAATTGCTGCCAATCCTGTGTATTATTAACGAACCAAACACATAGAAATCCATTGCCATTTCATTAGAGAAAAATTACAACAAGACATGATCATGGTCAACTATATTCCTACACAAGAACAACTAGCTGATGTATTAACTAAAGAGATGTCAAGATATCAGCATGAATACTTGTTACCCAAGCTTGGAGTTTTAAATATCTTTGCACCTCCTAGCTTGAAGGGAAGTGTTGAGATAAAGAGCTGATTAGTACTTCTTAAAGGAGTTAGTTAGTTAGTTAATGCCTTAGATAGTTAGCTAACTAATCTGTTAGATTTACTAACTATAGTAGAGTTAGTTAATCAATCATTGAGAGACTATATAAATAGACTCTTCTTGCTGTATTAAATCAAACCTTTTGAAAATAAGAAAAGAAGGAGAACTATCATCTCTACCACTCTCCCATTATTACCAGCTTTCACAATTCATTTCAATTGTCTTCACATAGAGAAAAGAATTTACATCATTAGTGTGTCAAATAGTGCTGTGAACAATTAAGTGCATAAATAAAATATTCCTCTCAGAGAAATGAACAGAATTTAGCAATTCACCATTCGGAGCAGCAACTGAATAAGAGTCAGACACAAGAAATTACAATCATTCAAAATGATGAATATAATAAGTCACATATGGGTATCGGGAAAAATGAATACAAACTATGTAACTGTCAACCTTGAAACTATTGGGTCACAGGTGTAATAATTTTGGATATGCTATACACACACACACA
>JAOTQR010000011.1:8134864-8205861 GCA_025774065.1 Solanum ossicruentum
ATTGGAATTCTTAGAAACAAATACCAGGAATGAGAACAGTGTATCAAATAGATCAGTTCTGGAATTTCTGACGGTGGTAACGATGCGTGATAGCGATAATGATGTTGGAACTAGGTGGGCAGGTCGGTGTTGAGGAGAGCAATCCAATGACGCCGGAGGTGGTGAACACCGTGATGGGGTTAGTTTTGACAAATGATAACCCATTGGTGGTCAACCAGTGCGGTAGTGGAGGAGATATGATCGAAAAAAAAGGAAGAAAATGGGTTTTGATACTGCTGGATAAGGATACTCAGTAGTAACTTATAATTTTCTCACTGGAAGCTCTGATTCCATGTGAGAAATAGAGAAAAGAGTGAGAAAATTAAATTGAGAGAATTTTGTTTAGAGAGATACTTGGATTGAATGCTAAACAAATGAGAATGACCCTCCTATATATAAAAGTCCTTAAGGGCCGTTTCTAGCCGTTTATGGCCGTTGCTACAGTGCCTGCTACAATGCCCGACCGTTGCTACAGTACTATTCTAATATTATTCTAACAATACCTATTTGCATTTTAAGGGATGTGTGTGTGTATTGTGAGAAATAAAGACTCCAGAAAATTGTAACACCCCGACTTTCAGAATGTCTAAATTAACTCGTACCTTCATGGAAAGACAAAGAGGGTGAATAATAAATTAAGTATGATGGTATGTCATATATTAGGTGTTTAGGGGTAGAGCCGTCAATATGGGCTAGGCCCGTTGGGCTAGCTTGGCCTAACCCGTGATTTAGCAGGGCTGGGATACGATTTTTGTTGCCCAGTTAAAAGTAGGTGTTTTAGCCCAGCCTTAATAAGCCTGCTGATTTGTGGGGGCTTTTGCAGTATGGGTGCCTGTGGGCCGGATTAAAAAATAATTAAAAATAAAAAAATAGAGTATTAAAAATAATAAAAGTCCAAACTCAAAGTTCATTTAAAATTTTTAAATATTAAAATTTAGATACAAATTATATTTTTTATAATATGTACTCCCTCTATCCATCTTTACTTGTCATTGATTTAGCACAGGAATTAAGAAACAGTAAATAATATGAGCAATTTTTAGTAATCACTTTTTGAATATAGCAATTACAATGTCTTGGAAAATGTAACAAGAAAATACCTACTATAATTGATGATAAGGGTAAACTAAAAGTTAAGTTTGAAATTATCTTTTGATTTCATGAATTGGACAAGTATTGTTGGACATCTCAAAATAGTATAGTGGACAAGAAAAGATGGACGGAGGGAGTAATAGTAACACAAATACTATGTAATATTGTCTTGTTGCTATTTATTTTAGTATGTTTAAAATTATAATTTAATCTAAAAATTTATTAAAAAAAATATAAGAATAAAAATGTGGGGGCCCGGCAAGGCCCAGGGCCCACGTATAAATGGGTTGGGCTAGCTATTTTCTAGACCATAAAAAAAGGGGTCAGCCCCACGTGACCTGTCAAATTCTAAAGCCTGTAAGGGCTAGCCCGGATGGGGTGGACCGACCCGTATTGACAACTTTATTTAGAGGTCGTATCTCAAGTTTGAAGCTAAGCAAGCGGCCAAATAAAAGTTGGTGAAAGTTATCGTGAGTTCCTTTCATAAAGATTTCTCTGAAATTTGGGTCAATGTCTCAGAGGTTTCGTCCCAATCTACAGAGAGTTGTGGGTCCCACGACCAATCAAATCGAAGGTCTACGAATCTAGTTTCTAACACATCAAACAATTCATTCATACGACTAACATTCACATTTTCGTAAGACTACACAAGCAGGCATGTCAAGTGGACCCCTAGGTCGGTAGAGCTTTATAAAATGTTATCTTCTCCATTTTTACTCATTTTAACTCGTCTAAGACCCCCATACTCAGAAAAAATTCCCCCTAACCACTCCTATACATTAATAATCTCATCTTGGATCTTTAACGGAAATTGCTCTATGTTGCAAACTCATCACTTTGGTATGGTTTTCTTTGTGAACTGTGTAGTGTATCTCCATTGGGGTTGGGCAACATTGTTTTTTATTCAATTTGACGGTTTGAGTCCTATTCCAAGGTTTAGATCAAGCTAAGACCTTCCTTTCTTTGATTCTAGCTTCAATAAGTAGCAAACGGTAATTTGCAATGGAAATCCACATCTTTTGTCGAGTTCTAGTGGTACCTTTTATTCGTGTCAAATTCGCATTGAAAAAAAGAGATTTGTCCTCTCTTATAAAGGCAAAAAAATGCGTAAAGTCTCGTCTAGTACTATCTAGTCACTAACTAATCTAACAATCTAAGAATAAGTAATAAATTACGGAACGAGGGGGCAATATACAAGACGGGTAAAAAGAGTAGTAATGCTTGGCTTGATTCAGAGAAACTACAAACTACAGGATAGAAAAGAATATGTGTAGTATCAAGGAGGAATTTGGCAAAGAAGTTAATAGGTCACGGAATCATTGAAAAAGTTATTAAGGCTATTCACTTCTTTTGGCATGTTTCCTCAAAAGATTAGAGGCAAGATGATTGGGTTGCTATCATTGATATACTAGTAGCCATAATTGTAGGTGGTTGGCTGCCCAACAGGTTATGTTCCTCCCTAGGTATATGGGGTTGGTAGCGGCACTATGTTGGGTAAGACTAAGAAACTATTTGTACATGTTGCTTATAGCTAAATTCCTCGCTTTTAGCCTGTGGAATTATTATTGTTGCCCTTGGGGCTATTGTGACTTGTTGTAGGAATGTGATCATTGCCTAAGATGGCAATGTATTGCCTACGGGGCTATGTTGCCGCCTAAGAGGGCTATGAGTTGCCTATGGGGCTATATTGATGCCTAAGAATGCCATGAGTTGCCTACGGGACTAAATTGCTGCTTAAGAGGGCTCTGAGTTACCTGCGGGGCTATATTGCTTCCTAATAGGGATATGAGTTGCCTAAGGGACTATATTATGTTTAAGAGAATTAAATGTTGCCTAAGAGGGCTATGTAACTGCCTAAGGGGCTATTGATTAAGGTTATTTAGACTGAAATGGCTATGTAACTACCTAAGGCGCTATTGATTAAGGTTATTTAGACTGAACTGGCACCTTATGGGCTTATGGGGGCCTAGGTAGGTGGTCTTGTCATTTGTACCTACTGAGCTTATGGTGATTTAGTTAAATGGTTGTTAGATTATTTTGCTATGCTTAGATTCAGGAACAAGTTGATATGCTTATCTTATTCTTAATTCCTTACCTTGTCACATCGAGTATATTATGATACCTGCTCATTTAGATTATTGCCTTTCATACTTGATACATTACTTTGTACTGACGCTCCATTGTTGGGAGCACTGTATTCATGCCTCAGGTCCCGACAAATGGTCCGATCGACCTCCCAACAGCACGACTGACTTCTAGCAGGTTGGCCAACCCTTTCTTATAAAGCTGCCAGAGTTTTGAGGTTTGTTGACTTTTGTTGTATATGTGTTTTGGGTAGGCTAGATCCCTGTCTCACCAAACTTTACTACTCTTAGAGGCATTAAGACTAGTGTGTCGGTTGTATAGCTACACAAATGGCCATGTTGGCCTAGTTGTTGGTTTGTTAAAATTTGATAGCTGTTGTTGTATTGTCTTGATATATACCTATTTATAGCTTTTGTACATACATCATGGTGGCCTCAATGATCCAAATAGGACTTGTGTGTTAGTTGGTTATTTCTTTATATTGACTGTTGGGAATAGTTATCTCCTTTATAAAGTTGTTGACAAGGGCCTTGCTGGCGATTGTTTATTATTAGGCCTAGATATACCTGTTCGTTTTCTTCTTTGAGGGTGGCTCCTAAGTGCTAGTGGCAAGTGGTTCAGTAGTCAGCTCTGGCCTAAGTTTTGGTATAAGGTGCCAGTTGCGCCCCTTAAGTTTTGGGTGTGAAGAACTTGGTATCAGAGCAATGTCATATCCTAGGGAGTCTACAAGTTGTGTCTAATAAAGTCTTGTTTATAAATGTGTAGTGCACCACATTCCATACGCAGGAAGGAAGCTACAAGGCATGTTAGAATGGTTATCTTTTTTTTTCTTTACCTCGTGCTATAGAGTGGTGTCTTAAGGATTGAGTATTCAAGCTTATATTTGATACTTGTATGCAGAAAGAGATGACTGACACCAGACTGCAACTAGCCAGGAGCTAGACACAGCTGTAGGTGAGGGCATTGGCGAGGTACCACAGTAAGAGATAGCCAATGCTAAGACCAAGGGAAGGACATCTTCTCAGCTATAGCACAGGACCCAGTTCCACCAATAGTACCACCTTCAGTTACTCCTATTTCATCTGATCAGGATTTCAAGACTGCAGTGTGTATGTTGTAGCACAGTTAGTAGCTGCACAACGTCAGCCAACTGCGCCAGATGTTACTGGACCTTCCAAAGGGCCCAAAAATTCAAGAGTTCATGAGTTTCATGCCTTGAATCCTCCACACCTCCACAGTTTACGGGGACAGAAGCAAAGAGGACCCTCGGCATTTTATTGACCAACTTCACAGGATTTTCAGGATCACGCATGCCTCAGAGACTGAGTCAGTTAAGTTAGCAACATTTCAATTGCGTGATGTTGCAGTATTGTGGTACAATAGTTGGGAGAGATCCAGGGGAAAAGATGCACCTTTACTCACTTGGGATAGTTTTACACGAGCTGTCACAGGTCATTATTTGCCTCGAGAGATTAGAGATGCTCAGGTAGATCAGTTTATGAACCTCCGAAAGGGCAGCATGAGTGTCTAAGAGTACGGATTGAGATTTGATTCATTGGCTAGATATGGACCAACATTTGTTGATACTATGCATGATGGGATGCGTAGATTTGTGGGAGGACTTCATCCAGATTATATCGACGCTTGTAATACTGCTGCACTAAATGGTAATATACATATGTCACGAATTCAAGCATTTGCACAGGGCATAGAGGATTGCTGATATCAACAGTAAATGAGTGCGAGGGTCGAATTCAAGCATTTGCATAGGGCATAGAGGATCGCTGATATCAACAGTATATGAGTGAGAGGGTCGAGAGAGAGCAATAGAGGAGGACTAGGCCCACAGGTTCACATGGAGAGTTTCAGGGTGGTCCCAGACCCCAATATTCTAGTTGGCCACCTAGACCTTCAACACAGCCGTTCCAAGGTAGTAGACTTGATCGTCGAGGACAGTCAGGCCCAGTTGAAGGTTCATGAGCATCAGGCTCTCAGCAGCAAAGGAGCTCAGATCAAGCTAGGCCAACCCCACCGTGTTGTGCTACTTGCAGTAAGCTGTATTTCGGGAGGTGCAGGTTGGGCTCCACAGGTTGTTACTCTTGTGGACAAGAGGGGCATGGGTGGAGGAATGCCCTACCATAGGTGGGGTGGTATAGGTCAGCTGACCAAATCAGCAGTAGGTTCTTCCACATCACCACAGTCTATAAGGCGCAGACCCCAGGTTTCGACAGGTAGAGCCAGAGATGGAGCATCTAGTTCTGGTAGTGGCCAGAACCGTACATATTCACTAGCTAGTTGACAAAACTCAAGAGTCATCACCTGATGTTGTGCAGGTATATTGATTATTTGTTCTCATCATTTTTACGCACTAATAGATCCAGACTCTACTCTGTCCTATATTACTCCATTTATTGCGGGGAAGTTGGTTATAGCAGCAGAGTCATTAAATCGACCCTTTGTTGCGGCTACACTAGTGGGTGACTATTATTGTCTAGAGAGTCCTCGAGGTAGTATGATAGAAATCATTAACCATCAGACCATTGCTGACCTAGTAGAGTTAGGAGCTTGTTTGGATGGTGGTTTTTCGTGGCATGGCATAGTATGGTTAGCAAAAGAACCACGTTTGTTTTGATTGTTTCATTAATTTACATGGTATGGTATGATTTGGTTTGGTTTCATTGTTTTGTAACCATGAAAATCCTCATTTTCTGAAACCACCAAGTTGGTGGTATCCAATGGTTCTTTTATTTTTTTTTCCGATTATACCCTTACTTAACTTTAAAGAATTATAATTTATTCTTTATTAAACTTTACCCTAATATATCTCCTGCTTTTGTATCATTTTTCTCCGCGTCAACTTTTGAAGCTTCTCTTCCGCCTTTCGTCTTTTCTACCACGATTCAATTTATTTTTTGAGGTTCGTTTTTAAAATTTTCTTACTTATTTTTTTTGTGTTGTTTGTAAGGATTGGAGATATATTAGCTTGTTTTCCTACTTAATTCTATAATTTATTAAAAAAAAGTTTCACTAAAAAATATTAATAAATTTAATATTTATGAAAATTAAGGACATTTTTGTAAATTTACCAGTTACAATACAGTACCATACAATCAAATCAAACAAAAAAATTATCATTGACAACAGCAAACCATACAGTCTATCCAAACATTGTATTGTAATGTATTGTATAGTCCCATACCATATAGATTGTATGGTATGGATTGCTACTGTTTAATAATAATTTGTCGTTTAATTTGACTGTATGGTATCGTATCGTAATTGATAAATTTACAAAAATGTCCTTAATTATTATAAATATTAAATTTATCAATATTTTTTTAATAAAACTTTTTTAAAAATAAATACATAGAATCAAGTAGGGAAATATACAAGCTAATATATCTCCATTTCATACAAACAACACGAGAAAATAAAAAATAAGAACTTTAAAAAAAAACTAACCTCAAAAAATAGACTGAAACGTGAAAGAAAAGACAAGAGGCAGAAGAAAAGTTTCAAAAGTTGACATGGAGGGAAATAAGTAACACAAAAGTAGTAGATATATTAATGTAAAGTTTAATA
The DNA here is from genome assembly GCA_025774065.1 of Solanum ossicruentum. Lineage (NCBI taxonomy): Eukaryota > Viridiplantae > Streptophyta > Magnoliopsida > Solanales > Solanaceae > Solanum > Solanum ossicruentum. The sequence continues at coordinate 8,141,663 of JAOTQR010000011.1, forward strand.
AAGAATAAAAGATAAATTAGAATTATTTAACTTTAAGTAAGGGTATTATTGGAAAAAAAAAAAAAGAGAACCATGGAATACAACCAAATTGGTGGTTTCAAAAAGTGAGAGTTTTCATGGTTACAGAACCATGGAAAGCGACTATGCGCTATTGTTGACTATGTACCATCTATTAGGACGCGTAATTCAACACAGGCAAGTGTGCAAGAAATGGACGTTTTTCACTTGCTATGCATAATGACACCATGAAACCCAGACTATGAGATGTTTCATGTGTACTTGTTGCTATCTCATTTATACTTGCAAATATGATATGTATTATACCTGTTCATAACATGCATATATTTTCAGAGACTTTCTCCATGGTATATAACAGGGAGCACGGGTCAGTGATCTTGATAAGCTTTGGCTCACCCGTGTTGTTTCCTACTCTATGCAGATCCTTTGCATAGTGTAGTTGCTGTCCACGTTTTGATCTTGTTTGAAGCAGTTATGAAGCTTTAGGTGAGGTGAACCAACCACATATGTTGTGGTGGCACTTTGAGCTATTTATATTATGTTTCTTTATATTTGGGCTTTGACCCAAACAGTGTACTTCAAAAGTACGTAGCTTCTCCTTGACTTACTGTTGGGGCGGGATAGGTACTCCTTGGCATTACAACATACATTTTTCTGCCACTTTTTATCTATTATATATACTTGGACACTTACCTATATAGCTAATACTATCATTTTGAACATGAGTTTGTTGCTATCAAATGCTTGAGGTTCACCTAATCCAGCTGTCACTCTTTAAGTGGCTATCATGGCTCATGCAGTTGTATCGTGTCGAATAACATATTTATACTTTTTTAATAATGCAAAATGAAGCACAAGCATGAGACTAGGGCTAAAAGAATCTTTCGAGTTAACTCGAATTTCCACACAAAAATGAAATGACAAACTAAAGGATTAAACAATCCCACATACCTGCTGCAATCTCTTGACCAAAGTACTTCGCCTTGATTCTGCAAACTCCACTCAAATATCTGTCTCACATGCTACTGTGTTAGATTTTTCACAATGCAGCTAACAAGTAAAGCTTTCAGTAACGTGACAATCTTGAATATATAGAGACACACTCAAATGCATGAAAGAAAATAAAGTGAATTTGATGACTGCTAAAGAACTTGCCTTTCCATCTATACCCAACGTGAAAATGCTCGTCTCATCAGAACCAAACAGAACAGAACTAATTGCAGACTCATGTGCTGGCCATCCAGTAATTTGCAAGCCAGCAGACATATCTATCACCTGTTAAGGTTCTGCTGAGTATGCAGGCCAGCAAAGTTATGAGAGCATCTCCTAACTGCACAGATTCACTCTGAAATCCCATTACTCACAACGAGAGAGAGAGAGAGAGAGAGAGAGAGAGAGAGAGAGAGAGAGAGAGAGAGAGAGAATATAACAATAACAACATATCCAGTGGAATCCCACAAGTGAGGTCTGGGGAGGATAAAATGTGTGCAGACCTTACCACTACCTCATAGAGGTAGAGAGGCTGTTTCTGGGAAACCTTCGTATCAAAAAAATAGACATAGAATACGGGAAAAAATGTAAAAGTTTCTAATGCAAGGTACAAGAGAGGAAGGCTACAGACTCTGTTCACTAGTTCAGACAAGGATACCAAACATGTGTATCATTCCATCAGTAGCTGCAGCTGCTAAAAGTTTTCCATTGTGATTGAAGCATACTGAAGTAATTGGAGGTGGATCTTCACCAAGAGGAAGGACTGTCTTCAATAAAGTTTGAAGAGAGTTAGGTTTGAGAATCCTCATGCAGAAAGGAAAAGAAATGTTCTAGTAAACTGAGTACTTGGATACAATGGAACCCAATATAATCACATACCATAGCTTTCCAAGTCCTCATGTTCCAGACAGTTAAAGAAGCATAGCCCAAATTACCAATGTCAGTCGAACCAGGCCTGCAAAACTGTCATTTAGGATCGCTTTGGAGGCAAACAAGAACTATATACATTGCATTAAGCATATCAAAACTCTCACATAACAACACACCTAGGTCCCGTCTAGGGAGGGTGGGTGTGCATACGCCTTACCCCTACCTTTGTGGGAGTGTAATACCCCGGAAGTTAGAAAGTCAGAATGAAGAAAGAAGAGTGCAGAAACTGATCTACTGCAGGGTCTACAAGACTCATTTACGGGTCGTAGAATGGTATACAAACCATAGATGAGGATTGTAGACGCGACCTGGAAGTTGGGAAAATTTTTTTTTAAGTGAAGATCCATGAGCACTTACTCCTCCTTATGGACTGTAGATGGTCCCTCGTAGATGAGATTCAGAGAGTTTGAAAAATGGCTTTAGATAGGACGAGGGGTCTTGATGGGTCATACAAGGTTTTACGAGCTGTGGTTTGGCTGTTGTGATTTAGATTCAGAGACTTGGAATTTCAGTACATGGGTTATACGGACGAACAGGATGAGCTGTAAAATCTTCTACGGATCATAGAAATGGGTCTCGTGGTTTGGGTTTAGAGATGGACAGTTGCAGCTTTTGAACTTCATGAATGGATATGACGGGCCATAATATATTATATGGGTCGTAAAGTTGGTTTCGTACAAAAACATCAAAGACTTAATTTTGGAGCCTAACTTCCATGGACAGGGATCTAGGGTCCATAAAAGGAACTACGAACCGCAGATGACCCTCGTTCCAATTGGGCAGTTATTATTTCTCAGGGGTATTTCAATCTTTGCCCATCCTTTTAACTTCCATATTACTTCGTTTGGGGTTATTTTAAGTGGGATTTAGGGGTTCCTATCAGCTTAATCCCTCATTCTCTCAACTCACAACCCAATTAGAAAATTTTTCTCTCTAAAACTATCCTCCCAAGGCAAGAACAAGGCAAATTCTAGGGCTCATCAATTCAAGTCTCCCATTCCAAATTTTAAGCACGAATTCGACCTCAGGTATATGAAAATTTCAACTATGTACCCTCTTCCATCCATGGAGTCCCCATTTAAACTCAAATTCTTAAGTTTTGATCATAACTCAAGCTAGGGTTCTAATGATTTCTTATGTGTTCTCTTTAATTGCACTGAATTCTTATAAAATGATCTTCTTATGCATGATTTAAGCATGAATTGATGATTTTAAAGATGCATTTCATAAGTCCATACCATGCAAAAACTGTATGATTATGAATTCAACATTGTTGACATTCATGAACTAGGATTTGAAGAGAACTATGAATTTAAGATGCTTTTAAACAAATATCACAATGATTTCATGAAATTTAGACTTGCTTCTGATCGAAGCATTCTCATTACGATTTTACAAGATTAGCCAACTTCCAATTGAAGTAATTCCCACATGATATTATGATTTGATTGCTTTTGATTGAAGTGATCCCCAATGTGATACTATGATTTGAGATTTTTGCTGATTGAAGTCTTCTCACCATGACTTGATGCTTTCAATTATCTTTTGCTAGCTTGTTATGAGATCGTGACATGCTTCAGGAGCTATTCTTATGATTTCAAACTTCCATGAAAATATGACTATTACTAGATTCTTACTATTCTTATGATTTCAAACTTCCATGAAAATATGGGTATTACTAGGTTCTTACTAAAAAAAGCTATGAATTATGATTTATGCATGACTACTCTTGTTCAGAGTATTACCTAGCATCAAGTTGGATTAGAGGTGATTACCCAGGTCCTAGAATTATGTGCCACCGTAGGATGTCCCAACTGGACAAAGCATAGTTAGTAGATCCACGTAAGCTCATGATTAAGGTCCTTACCTAGGCAAGTAGAACCATCTGGTGTAGGGAAGACACTTGACTCCACGTTATAATTCACATGATTTACATCGGTTAACGGTACCTCACTCAGTTTATGATACGACTCTCAGTTTTGTCCATTGACCTTGTATCAGTTATCACAGTTATTTCATATACCAATGTCGTTACATGATTTACTTGGTCATTGCATCATCAGTTTTCAGATTCAACATGATATTTATAGCATTGACCGCATACTTCAATAGACTATATTGTTTTATAGTATAGGTTCAGGCGCTTCCCATCCAACTTGTAGTTTGTATTGGGCCCGATCAGCGTTGCTAGCTTTGCTGAGTCCTGATGTTCCGAGAACGTGCTGCTTATTTCATTCTTCTTAGACTTAGGTTGAGATTCAAATTTTGATTTAACTGTTAGCTAGCGCTTGTCCTAGTAACTCTTCCATATTAGTAAAGGCTTTTAGACTTCATCATATATTCAATCCATCTTGTCGTTTTAGACTTTTCTTTGATATAATGTTACTCTTCAAACTATCTCCGTTTAATTTTTGCTTCTTTATGATTTCTCTTATTTTAGTATACTCATGTATGCCATGTGGTTAGCTTGGGACCCTTGGAATTTTAAGCACCATGCTTACAACATGGGGGTAGCTTCAAGTCGTGACAAACTTGATATCAGAGCATCAAGGTTAAGTGTCCTGGGGTGTTTGAAAACTACGTCAAGTAGAGTTTTATCCATAGGTGTGAAGCACGTCACATCTATGAATAGGAGGCTACAAGGCGTTCAGGAATTATCTCACTTTTTACACGATCTCCTTCTAATTCGTGTTTTATGAGTTTCATAATCATGCCTCCACGACAAACTCAATTGAGAAGGAATGCAGATGTGAATACTAATGAGGAGCAACAAGCTTCTCGAGTGCCCATGGACCCCTTGGCCGAGCAAATTACACATCCCAAGTTCCGCTTTTAAGTGTTGGCCGAAGTCATGACCACTCAAGCTAATCAGGATATTGTTGCCCCGATTTATCCTTAAGTCAACACAGCTGCTATGAGGGTCCGAGACTTTACTCGGATGAACCCTCCAGAGTTTCATGGATCAAAAGTTGATGAGGATCCACAAGAGTTCGTAGAGGGTGTCAAGAAGATCATCGAGATTACGGGGGTGACATCTATGAGAGTGCTAACTTAGCAACTTATGAATTGATGCTAGTAGCCCAGATTAGATTCGAAAAGTGGAAGGAGAATTGGGCAAGGGATGTACCTCGTAGATTGGATTGATTTTGAGGGTGCCTTCTTAGATAGGTTCTTTGCGCTTGAGTTGAGAGAGGCAAAGATCCAGAGTTTATAAATTTAAAGCAAGTAAATATGTCCATGCAAGAGTATCCATTAAAGTTCACTCAATTCTCTAAATATGCTTCGGCATTGGTAGCTGACTTCAAGGCTCATATGAGCAAATTAGTTTCAGGCATCTAGAGGTTGGTGGTAAAGGAGTGCAAAACTGCCATGCTAATCAAAGAGATGGACATCTCTCGATTGATGGCGTATGCATAACAAATTGAAGAGGAGAAGCTCAAGAAGTGTGTTAGGGAGACAAAGAGGGCCCAGATGGTTCTCATCAAAGGTCCAGGGGTGGTCGTTCTCAATTTCGCCAATAGTTTAAAGGCCCGGCCCCATTTGTTGCTAGTGCTCCGGTGCCCGAGTTCAATAAGGATAAGATGTTTAACCCAAGGCCGCAAAGCGCTGCTTTGAGTGGACGCTCTTTCCCCACGTATCATAAGTGTCGCAGGAGCCATCCGACAAAGTGCTTAACCTATTCTGGTGCATGTTTTGGTTATGGTCAGTCCGGCCATGAGCTGAGGGATTGGCTTTCATAGGTACGTAGAGATGGAGATGTTCGCTGATAGATTTAGCCTAGTGCTTCTACAGGTCACCCAACTCAGCAGGTACGTCTTCTAGTTCAAATGGCATGCAGCGCCAAGGCAGGTTCTATGCTCTTCAGACTCGAAAAGATCAAAAGTCTACTCCCGATATGCTTACGGGTATGTTACAAGTCTTCCATCTTGATATTTATGCTTTGCTAGTTCTAGGGGCAAACTTGTCTTTCATGATTCCGTATGTTGCTATGAGATTTGGTGTAGTCCCTACTCTTGTCGTTGAGTCAACCCTAGCTAAGTATTCTTATAGAAATTGTCCGATATCAGTTTTTCAAAAAATTATTTCAACCGATCTAGTACAGCTTGACATGCTTGACTTTAATATCGTTCTTGGCATGGATTGGCTATGCTCATGCTATGATTTAGTTGATTGTTGAACCCGAGTGGTTAAATTTCAGTTTCCTAATGAGCCAACCATTGAATGCAAGGGTAATACTTCAACACCTATAGGTCGATTTCTTTCCTACCTTAAGGTGAGAAAGATGATTTCTAAGTGTTGCATCCATCGTCTAGTACAGGTTAAAGATTCCAATGCCAAAACCCCAACTCTTGACTCAGTCCCTTTTGTGAATGAATTCCCAAAAAATGTTTCTCGATGACCTTCCTGCATTCCTCTCAAAAGGGAGATTGATATAGATCTTCTCCTCGATACTCAGCCTATCTCTATACCTCCCTACCGAATGGCTCTCTAGAATTGTACTTGTTAAGTGGTAGTGAATTATATTCGCAATTAAAGTTCTTTGAATCGAGTTACCAAAGCATCAAACCACTCGTCAATCCGAGTCATGTACATTTTAGGAAAAACTGATAGTGGTGTAGTAATGACCTTGTTGGTCATTTTTCAGCTTATCTGTGAAAATTACTATTTTACCTTTTTGTAAGCTGCTTAGGACCTATTTTGAATTATCTGTATTGTTGGAACTGGAGTCCTGAGTTTTAAAAGTTGAAAATATGAGTTTTGGTTTTGTTGGAACGTAAGATATTGAACAAGTGAGTTTTTGTACCATTTTGAGTTTCGGGTGTCGGATTGAAAATCCGTCAATTCCATCAGCTCCAGAATGTCGAATCTGTGGTCTAAGAGAAATTATAAAATTAAATTCGAAGTTAAAATGAAGATTTAGACTCAAAGTTGCATTTTTAGTTGTTTCTGGAGCCAAAGTTTGACTTTGGTCAACATTCAGAGTTTGGAAGCTCGGATCGGAATTTCGATCCGGATGGTGAAACTAACGCTAGAAATGGTCTCGTCATACATTTTGGAGTTGCCGAGGACAGTTTTGGTATTTTGAGTCTTAAACTAGTTTATTTGAGTTGCATTGGTAATTGCGACGAGAAGGCCTCAAAATCGAAATTCTAATTATTCCGTCGCGTATGGATACATTGTTTGGTTTGTGAAATTTGGGTTCCGAATGAATTCCGAGGCTCCGTATCAAATTTTGGCCATAGTTGTCATATCTGGTTTCTGGTGCATCTATCTTCTTTTCTGCGTTCGCGGGGTACCTATTGGTGGTCCCCTCCTCCTCCTCCACGTTCACGGAGGTATATGACCTGCCCTCTCCGCATTCGTGGTATCACATCTGCGTTCACAGAGGCATTTTTATACCTGAACAATATTAAATCTGAAACCCACCATTTTTACTCCATTTTCAAACATTTCAAGCTTTTAGGGCGATTTTTTATGAAGGTTTTTGAGGAATTCTTTTGGGTAAGTGTTTCTAAAACCATTTTGATTAAATTCCATGACTTTTGTCTTGATTTTGTCTTGAATGTCATGATTTTGTATGTCAAAGATTGGGGGATTTTAGCCTATGATTTGGAAACTTCAAATGATGATTTATCCTTCGTTTTTAGCTCGATTTTAGAGGGATGTTCACCCACGAACTCCTTTCTCGCGTAGATTCATAATTGCATGTCAATTTCCAGATTCGAAAACTTCGAATTTTAGCCCTAAAGTTGACCATTTTGACCCTAAGCCTAATTCGTGCCAATATGGCATCAAAATTCATCTATTGATACGTAGTATCAATTTTTGATGGCGATTGATCGATTTGGTGATCGTTTGGAGGCTTGAGTTGATTGAAAGCTCGCCTGAGTGCAATTTCAGCATTGAGGTAGGTTTGGCTAACCTTTTTAGGACTGGTTTTAAGTTATTGAATATGTTCATGTGATAATTATAAGATTTGTATTGATTCATGAGTATGTGGGTTGATATGATAGGATTGTGATGTAAATATGATATGGTTAAGCCGAAAATCTGAGTAAATTGTGACTCTATTGATAGATTAAGATGAAACCTTCGAGAATTGAGATATTTTGGATACTATTGTGATAGTTTGAGACTCGTGTGATTATTTGGAAGGTGTTGTGGTAATCTTGATGGCATTTTGAGATACTTTTGAGGATCATGTGTATATTTTCGGGACGAGTGAGGTCTGGTGTTGTTGGTGCATTTGACTAGGATCGTGATGTAAATATGATATCGATTATGCCGAAATTTGAGTAAATTGTGACTCTGTTGATAGATTGAGATGAAACCTTGAGAATTGAGATATTTTGGATACTATTGTGATAGTTTGAGACTCGTGTTATTATTTGGAAGGTGTTGTGGTAATCGTGATGGCATTTTGAGATACTTTTGAGGATCATGTGTATATTTTGGGGACGAGTGAGGTCCAGTGTTCGGTGCATTTGACTATTGATATAAATATGTTGCTCTGAGACATGATGGATTGTGGTACTAGTTGTGGCACCTGTTATTATTCTCCATGGCTCTATGATAGCTATGTATCAATATTCTTGTCATGATGATTATACATATACATAATTTGATTTGCATCATTGACATATATTTATTCCACATTGCATTATACCGCTCCTTGACCCAGGTAGAAGGCAAGGGCAAGATGTTCCACTTTTGAGATGTAGCACTTTTCAAAGCCCTTGACCCAGGCAGGAGGCAAGGGAGAGATGTACTACTTATTACAAAACCCCTTGACCCTGGCAGGAGGCAATGGTGAGATGTGGTAACATCCCTTGACCCATGGGCAGGTGGCAAGGTTGAGATGTGGTAACACCCCTTGACCACGGGCAGGTTGCAAGGTGAAAGACATTTAGTATATCGCCTAACGAGACTCCCATAGGTTCTTTATACACTTATCATTGCATTGCATCAGTTACTACTAGTATCGTTAGTTTATTTTATTCTTATGTATATTGTTATTGTGCACTATGTTATTGTGCACTAACCGTTCTAATGCAAGCAATAGGATTCTTCGTTATTACATAATTGTTCAATTTCTCTTACCTAGTTGGCCTACTTTGTTTCCTCCTTGCAGATCAAGCACAGGGACCCCATCATGGTAGTTGATCTCATTCTAACAGAGTCTTCTTCCATCTATTCAGATATTAGCAGTGAGGCTCAGACTTCGAGTCATCGTGGATCTTTTGAGATTTCCTTTGTTGCGTTCTATGTCGGACATTGTATTAGATATTATCAGACAACTTTGCATTTTCATTTGAGACTTCGAACTACTTTAGATGCTCTTGTACTTATGACTCTAAGTTTTGGGATTTCGTTTTAAGTCTTGTGGTTGCTTTAACTTGTGTTTATTTTCCTTTAGTCGGGATCCGATTTTGGGTCATGACAAGTGCTCGTCCACGGGTTCGCAAAACTAGGAGGTCTGCATCCCAAGGCAATATTGCATGCAAAGAGGCAGCAAAGCTAGGACCAAAAAGTGTTTGAACACAGGCAAGGAGGCGCACTCTACTTCGCACAAAAAGCATCCTCCATGAGGTGTGATACCTGAAGCCTTTTTATGCATGTCTTCCTAAAATATATTCATTCATTCTCTAAGTTTCCAAACCCCAGTTTGGTTATCCTCTTCTCCTGTTCCTCCTCTTTTCTTATGTTACTGTTGTTCTAAGGAAGGTTCTACACTATAATCTTAGGGCTTTCATGAAAACTCATCTCAAAGTTAAAAAAAAAAAAAAAAAGAATTTTTCAGTTCTTCGTCAAGTATTTGGGGCGTTTAAGATATGTAAGGGTATCCTCCTGTGAGAACACCTTTGTTCTTCCCCATGATTACATTTCCATGATTTTAAATGCCTCCTATGTACAAGTTAGAGTTGGAACAAAACCCTCATGTCTTGAATTTCTTGATTCTTGATGGAACTCCAAGAACCCTCCACGATAGTGTTCAATCCCTATAATTTTTTCTATCTCGTGACTCATTACAAGTTCCATAAATTTTTAAGTGATTATGAAAAAGGGAATGATTTTTATCTAGAAAATTAAGCTTGATGATTTCTTTGAATATTTTCTTCGTGATTTATTATGATATGATCTTGATGATTTCGAATCCCTGAACCTCAAGAAATTGGACTCTAAATACTATTACATGTTTTTCTTGAAAATGAGCTATGAGATGCTTTCTTAATTATGAAATATGATAAGCAAACTATGGTGCACAAAGTGCAAAACTTCTGAAAATATGAGCCCAGGGGCTAATCTATGAGCATTAAAACTTAAGGGAGTAAATGGCAACGAAAGCCTGAAACGAGGTGTGCCCGACGTTAGTTGAGGATCACATTATTGGTTTGGGTGACTATCTATGTGCCCCTGTACAGGCCAATATGGATCCTCATGAGATATCATTATGTCTCACACCTGGCAAGGTGTGAGATGGCCTAGTTGATCCGGCCAAGATCAAACTCCATGTGCACACATGGTGGTTTATGTCAGTTATATTAATTAACTCCCATAACGAACTAACACGTGACTAAGAACCTATTGTTAAAACATGTTGGAGACTTTTGATTCTCCTGGTCCTTCCATGTTGTGTCGATAATTTTGTTGGTCATCGTGTATCTTTGTTTACATCTATTTTCATGTTTCATTATGTCATTTTTCACATGATATTATTCCATATGTACTTCGAATTGATGCAGACACAAGATCGAGCAACACGCTGGCCCTACATTCTTTGCTTTTGATGAGCCCCCCTCCCTGTTCTCAAGGGCTTAGTCTCTAATTTTAGTAGTTATGATACGTTGCTTTAGGTATGTCAGGGGCCTTGTCCGGGTAGAAAATAATTAGTTATGTTTGAGACTTCATAGTTAGATAGGCAATATGCAGTCATGTCATGTACTCAAATTTTGACCTCGTGTCGTTTTATGATATAACACAGGTAGTATTCTACTTTACAAGATTTATTCCCCCAAATGCTTCAAATCAGTTTTTTCGTTCATGTCTAGATGTATGTTCTATGATTTATGCCATAATATGGGTACATTTTGGCCTGCAATGGCATCGGATGCCAGCCACGCCCAAGGTCTAGGCTCAGGGCGTGACACAAACCTTCAAATTTAGTCAATTTATATGGTTCTTGTGTTTCGATATTCTCTTTCTCCTTTGCTTCCTACAACAATTCGTGATTGCCGAACATGAACATTGAAGCATTCATGATTGCATGACCAAGATTTTTTTTATCTTGTTAGGGACTTGTCTACCCATATGTAGGAAAGTGTGAGATTTGAGGAACCTCTTCATTTGTACTAAAACATAAATTATTTATTAGTATTGGAATTAGATGGACCCAAATAAAGAAAACTAGATACCAAGAACTACAGCCTGCAGATAGTAGTTATTAATAAAAGAATTTTCAGTTGACAAACTGTATACCTAAAATTGCTTAAAGCAGAGGGATTGTGGCAAAAAACTCTACGCTACGACTTCTTCATACCAGGACATCACAGTTATACTTGAGCTATAACTTACGGTAGTAGATGGAGAGCTTTAGGTCAAAAAAGTACAAGAAAAAGGCAGAACTACAATTTACCATTTCGATGCAGCAGCAGATACAAAAATTGGCTCCACAGGGCTGCATTTTAAATCCAACACGCTAGATCCGAGAAAACATGAAATAGGAAGGATAAAAGAACAAGTAAGACAGTGTCCAAGTATTTCATTTTTCCACAAAGAAGATAGTGAATCCACGCATGTGATGAACCTTGGGAATGTTTCTGTGCAGCTAAGATCACAAACAACACGCTTAGCATCGACATTCCATGCTTTGATTCCTCCATTAGCTGTGCCTATGAGAAGCTTTTCTCAAAATGAAGATTAGTTCCAGAAGCTTAAGAATTCAATCCAGTATTGAAGCAAGCAACTATAACAATTAACATGAAAAAGAAACGAGAACCATGGAACCTAATAATGTATGTCTACTATATATATCGACAGTGTCTATACCAGACGGTCAGATTTGCACTCCCACTCAAGTGACATGATCTCTGCCCCACAATAGATGGTTGCATTTCTTGATGCTGGTGCTGATGAGTCGTATGTCCATATCCTTCATCAGATTTCATTAATATCAACACAAGATCAGGATCGCATAATCTGTTTGCAAGTCAAAAAGTTTCAATGATAGTACACCAAGATGGTGTCACTCTACAACAGTGTTATCAAAGGCAAAAACCACAAAAAAGCTCTAATGTTTGTTGGGGCATTAAGCACAGATAAAGCGTGGGCTTTAATGAAAAAGACGCAAAGATGACAACAACATACCCAGTAAAATCCCACAAAAGAGAGTCTGATGAGGGTAGAGTGTACGCATGCCTTACTACTACCTCATAGAAGAAAAAACTACAAATATATATGTATGTTTAGTCCAAGACTAATAATTATAAAAGCGATGACAAATATATGACCAAAGGAATTGAAAGGAATTATAATAAAGTGAATTATCAATTATTGAGTGAGCCTTGACACTCAATCCATTCCCAAGAGAGAGAACTTTAAATATTTTGGGTCTATTATCCAAAGTAGTGGTGATATCAACGATGATGTCGCACACCGTATTCGGGCAGCATAGACGAAATGGAGGCTTGCCTCTGGAGTATTCTGTTATAACAAGATACCATCTAAACCTAAAGGTAAGTAGAGTGCTGACCAATCAAAAAGTCACATGTTCAGAAGATGCAGGTCACGGAGATGAGGATGTTGAGATGGATGTGTGGACATACCAAGAGCGATAAGGCTAGGAATTAGACTATTCGGGAGAAGTTAGAAGTGGCCCCTGTGGCTGACAATATGAGAGAAGCGAGACTACATTGGTTTGGACATGTGCAGAGAAGAAGTACCAATGTTACTGTGAAGAGGTGCGAAAGACTCCCAGTTAGGGGTTACTCGAAGGGGTAGAGGCAGACTGAAGAAGTATTGGGAGGAGGTGATCAGACAAGATAGGGCGAAACTTCATCTCATCGAGGACATAACCTTAGACAGAAAGGAGTGGAAGTCGCGTATTAAGATAGCAGGTTAATAGGTTAGTAAGGGTAGAATGATGTCTGCCCTTATAATATAGTAGATTAGTAGGAGTAGTCGGCTTTATCCTGTGTTGCCATTATCCGTCTTATATTTGCTACTTTTTTATTACTTTTTTTACTGTTATTTGTTTTCGTATTTACATACTATCATTTGCTTTCATTATTAGTCGTTCTTCTTTTTCTGATCTTTCCCTTTTTCCATATCTAGTATTTTCTACTTATGGCTTGACTCTTGAGACGAGGGTTTCTTGAGGTAGTGGTAAGGTTTGCGTACACTTTACGCTCCCCAGAATCTACTTGTGGGATTCGACTGGGTATGTTGTTGTTGTTGTTGTACTTCTTCAGAAGAGGAGGCTCATTGAGAGGAAAGAGTTTGCCTTGAAACCTTGATGACAACACTGAAGCATGCATAAAGCGAGGCGAAGCGTCAACGCGTGTTAAGCATCTTTTCAGGGGTTAAGTGCACTTAAAGCTCGTGACTACACTGCTCTACAGAGTGTGGGTAGACATCAAACCCCACAAAATCCAGTCAGCATGTCTATATCATATCATTTTACTCCAAAGAATAACTGGACAAAGTATCCCAGAGCAAAGATCAAAATGAAAAAAAAAATGGAGCTCTTAAATTTCCTAATAGAATTTTGTTTACCCTTGAAAATTCTATTAGTTTTTCTTGAAATTAGCCAAAAAGTAAAATGAGAAGTAACCTTGCATAATTATTTATTCTAGTCTACAGATTTTTCATCCCACGGCTAGCCATAACATCGCAAATTCTAGGCAGCTCCCTATTAATTAAACACGGAGAAAACTAGAGCTCGTAACTGTAGGAAGGCACGGTGTAATAAAAAGTGATTCACCTCCCACATGCTTCTTACTTACAGAAACAACAACCTAATCACCCTTCAGGATGGCCTAGTGGTTTGGACTTGAGGCTTTCATGTTGGAGGACTCAAGTTCGAAATCCCTTGCCGGTGAAAACAAGAGTTAGCCTTCTTGATCAAGCTCGTCGCACTGGGCTAACCTATTACGGGTTACCTCTCCTATGTGGTCTACAAGTTATTGCAAACGGGCAGGGGTTTGCTCTGCACACCCAAAGGGTAGCAGTTGTGCGTTCCCCTTGTCATCCAAAAAACCACCAACTTACGACGATGAACATCTGTTCCTCAAATTATCTGCCATCAGAGTGGCATCCAAGGCGTAAACCATGTCAGAAATGACAGTTATTAGCGCATTTGTCCCCCTAATTGATATCAATATTCACTTGTGTCTCGTGCTATCAAACTATTATAACATGATTTAACTAAAAAATTGTTTTGAAGTTGCTCCTTCCTTAGCAATCTATCACCCTCCACACACTGTTATCATCAGTAGACCTTCTGTAGGAAATGGTTAAATTAATCCCCTCAATCTGTTGTGGGACTTTGAATAGGTTTCCTAAAAGAGAAGTCAAAAAATACTTGATCTCCTTCCTTGACATCTTATCCAATCTTATAGTGTTATAGAATTTCAGGAGTTGTACCACCACTCCGAATATCCAACCAAAATAAGACACATCTATTATTACCGATTGCAAAATTAATGAAGTTAAAGAACTTTTATTTAATCTTTCACAACTCCCTTCCACACACTAGTTTCCTATGAGGTAGTGATACCCTCAGGGGGTCACTTTATCGACTACCCCTCCTGAATCATTATTTTTCACATGACTTGGTATTCATGTGCAAGCCTCCATAATTGTTTGCCTAAAAGGGTTTTGGTAAAGTCTTCTTCCCTTTTTTTTTTCTTTTGAGAATGAAAGGTTTGGCAACATTTACCTTACCTACCAAATGTAATCATCCTTCTCCCTCTATTCCATCAAATATAATATCTTACATCTCTCATCACCTTTTCAATTCCTTACTGAAATATGACGGAAAAAAAAAAAGAACATGAAGAATGTAGGTATTTTGAGTACATACAATTTTGTGAGCGCGTAAATACATGGTTTATGAAATTGAGCCTCCTAAAACAGTGCTCGAGCAGATAGAGAGTCGCATGGCTAGATTTTTCTGGGGTTCAAGTGATGGTAATCAGAGGCATCATTGGAGCTCCTGGAATAAACCTTTTTCCCCACTTCTGGGTTTGGGTTTCAGATGCATGCAAGATATTAGTGTCAGTTTGACCCTGAAAAGGTGGAGGATGTTTAGAACCTGTAAATCCTTGTGGTCAGATTTCCTACATTCCACATAATGCCGAACACTATCTCCTATAAATCTAAACAGACCAGAGCCATACAGTCCAATATATGGAAAAATATGCTCAAGATAAGAAATCAAGTGGAGGAGAGACTAGTTTGGAAATTACAGGAAATTCAAATCTATAATGGGGCAATTGGACTGAAATGGGGGTTGGTTATGACACATATTATTATTAATGGATGATGTTCCTGAAAATCAGGTCAGTGAGGTTTCTACCGAAGGCAGATGAAGATTAATGACATGCAATTCTGGAGCTTCTAGCTAAACGCATCTAATCCATAGCCCATCTGGATCTCAAAACTATAGTGGATCCTTCACTACATCTGCAGCCTGGGTTTTTATTTTTATTTTTATTTTTAATAAGGTAAATAATTTTATTAACAAATGGAAACTCCATATTAAGTCGCCATATACCAAAATGAAGAGAACCTACGACAAAATATGGTTCTCGAAGAAAGAGATCAGATCCTTCTATATAAATAGGACCTTGTAAGTACATTGAAAAGTAATAAGAGACAAAACACCTCTTTGCAATTCTACATAATCTTGCTCCACCCCATCAAAAGCCCTCCTATTTTTCTCTTTCCAAAAGATCCACATGATTGCTGAGGGGCAAAATACTCCATGCCCTTGGGCATCTCTTTCCTACCCCCAGCTACGAATTCTGCTAGATAACGCAGATATAAATCTGCTTTTATGAAGAGGATTTGGCATAAATTTCTTCCTTTTAAGATATCATATCTTGTGCGGAGGATTTCGAAAGAGAAGCAGATCATGGATGATAATTGATATCAGGATGGTCAGCCTTTCCCCTTACTAGATCAAATAGGGAAATTCAAAAAAGTACAGGAAAGGAAACCTTATTCGATGACCACTCTTCCTTCTAAACTATAGGGTCACCTATCAATCGATAGCAGCTGCAACTGGTCGAATAAATCTACCCGGAGCTTCCAGAAAATTGGCCAGACTTATGTCTGCAGATATTTCTGTTGTAGGAGCTCACAAGGGGAAACAATTCATCATACCTTTATGGGTGGTAATTTGTTTGCTATGACATGGAAGGCCTTTGGTAGTCCCTTTTCAAAATCAGGTAAAGAAGGCCTTTAGTAGTTCTCTAGGAGTTAGATACGAAGAAATGGCTATCATAGCAATGAACCTTAGGTGGTGGGACACCAAGCCTGTAAAATCCGTCCACCTAACCATCCTTCAGTTCACACCTGCAATAATTTGCTGGAAGACATGGAAGGTCAGGTGTGCAGACGGGTATGAAGATGCCAAAATCTATGCTAAAAGAATTCAACATCAGGTTATAATGCATCTTAAATGGGTGATATCAAAGACTAGGAGCAGAAGTACATCGGATTCTAGTTGGAACAGAATTTGTGGAACTTGGTTCTATTATTGTATGTACAATTGTGAAATGGACCAGGACCCCTGATACTTTGGTTTAAAATCAAGGCAGATGGTAAGAAGAACATGGAAGGAATATCTGGTGCGGGAGGATAGGGACAAGGATTCATGAACATGGAATTTTGTTGTGTTTTGGGAAGAGGCAGTAGCAACATACTGATGTAAAGGCTGTTCTTTTTGGCGTGAACTGGTATATAGAGTATGGTTTTACTCGCATTATACCAGAATGTGACTCTCTTATAGTCATAGATATGCTGCAGGAAAGACTAAACCTGCATGTCAGTTGCAGGATGCCGTTAGAAAAGCTCAGGCAGGCAATGTAATTGCAGGATCCAGCATTTTACAGAACAATAACTTCTCCTTGAGATTTACCGGAACCAGCAAAGAGCCTACAGTTTCGACTTAATCCAGATGGCTGCGATAAGACATAAACAGGGAAGAACTCTTTTTTGAGAATGGAAGTCTCTTCTTTTCTGTTGCTTCGGTTTATTTTGGTATATATGGAAGAGGATGAAATTGTCTAGTAATTTTTTGTATAGACTTGCATGAATTGCGAGGTAAGCATATCGAATCCCCCATCTTTTGATTGTACCCTTTAGTGAAAGAATGAAAGGGAGACGCCATCAGAGGGCATAATTATTTATTATTTTTTAAGAAAGTGCATAATTATAAAATTAAATCAAATTTATGATAAGGCACTTCGAACTCCAACTTCAGTGTTTCTTTAACTCGGCAGATACGGTATTATACAAAAATTCTTCATGTTCCAGAAACATTTTTTTTCAGATCAACAAATGCAATGTTTCAGAAACATTTACACGAGAATGCATGTCAGCTATGGGAATATACCTGACTGTACCATCAACAGAAGCACTAGCAACATTGTCGCCAGTAGCAGAAAAACGGCAACGACTTATTGGGCTTGTGTGGCCTAAGAATGTCTCCTGTAAAACATTATGGCAGAACCATCAAGTACCCCACCTCAGTTCCCAAAAGGAAGAAGAATCATATATTTTATGTCTATGATCTATGACTTTGCAATGAGCACGAATAGAAAAATGAAGACAGGAGGTGCTGAAGTAGTAAGGGAGAAACTGAAACTTCAGACTAATTCGGAGTCTACCTGGAAGTTCACTCTCACTTCAGGAAATCCTTCTTCTCTCTGCGCTTCATTTCCAGTGTCTGTAGAAAGATCACAGAATAGCTCATCTCAGAATCAGATGAATCAAAATCATAATCATCAGAAGAAGGCATCACTTCTCTCACTCTGATCACTGTGGCTACTAATTTTAGAAGCTGGAACTTGAGTATCACTGTTTTTAGGTTCTCTGTCACCAGCTTGTGGACTTGCAGAGACACAACTAACATGAGATGATGCCGGCATGAAAACTGTTGGTTCCCCAGAACCAGCAAGAGGATTTGATGAGCTGTCAGTCCCAACAATGACTTCCGTCGCTACCAATGAATTACTGAGATCAAACAATGCAATTAGTAGACTTCAGATTTTCAGTAAGAACTAATTGTAACAGCTGTCACCTCCTTAACTGATGAAGCTGAGTCTCTTTCTCCTCCAACAATACTTGAAGTTGTGCAAGTTTGAAATTAAGTTGTTTGATGTCTCCTTTGAGGTGACTCACCATATCCCTTTCAGAACTGATCTTCATTAACACGGGGATATGTGACATAGCTAAGGAGAAACTCAATGGAGGTACAATGGTAAAGAAACAAAAATGGGTGACAAATAAAAAGAAATCATCTGCAAGCACGCAATACCATCCATAATCAGTGACATTCATCAGGATGAGTGAAACTACTTCCTTTAAACACCAAGTCCAAATATACCAAACAAGGAGTTACACAATCCCTGACTTAACAACAAATGCCTGTCAAACAGATTATTTAGTATTAATAATTCGGATTTTCTTGAATGTGGGAACACAACGAAACGAACTAGCAATGGAGCTCCATATCCATTTGAATTTGTCCATTTGGATATATGTGGCCCAATTCGTGTCAGCTCTACTTTAGGTTTTCATATTTATGTCAGCTTTATTGATAATGGTTCTCAGTGCACTTGGTTTTTTTTGGTTTTGTTTTGTTTGTGGTTTTTTTTTTTGACAATGGTAACTTTTGCATTTAGGTCAGTACTTAGGTAGTACTAAAAAACCATATTTACAAATAAGAAGAACAGAAGTAATATCTTCCCGAAGACTCAGTGTTATTAAAAGCGACAAAAAGCATTAAGCGCGCTTTGAAGCGAGGCGATAGGTCTGCGCTTTTTCTAGTCGAAGCGTGAAGTGATGAAAAAAGTGTGCGCTTCAATGGTTGAATTGAAGCGCTGAAGCGAGATTCTGCTGAAGCGACACTTTAACTATTTAGGTTTTTTTTAAAATTTTTAATAGTTTTAAAATTAACTTACCCTATACTAGTCGCAACTAACTCCAGAGCTCTTCTTCTTCTTCTTCTTCTTCTTCTTCTGGATTTCTGGTGGGGTTTCTGTGATCAGTTCTTTTTTCAGCTTCTCGCTTCCCAAATCACTGCGAAGACTAAAATCTAGATGGACCCTAAAACATCTATTATTGACTCAGTCTCACTGGAATAGACATTTGTACACCAAAAACAGAACAACAAGATACCTTTAAGTGTGACTTCCTGTAGTTTGTTCCTATTCTCAAAACATCTATCACTTTTCTCTCTCCATATAGTCCACCATATACAAGCAGGGATTATCCTCCATCTTTCTCTATTTATAGCCCCAACTCCAGCCTCCTCCCAACTGAATAGAGTCTCATCAATCTTGCTAAGCATGCTCTAGGAAATGCCTCTAAGATTAATAAAAATCTGCCACAGTTGGTCCATGAAATTGCAATGTAGAAAGAGGTGTCTTCGCTGTTTCTGTATCCTTACCACATAGGGAGCATCTGTTACATAAAGAGATACCTCTCTTGGCCACATTATCCAATGTCAAAACTGCTTCATTGGCTAGCAGGCAGGTAAAGCATGTCACATCGTGTGGCAATTTGATTCTCCACACATGCTTCCAAGGCTATTTGAAGTCTTGACTATTACTAAGACTTATTTGTTTATATTCTTCCTCACTATGCATCTTCCTTTGTTGTGCCCATGCCACCATAAATGATCCTCACTTGTTTCTGTTCCTTGGAAACTCTCCAGTAACTTGAGAAGTTCAATCAATGGCGCACTTCGGTATTTCTTACAAAAAAACATAGAACTTAGCTATTTTCTATCTTAGAAGGGAAGGGCCTTATTATAACTAGTAAAGCAATTGTCACGGGGCAGTTCCCTCTAATAAATTTCTTATGCCTTGTCCCCCAATCCAAGTGTCTAAAGATTTTTTTAGACCCCCGGAAATAGCCTCTCTACCTCTGTGAGGTAATGGTAAGGTCTGCATACATTTTACCCTCCCTACACCCCACTTGGTGGGATTTCACTGGGTATGTTGTTCTTGTTGTAGTGGCAGGCCTAAGTTAATGGAATGTCTCCCACTGTGCAAGAATGCCTGCCTGTCTTTGTAAATCAATCACCCAATTAACAAAAAAAACAGAACTTTTTTCCAGTTTACATGAAGGCCAGGGGCTGCCTCAAGAAGAGTTAGAACTCTTTTTCATCACAGAACACCAAAGTATCATCTGCACATAGAAAATGATGCAGATGTCAATTTATGCATATACTCCTTGAAAAATGGAGATGTACCTAAAAATAGGCATTTGATTGACACATCGGGTACACTACTGATTCATGCTCATGTTCTTTTCTTTGTGTATGTGTGGGGGTGGATGGGTGTGACCCTACTATACTCTTATTTATAAGTATATGATCCTACTAAACATAAGTACGTTTATCTTTCGAGACATTCCGTACTTTTTACGGACAACAACAACATATCTAGTGTAATCCCACAAGTGGGGTCTGAGGAGGGTGGTGTGTACACTAGCATTAACCCTACCTTGTGAAGGTAGAAAGGTTGTTCAATAGACCCTCAATACAAGGAAAGCATTTCAAAGTAGGTATAAGAAGGGGATAGAGTAGTGAAGCCATGATGAAAATAATTGAGAGAGTAGCAGCAACAACACACACGGTATAATCCCACAAATTGGGATTTGGAGAGGTAGATGGTGCGCAGACCTTACCTTTACTTGCGATAGAAAGGTTGTTTTTGATAGACCCTCGGCTCAAGAAAAAATATCCAAAGTAATCCAAAAAACAAAGCAACAAAAGTACAAGAAATAGCAAATACTACCAGGACAATAACTATAACAGCTTAATATTATAGTCAAAGGACAAGACAAGAGATAAGAACAAAAATCAAAGGATCCGCAACTACAGGGGCAATACTAAAACTACTAGTATGGACAGATAATAAGATGACGCACTACTACCTACCAGCCCTCTACCCTAATTCATGTCCTCCATAGCCTCCTATCCTCAGTTAGCTGAAACTGCATCATATCTAGTCTAACCATCTCTCTCAATACTTCTTTGTGACATCTCTCCCTCTCTTGAAACCATCCGTAACTCGTGTCTCACATATCTGGACTAGGACATCCGGACATCTCTTCTTAACATGTCCAAAACATTTTAATCTCATTTCCCACATTTTGTTTTCCACCGAAGCCGCTCCCACCTGGACCCAAAAGTCTTCATTTCAAATCTCATCGAAGAGGATAGTAACAACAAATAATATGATTAAAAAAAGACAAAAAACAATAAGTAAAAGAAAAATTGAAGTTAGGAGAGTGATAAATAATAATAGTACTTGTAAGGAAAACTCTGCCCTAATCCTTGACCTCTCAATCCTCTTATCTAGGTTATGTCCTTAGTAAGCTGTAAGTGTGCCATTTCTTGCGTAATCACCTCTTCTTAATACTTCTTCAGCCTACCTCTACCTCTCCTCAGACCCACCATGGTCAACCTTTCACACCTCATCACCAGGACATCTATGCATCTCTCTTTTACATATCTGAACCATCTCAATCTTGCTTTCTTTATCCTATCACCCATAAAGGTTACTCTCACCTTGTCTCAAATATCTCTCCTAGCATGCCCATATATCTATCGCAACATTCTCATTTCTTCTAAGGATTATGTGCTGATGCAATTGATCTATGACAATCAGACTGCAATAGACGATGCTCTAAGCCTAGTGTTTCATGAAAGAATGAAGTAAATAGAAATATTTTGTCACTCCATCCGACAAAAGAGTTGGGGCACATTGCTACAGGTTTTATCAACTTGAATGATTAGTTAGCAGATGTAATAGCAAAGTCACTCCACTGCTTCGTAATTGAGTATATTTGTGGCAAGTTAGGAGCATATAATGTGTTTGCCCCAACTTGATGGGGATTATTAAGAATTAAGAAAATGTTAACATTAGAAGAGCCCATTCTTTGCAAATATGGAAAAGATTAAGAATTATTATGATTGTATAACTATAAATAGAAAATACTTTCCTTTCCTTTTTAGGACTACATTTCGTTCCTTTTTAGGTGTAAACATATAGTTAAACCACAAATACTTGAGGGAATAATCAAGTACTTCAGTACAAAACATCTAATTTTTTACATTTAGCTTACTATCATACGGTGAAATCCAATGTATATATATTTGCTTTTGCTACAATCTAATGGGCACATTTTTTCATGAAAACATTAAAGACCTTCAAATATATGATTGATCTTTAGAGAATACATTCAGACATTTATATGCTTTCACTACAAATCAATTCCCTCAACAAAAATTGGTAAAGGCCTTAGCATTCCCAAATGACGAAACATAAAAGATGCGCTCCTCTAAACACCAAAGAACCATAACTAATCTCACATGTAGGGCAAATAATTGAAAGCAAGAATATTTAAGGAATAATAAAATGTTAGAATATGTAGTTAAGGATATGAGTGCCATTAAACATCTTGCTCAGAAAATTTCTAAGAGATAGATGCAATGCATTGGACCACTCCTTAGAAAAGTATACCCGAAACTGGGGTTCAGATTGAGGAGCTTTAATATATGGAATTGCTGCATGAAATGTTTAGACATGAGAAGAAAGTTTGAATGATTTAATAAGTCGAGTTAGAGAGATAGTACCCACCAAACCAGGATGCCCAGTCTTGATGTTTTTGCAGCAGTTCAGTGCCATGTATGTCAAAGAGCTCAATAACTTTGTCCTTTCTGCCAGCTTGTATGGCATGAATGATATAGTAGCGCATAATAGAGACATCTAACTCAGATATGACAGAAATAAGATCTGTCTCATGAGAAGAAAAGCACTGGTTGAAAAAGCGAAGGAGATCGATGAGGTTTTGAGCTTGGAATTTGGGGACATAGATGGAGAAAATTAAGTCTAATATCTTATCAACTTGAAATCCTTTGCCAATGTCAGTTCCCAACTCTTTGACAAAACCCTGCAGAGTGTTTGTAAAGCCTCTGAACACTAGAAACTCCCTCACCAGCTCCTCCGCATACACCATGTTCTCCATCTTGCCTTGAGTAATTTTACCTTATATGGAATATAATTAAGAAGAAATCCACGAATCAATCACCCATTGCACAACCCTAGCTTCTCTAGAAACCTTAGCGTTGTTTCTTCGATTAATTCATTGCGTTCAATGTTTTATATTGAGAGTTTGAAGTGCAAGAGTGGAGAAATTTGAGAGACAAGTGATAAGAAAGGTTTAGTCAATTTTTTTTATTAACCAGGGGATTAAGTTAAATAGGGCTAAGTACACTGTACTCGTTCTTGTTGAACATGTAAATTATTAAAAATATGTCTATTAAACACAAAATATTTATTTGGTAAAAAATGTAAAGTGTGTAGTTTAATTATGATGACATAATACTAAAATAGTAAAATGACAAATTAAAAGATGACATTTAACATATAAATAAAAAAAATTATAAACTATAAAAAGACAAAAAAGGAAATGATCTACTTTTTAATTTTATATATATAACCACTCATATATATGGTAAAATAGAGCATTTCCTTTTTGTCTTTTTATAATTTATTATTTTAATTTTTTTTAATTTATATGTCAAATGTCATCTTTTAATTTGTCATTTTGCCACGTCAGCACCATATTAGCATAATTGAATTACGTACTTTATATTTTTTTGCTTAATAAGCATTTTGAGTTTAATAGGTACATATTTTAAATAATTTAGGTGTTCAATAAGAAGTAGTTTTAGTTGAGGTGTCTAAGTGAAAAATGGGGACAAGTTTAGGTATTTATTGATGACTTAAGCCTAAAATTTATTAAACTTTTAGAAAGTATAAAATATTATAAAAGGTGTGGTAAAAAGTCATTTTTCATGAGCTGACTAGACGGTAATATTTGAAAAAGTTAAAATCATTTCAAGTGTACCTGTTAGTTACTTTTCGCTTCAATTTCTTTAACGCACCTTCTCTCTTTTAAAAAATTCTCTCAAGAAATGACGCAACAACTCCACAACAACTCGATGATAACTCACAATAAGTACATTTTTTAATTTTTTTTCTCAATTCACCTTTTTTATTATCTTCATCGTCACTGTGAGATTTTAGAAGGTAAATGATAAAAAAAAAAAACTTCTTTTTTCATTAGAATTTTTATTTTTAAAATGAGAATGTTATTTAAGTTCAAAAAAGAAGAAAACATGGATATTAGGGTTTTATGTTTTTGTTGAAGAAAAAATAATTATATACGTTAAGAAATAAAAGTTGATGAAGACACTTCATATATATTTTATTTTTTCATATCCTAATAAACACTCACTTGTTGCCCTGGTAAAGTATATTGTTATGACTTTTTACATATTTTGTTATTTTATTGTCTTGGTATGGTATATTATTTTGAATTTTAACATATTTTGTTATTGAAAACAACAAATATGTGTATATTTCGTTTTTGCTATTGTTATTGTTCTGGTCACTTCTTGATGCTTGGGTTATTGTGCTTAAAAAATGCATTGTTATTTCAATAACTTAAGCACTTATGTGATTGAATCAGACAATTGCTAAGATTGTTGTATTAAGGGTCGTATAAATAGTTGAAGTTATTCTGAAACTAGTGCAACAATTGCTAAAACTAGTGTAACAGCTGATGAAACTAGTGCAGTAACTAGTATAACAACTGGTAAAACTAATTCAACAATTGCTGAAATAACCAATAAAGTAATAACTAAAACTTTATATAATAATTATTGAAGTTATTGCTTCTCAACTTCAACAGCTGGGGTAAGTTAACATAAAATGTGTAAACAATTGTTGATGTTACTTTAGCAATTCAGTGAATTTTATTTTTTAAGAAAATTATTTTATTTATCATTTGCTTTAATTTGTTTTTCTATTTGTTTTAAATGTTAATTGACGACTTCTTATTTTAAATCATGTGGTATAGATAAATGGCCCCTCGAAAAAAGAAAGGCAGCTACTGGAGATGAAGATGTTACTATTACTGGAGCCCTAACACCTAGATATTCTAGAAAAAAGTGAGTTAAGACACAAAGGCAACTAGAAGTAAAAGAAGCCTCCAAGAAAATAATACCAGCAAACGTCAGCACTTGCTGAACATACTAGTATTATTTTTAAAAGCGAAGCAACATCAAAAAGTCAAGAAGAAAACGTAGAGACAAGGTGTCAAGAAGAAGAAAAAAGAGGAGGCGATGCTACAGAAGAAGAAGGAGGAGGAGATAATGTACAAGAAAGAGGAGGAGGAGGAGATAATGTAGAAGGAGGAGAAGGTGAGAAAGATGTTTCTTCAAGAAATGATGATAATGTGCATAAGATGATGAAGATGATGAAATAATTGATTTTGAACAAAGAATTCTGACATGATAAATCTCTTCAAGAGGAGACGTCTGATTTTGCTAAGTCCTCTCCAACTAGACCTTCAGGTGATAACATCCCAATTAAAATTATTTGATATCCTAATTATAAGTTTGTAACTATAATGGATAAATATTCAATTTGACTGGTTCTATTATTGTAATGTCTAATATGAAAAATTTTAATGATTTTAGAAAAATGTTAAAGTCACAGAGATTGGAATTTTGTTTTTTGAGTCTACCTCATTTGGCAACTATTTGGATCTACCTGAGAAGATAATTCAGCAGTTTCAAATGAAATAGGTATACGAACTTCTTTGACGTCGAATTCTGAGTGAGCGTACACAAGAAATTTGAATAAATTTTTATGGTATGCCTCTCTATTTTGGCATGAAAGAATTTGTCATTAGGACTGATTTGAATTGTCATTTGAAAGAAGATTCTAATTTTGAAAAATCATCGTCTAAGGTTAAGGGTAGAAAAACAAAAATTATTGAGTCGGCAAGAAGAACCTTTAAGAAGGATGGATTGATGGCGCTTCTCGAATCCGATTCGATTTCAAAAGATGTCAAAAAAATCTTTGTGCTTGTTTTTTTTTACATTTATATTCTTCTGGGGAAAGATCTAAACACAAAGACCCTAGCTAAAATGATGTTGCTTTCATCCAACAGAAAGACCATTTGTGCCAATGCATGGTGTCATGAATGTTATGAACTAACAATTGACTACCTGTTGAAGGTTGTGGACAAAGACAAAGACAAGGACAAGAAGACCACTAATCTTTATGATTTTTCATGGGCATTTATGATAAATTTTATCTTCTTTAAATTTTGTTTTAGGTCTATTCATAATTTCGATCATATTTCTTCTATGTAATTATCTTATGTAGTGTTTGACATTTGAGGCTATCCCGCATCTTCGAAAGACATTAAAGATGGCTTCTGCTTCAATAATCTTGCATGACTTATTTTTATGGATGTCAGCAGTCAATGATCATTATATCAATGCTCCTAACTTATTTAACCCCTCTTCCCCCTCACCCCAAAAGATTTGATAAGCCTCATCAATTGACTAATTATTTTAGTTAATTGTTATAGTTGTTTGATATTGTAATTTTTTAGAAATTGTTGCTTAATTACTCAGCAACTGCTAAACAATTAGTAAATCTAAATGCTAAAAAATTACAAGTTGAATAAGTTGTTTATAACAATTATTGTTAATACCTCAGCAAATTCTTATAAATATTTCAATAGCTACAATAACATCTCACCAAATGCTAGTTGACTATTGAGATACACTATGATGATTGTATTTATCTGCAATAATTACTTCAAAAATTTCAACAGTTGTTACTAAATATTTCAGCAGTCGCAGCAGCATCTCAATAAATGCTAGCTGACTTCAAAAATACATTATGACAATTGTATTTATTTGCAACCACTGCTGTAAATATTTTAATAATTATTGAATCCAACTGCGAAAATATTCTGTGGAAGTTGCAGTTGATTGGATCAATTGTTGCAAATATTTCAACAATTGTTAAATATTGTTGTTGATTTTATTTTATCTAATCATATATTAATTTTTCTTCATATATATAGATTGTTTATCCATAGTTATTGCCTACATCCAGTGAGAGAGAGATAAAGTTTCATACTGGATTTGTACCTCTAAATTTGTGTAAGGATGGAAAAATTAAAAAATTAGAAAAAGAGTTGGATGGTTGTGTGACTATTAAAAGAGATCCTTTAATGGTCATTGATATGCGTGGTGATAGTATGACTCAACCCTCAATAGGTATTGATAGTGATGAGGAAAGAGAAAAGACATTTGATATTGATAGTGGTGGCAATATTGGTGGTAGTGATGTTGGTGAAGGAGGTGGATTTTCTTCTTTTGTTTCCAGTGCTTTTTCTGATAATGAAAAATTTTCTTCCATTAGTGAGAATGTTGGAGTAAATCCAACAACTCCATTTACAAGAAATATATTTTCTACTGCTGGTGTTGATACTCCTAAGATACCTCTTTGTGCTTGTAAGTACGATATATGCGCCAAAAATATAAATTTGATGCTTGAGAATTGAGTCTGTGGAGAAAACTCTAAATAGTTTTATGAGAAAGAGAGGTGTTAGGTCATCCAAAAACATTTTAAGTCCGTGTACATCGATTAACAAGTAGAGGAGAAAACAAATTTCAAAGGCACTAGAGAGTACCAAAGGAAAGAGAGGAAAGAGGCCTGCCAAGTCTCCTCCTATTGAGATGACAATAATTGAGCGATAACTGGTGGATATCTACAAGCATGCAATAGATGAATCATACAAGAAAATTCAAGATATCTTGAAAACTAAAGATCGACGAAAAAAGTCCTACACAATGCATGAATTTAGTTTTGAAGACTTTGAGATCATGAAAACATGCAAAAGTGGTGGAAGGATCAAGTAAATTCTAATAATTTTAGTTTAATTTTATTATTACAGTGTGTCAGCAGATACAACACTTGCATCAATAGTTTTGTTTGTTATTTCAACAATTGCTTATTCTTCTAAAGCAATTGTTGTTGCATTAGATGCCATAATAAACTTAAGTTGTCTCATTAATCCTTTTATTGTTGCATCATATAGATGAAATATATTTTTCTTAATGCGTCAAATGCATATTGAATAAGCCCCAATGTTATGATCCATAAGATGTAATTCTTGATCTTGAGTTTCCTAATTACTTCACGGATGTCTATGAAGCATTGGTTGAAGAGAGTTCCGAGCCGACTAGTGTTTTTTTGAGAGAATGGATTGAGCAATGTATGTTTGATGCTTATTATTTGGATTATTGCAAAGGGGGTTGGTTCTAAGAGACTTTTTACTATCTTGAATCTTAAAAAATATTATTTTGTTGCACTTGAAAATCTTATTAAGGAGGGAAAGATTAATGTGCATGATTGTAACTAGGGTGTATATTCCGATGATAATTTCATGACACTCATGATGTCGATAGTGGAGTTGTTTCCTAGATTCTTCAAGCAAAGTAAAATGTTTGATCACTTGCATGAGAAACTCTTGAATAGAGAATAAGACTTTGAGAGGTTGGAGGATGCTCCAAAAAATGATTCAGTTGCAGCTTGTGGTTCATATTTACTTGGATATATTGAGCACCTAATTACCAACACTCCTATGATCCTTATAAATAATAATACAGTTAACTGAATGTGACACAAATGGATGGAAGGTATAATTGTAGGGGAACTGGTACCACAATGCTTATATTTGTTGGTAATTAATAAACAACAACGCTATCCCATTGCCTCAAAGGCTCCCACCCATTGCGGGGTAAGCAGGGGTCGGATGTACGCAGCTTGACCCCTATGTTTAAAACATAGATCGACTATTTCCGGATGACCCATGATGAGCATCAAAAGTTGCATTGACTAACTGATACTTCACAATTGAAAGAAACACAGACAGTTTAAAGAGTCATTTTGCTTTATTCCATCATACCCCAAAGCCAAAAAACAGTAAATCTTTGGCTCCATCCGGCTGTGAAAATATTATTGGTTATTAATGACTTCAGAAAATATTTATGTATATTTTGGATTGATAGACAATATTTTTATGTCTTTTGTTTGAATGGTTATATAAAGATGATATTGAACAGTCCTATTTATTAAATGGTTCTGTTGTTAAGAAATGTTGGAGTATAGCAGAGACTTCTTCAACAATTATTTCTTTTGCTGAAAAAAAAAACTTAACAAGTAGATAAGCTGTTTTAGCAACTACTAAAAAAATCTTAGCAAGTATGTTGTTGGATCAAGCAATTGTTGAAATTGCCGAGAAAGTTTTCTCAACAATTTCTCAATAATTATCGAATACGTGTAATCAACCTTAATCAAAAAAATTTCTCAACAATTTCAATAATTGTAAATCAGACAACTGACTTGCTATGAATTTTCTCAACAAGTATAACAGTTGCTGAAAGAGTTTACCTTACTTGTTGAGAAAATTCTTAACCAGTGAGTTGTTTGATTAAGCAATTGTTGAGAAAATTCTTAGCGAGTGAGTTGTCAGATTTAGCAATTGTTGAGAAATTTTTAGCAAATTATTAAATAATTTAATTGTTAATTGATTATATAAATTATATAATAAAATAATTTTGATGTCTTATAGTATTTAGACTTGAGTTCTATGGTGATTTTGTACAATTACATAGTAATTCGTTCCTAATAGACAATAAATCGAGTAATTGAATGCGTATTTAACTTTAATCAAGCAATTTGATTGTTAATTGATTATATATATCATATTAAATAATAAATAACATAATTTTAATGTATTATAGTACTTAGCTTGAGTTTTGTGGCGGTTTTGTACCATTACATAGTAATTCGTTCATAACAGACAATAAATCGATTAATTGAACGTGTAATCAACCTTAATTGAGTAATTTGATTGTTAATTGATTATATAAATTATATTAATAATATAGATAAAATATTTTTGATGTATTATAAGACCTAGTGTCACGACCTGGACCTAGGGTCTAGGAGTGACCTAGTGAATGGGAACCCGAGAGTCCCCAAACAAGCCTCATAGTATTCAATTCACATCGTTGATCACATAATTCTTAGAGATGTGAAAGTAGGACTTACACTATGAGGATGTTATAGGGACAGGGATTAGCAGGATCCACACAGCACATAACACATAGAAATTAAGGAGCGGGTAAGCATGACTCACTCTATATGGGATAGAATAGGACTTAGGACCTTCCACATATCCATATCATATCATAAATAAATCATCATAATATTCATATACAATAGATATTCATAACCATAATCTCCGAATAGCAAAATATAACACATAACCGTATAAAAGTTGATATGTTGTCCAACAATGCCTCTAAGTCATAGAATAGGACGAGGGCCAAGACATGTCCCAGGCTCACCCTCAAAGCAAATATAATGAAACACCCCTCATGTGCTTCGTAATGTCCCATAATCATAATTTTCATAAATCTCAACATTCATGCGTGATTTCGAAAATTCGACTTCATATTCTTGATCAGGGAGCAAAATTGAGTCGAAAATGGATATAACCAGGATTTTAAAATATCCATAGCAAAAAATAATTTTTACTAATTTTTAAATTTCAGTGGTTGTACGCACTTGTGATGCGTCAAGGGCGCGGACTAGTGTTGATTAGCCTATGCGTCTGGTC
This sequence comes from Solanum ossicruentum, assembly GCA_025774065.1. Classification (NCBI taxonomy): domain Eukaryota; kingdom Viridiplantae; phylum Streptophyta; class Magnoliopsida; order Solanales; family Solanaceae; genus Solanum; species Solanum ossicruentum. Next base: position 8,172,404 of record JAOTQR010000011.1, read on the forward strand.
TGCATCGCGCTAGGGGCGCAGACCAGTGTAAAATTTTTCCCAATTTTCTTATCTCGTCCAAGGGCATTGGTGTAATAGCCCAATGTTCATTTAAATGTTAAGTCTCCCATACTTAGCCATTTTTCAACTTTATATCTCACAAAACCCTCACTAAAACCTCTCCAAGACTTTATCAATTATCTCATTCAAATTCAAGAATTTCAAGCTCAATTTTGGAACTCAAGAACCCATCTCAAGCTTCAAGTTTCCCTCAACTCAATTTCAAGAAAATTTAAGTTTAAGGTATGTGGGTCTTCATCTATAGGTCCTTTCACCCATGGAGTCCAACCTTTTTTTGCTATGAAAATTGCATGATTTTGAAGTTGTACTACTTACGAATATCCTTTATTATGAAATATGAACATAAATTGTGTTGGGGTTTTTTCAAGTATTGATTGATTACGCATGAATGTATACTTTGAACTTATTTTATGAGTTGATTTATGCATAATGAGACTATGGATTATTTGAGTTATGAAGACTATGAAGTATGATGAACTTTTAATATGGATTTCATGATACCCAAATTGGGGGTTTTATTACAATGTTAGTGGGTTGATTTTGAATTGATTTTACTTTCGTGTTATACTCTTGAGTTGCATGACTTTGAACAAGTATCCTGAACCCACCATGTGTTTGATAAAATTATATGACAAGAATTCTCAAGTTGTTGGCAAACTATTACATAATTTACAAGTCAAGTGTTATGGGCTCCCAAGCATAATCATGATGAGTCTTTATGATCTACAAGTGAACCATTGAGCTCTTATGCCAAGTTTTATGCTCTTGTGAATTGTGAAGCCTATTAGAAGGGATCATTAATCATGTTGTACTCCTCCCCTTTCTAGTACAAAGCAAATGTCTACATGAAGGGGTCATGAATCATGTTGCAAGTATTACCTTCATGTATAACTTATTATGATGCATTACCTAATGTCTACATGAAGGGGTTATGAACCATGTTGCAAGTATTACCCTCATGTACGACTTGATATCCTGTACTATCTACTACCTACTAGATGGGGTCATGACTTATGATATACTCTTTACCCTCTAGTATGTCACGACCTTAGCGTAGGTCCTAGACATGATCTACGAACGGGGAACTCGAAGGATCCCCAAACAAGCCTTATAACATATCATTACACATCCTTGGTTACGGAAGCAATTAAAATGACAATAAGAGATAAGCATAAACAAGGAGAATTGGGACTAAGGGTAAACTTCCATATCATAAACATCAAGAAATAAGAGAGTCAAGGCCTATAATATAGATACATAACATGTCCAACAATACCTCTACTACATAGATAAGAGTGAGGGTCAAGACAAGCAACCGGGCTCACTCTCATAATCAATACATACATAAAAGAAAGATAGTCTAAGAATATAACATAAAATCATAAGCAACATCCCTGGAATGAAGGACTCACCAACAAGCTTGAGTGAAACTGTACTAGCCACGTGGGTGGAGGTACTCAAGCAGGGCTCCAATTCGTACATGGTAAATCATGTAGGCATAGAGTATGCATTAGTAAGTTTGAATGTACTAAGTATGTGGGATGCAATGCAATAAGAGATAAACATCATAATCAAAATGCATAATTATAATCAATAGATAGCATAATAACAATATGACATGTATGATCAATGCTTAAGCAAATCATGCTTTGCAAATCATTAATCTTACATAGAACATAATATATAAGTGTGGGAAGAAACCTCAACATGACATAACATAAGACCAAACAAGCTACAACATGAAATCTCGATGTCAATCCTACACCGGAAGAAAGGGGGAAGTTACTTGCCAAAGTGAACCTCCTAATGCCTAAGTGGATCCACTAAGCCTTATGTGAACTGGGTACTCAACTCTAGTTCTTGGACTCGGGTACTCACATCAAGCCCGGATTCGGGTACTCGCCTCAAGCCCTCATATTTAGGGTACTCGCTTCTTAGAAATTTGAGGACTCGCCTCTAATTCCTTTACCTATGGTGGCACGTAGTTCTAGGACTTGGGGACTCGCCTCTAGTCCACTAAGTGCAAAGTCTAATCCCACAGAATATATAAGATTATCATACTTTAATAACCTGCAATAAATATAGAAACATGGCCCAAGTAGCTCTTAACATCATTAAACTCAAATGGTGAGCCTAACTTCTATCATAAGAGTGGATCATCATCAACATTACCCTTTCATTAACTTTAACATCAAAGACTCACAAAAGGTGTAATCTTAAGAAGTGCGCTTAGTCCGGCCCTACAACATCATCAACATTTTCATGATTTAAACAAATCTCTATAAAGCTCATAATCATCACAGAGTCACTTGAATCATAACTCAACCAATAGATCATCAAAACTTAAAGAATCCTTAAAAAGGTATTTTATCAAACACTTGGCGAGTGTGTAATGCTAGTGTAAAACCATGCTATTCAAGAGTGTCATCATGCTAGAAAATCTGATATAAAACCATCAATAGATATTTGGTAACACCCTCAAGCAATATACATCAGAACTCTTCATCAAATCTCAGGATAGATCTTAGATTCAAAGCTCAAAATATGGTAAAATAGTCACAATTTCATAAACCCCAATATAGTGTGCAGTGATTTTCATAATAGATAATACCCATGAGTAAATCAACTTTAAATTATGAAATTTTGAGGAAAAGAAAACTTGGACATCATGGGTGAAAGGAACCCATGATAGAAATCCACATACCTTGACTTTGGAGAGCGTCTTGAAGAAGATTTGAAATGGAGACTTGAAACTTGAATGAAATCCTTAGACCTAGAAAGAGATTGGGACACTTGAATCTTGAGGAGGTCTTGGGGCTTGACTTTGTTTCCTTGAATTCCAATAAGACTTCTTGAAAATCTTGAGAATGGATGGAGAATTTGATGAAAATTAGAGAGGAATTGAGAGGTTTTTGGTTGATTTTTAGGGCTCAAAATGGCTTGACAATGAGGGATTTTCATGTATATAGGTATAGGGTTATTATCCAATTTCCCTGGAGCAAAAGGAAGATTTTTTTTAGAAATTTTGAACTAGTCCACGTCAGATCGACGTCATAGACAAGTACTATTTTTATGAAGTTTCACCAAATATTATTTTCTTGGCACGGAAAAGTATACCTTATAGGTACTCGTTTTCCCACACAACTTTTTCCTTTGAATAAGAATATGAAGTCGGATTTGTGAAATTCTACACAGATTTTGCGATATTGAAAAAAATGCATCATAGGGTCTTTCCGAGCTATGTGGAGTGGTGTTTAAATATCCCCAACTTGAGATATAAGGGAATTACAATTATGGGGGCATTCCTAAGCAAGTGTGGGGTGTTTCATAGTACAAGGTATTTGGATGAGACATTCATGTCACAATAGTATGTGAGACAAGCTATGCAAGTATGATTACTCTCAAGCATGTTAGATCTAAACATTCATTGTATATGTCATATTGAGCTCATGTCTATTGCCTATGATTATTCATCTTGATTAGTATGATTATGACTCTTATTGCATTGCACTCCACATACTTAGTACATTCCAAGTACTAATGCATACTTTATGCCTACATGATGTCTCTATGTAGGGATCAGAGCTCCTATCGATCATCCTCCTCCACGTGACTAGTCAGATCGTTCAAAACTAGCTCTTAGTGAGTCCTCACATCCGGGGAAAATTATCTATTTTCTTTCATGTTATGTTGGGACTTCTTCTTTATGATAGATAGTTATTATTATGAGGGTGAGCCCGGGAAGTGTCTTGGCCCCCACTCTATCAGTTAGAGGTGTTATTGGATACTATGTTTATTGTATGCTCTGAGCTTTACTCTTTTTATACTTTTATGATTATCAAAGACTTCCCTTAGCCATGCTTTCCTTTTTTATTAATTGACTCTTATTGTTACTTAATTTTGCTTCTGCAACCAAGGATATGTGTGTTTTATAATCAAGAGGCTTGTTTGGGTTGTCTTCGGGCTTCTTATTCGCTGTGTCATGTCGAGGAACTAGGCTTGGGTCATGACAAGCTTGGTATTAGAGCATTAGGTTATTAATGGTCCTCGAAAATCTAACACACCGCATCAATTAGAGTCTTACTCATGGTTGTGAAGTGTGCCACAACTATTAATGGGAGGTTATGAGACGTTTTAGGAAATGTTTCACTTCTTCATGATCTATATCTTTCTAGTTTTCCCCCTAATGAATGTTCTTTACTCTTTTAGATCATGCCGCTACCAAGAGGGATACTAAGGAGAGCTGATGTTCACACTCCAACAGTTAAGCGGTGACTATCAGGTATAAACCTAACCAGAGGCTAGGGTCGTATCCACATGGAATATGGGGTTTGACCAAATTGACTCACCAACAATCATTTCAAGTACTAATAGACTATATTCTCTAGAATGGAAGGGGGAGGGGGAGGGGTTTGCAAATTGGAATAAAATAACTACAAAACTATACTAATAATCATGAAGAGACAATCAATTTGAGGAGCAACTTAGTAATTATGTTCCCTATGATTCACTAACTCAAATACCCCAAATAACATAACCCTAATGGAGACATTGCAAGAAGGATGGTAACTTAGGTTCTTCTAGTCCTCTTGTAAAATTAAATGTCGAATTTCACCATACCACTTGGTCAGCAACCATGGTGTACCAACTAACTGTTACCCATTGTCCCAGTCAACCTCTCATTGGTTGAGTTTGGTTGATTAGGTGACAATACATCAGTCAAATTTTGTCACCCATTTTCTTTTCTTATTCATCACTACCTTGGTCAAGATCATGACACTAGGCGGGGTTTGGTGTTGGCCACCTCCAAACAAAAAGCATTCCGAAGGAAAATGGACAATACATGCAATTACCCAATCAAAGAAATAAAATAATTTCGATTTATTAGAAGCTAGCTACTGATGGTTCCCACAACCCCAAGTTGTGGGAGTTTAGCTACTCATAGCTAGGGAAAACTCACAAATAATGAATAGAATAAACATAGTAGAGAAATTACCCAAAGAGAATGAAGAACAAAAATCACCTTGATATTGAAATCACAAGCTTGAAGAATACAGTTTGATTACAAGTGATTTTGATGGAGTTTGATTACAAGTGATTTTAAATCCCCAAATTGGGTCTTCAAAGTAAAACCCTAAGTATCTACACTAAATCCTAGAAAAAACTCTTTAAAATATTCTCAAGAAGCTCTCTAATGTGATCTGAATAATAGCCTCTTTGATGATTCTCCTTTTAAAACCCTAACTTAAGCTATTTATACTATTTATAAGAAGGACCTAAAAATAAATAAGAAAAGTTGGTCGGTAGCAGTTACGGTTAGTAGTATGACTCATAGAGTGACCTACAAGTCATAATCAGGCTTTCATAATCAGCATTTGATATTTTGGACTTGATTGCTACAGTCCATGCCACAAGTCATGGTTTGATGTATGACTCGTACCGTGGGCTTGTATTTCTAACTTCAATTTCTCAGATTTTGATATTTAGAAGTTGTTAATCACTACGACCACCTCTTATGACTCATAGCTTGGGCTACGATTCGTAGTGTGTCTTGTAGGTCTTCAAATTCAACAAAATCTATTACTTTTCCCCAAAATCAGGCGAACCTGTATTTTCTACAAAAACAAACATAAAACGCATAAAAACCACAAAAATCACATAAAAAACTTACAAAATCCCTTGTTTTAGACATCAAATGTGCTGTATTTTGATAGCACATCATCATCCTCAACTTAGAACTATTACTTGTCCTCAAGAGATGACTCGATCTACATAGACAATAAGTAATACATGACAATCATTCTAATGGCATATACTTCTCTCAGTCCTAGCTCAAGTACCCAAACTAGAATTTTCAAAACTTGATTAGATGACTACTAAGCAAACCAAGGCACATTGATGCATTTGACAATCCAGCTATGACAAGATAAGGAGTATCAACAATTCACAATCACTGTACAAGTCATATGCTAATCATGCAATGCAGATGCCCTTATAGGAAAGAAATCCCTCTTTTTTATTCAATAAACAATGAAAGAAGATTAAGGCACTGTGCAAGCATACTCACTCTCATAAATGAGATTCATACATTATAATCAATACCAAAGGTTTGCCCATATACTCATACTTTGGACTGTTGACGAGTTGGACCAGGATCACTTTAGGACTTCATAGGCTTGTAACGTATGCTTATGGGGCTTTGGTAAGGTACTTTTGGGCAATTAGTGACTAAAAACCATCTTTGAACCACAATTTTCAACATTTTCACCTTAATAACCCAACTATTTTCACTTTGTCCTTCCTTATTCTTCACTTTCAAGCTTTTCCAGGTACTTTCTTTTCATCTTTCAGTTTGAGCCTATTTTTTTTAACTCATCTTGCAATTCTTCTCATTCTAAGGCAACTTTTCTTCTTTTTCTCTCACTTGGTACATGATTTTCTATTCTTTCTTTCATTCCTAACTAATCACCTCATTTTTGCTACTATACCACAATATTAGCCACCCTTAACTTAGGCTTTTAGCCTGAGGTGAAGTACACAATATCCATTCCCTAAACTAGGGCCACTTTTGGTGGCCACTTTTGGTAGCAACCCTCAACTTAGAATCTTTACCTCAATTAAGGTTCCCATGTTCAAGGATAGATCAGGGCAAATATTAAAGTGTTTCACTAGATAAGGTTAGGATAGTTAGGTGTCAAGAAAGAAATGGTATATATAAAGCTCAAACATTTGATAAACTCTTTCATTTGGTGAGTCATTTAGGCAAAAGTGAACTAATTTAAAGAACAATGGCGTAATATCCTTTCCTGATCAACACAATCTCCAGTCCAATCTAAGAGTAATAGGGCAAGTTCTGAATCAGTATATAATGCATGAGTATGACAAAATTAGGTCACACACATGGCATTGCATATTAGTCAACATAGACTCACAAGTCATGCTTCAAGCATTAACTTGCCTTCGCTTCGTCAGAACAAACATTGCCAAACCAATCACATGCAAGATTGCAATAGTAACCAATAATTACAAAAATTTTGTGGGTACCATTTTTCAACACATTCAATAAAATTATTCAAAACTATATATATGCCAAAAGTATTAATTGCTATATATACACAAATTATCTACAACACCTAAAACACGTCGGTTCAACATAAAGTAAAAATCATCTACAAGGAAAGAAAACATGACAAGAAAACCTTGGGATATCAAAAATAGGATAGTTATGGACTAAAAGCTATTCAGACTTCACTCAAGTCCATAATTTCCCATACCCTACCAAAAACGATGCTTGTCCTCAAAGTAGATATATATAACAAAACCAACAAAAATGTATTATCCAAACAGTAATGAAAAACCAAATTATTCAGAAATAACCATTAAAACAAAGTATCCAAAAATAGTAGCAAGAACAAAGTATCCAAAATTAGTAAGCATGGGGGTCAAAAGTAGCAAACATATGGTGCTTAGGCATTGGAATCAGTCTGGTCCTGGGGCTCTCTCTCCTCCTAGGTGGTTTGTCCTGCAGCTGAAGTCGAGGTACTAGATCTATGTAATCTCTGCTACTCCTAAGCCTACCTCTGTCGCTCCATCTGTATAGACTCTCTCATCACCAGGTCAGTAATCTGCTCCTCTAGCTCCGCCTCCTCCTTAACAGTCCTTATCTCTTTTGGGACACATCTACATCATCACTCTCCAGAGGCCTCTTCCCGGGAGCACGTGGGCTATCTTCGAATAAATCGATCAAGTCCTCACCCACAGGTGCCTCCTTTGGGGCTGCTAATAATGTCATCAAGTCGGCCGGAACTTGACCAACTCCTACTATACGACAGCCAAATCTGCAGGACAAGCTCCCTCAAGTCTTTTCTGGATCCTAGCCTAAAAAATGTCCACCCTAACATCCACTGTAGTAATTCTCTGATCTAGCTCAGATAGAGTCAATGCCTTATCCTGTTCCTCTAAGGCTTGGACTGTCTAATGAACCCATGGCTTGATCTGGTTTATCAACTTGCTTGGCTAGGCCTTTGTCTTAGTCAACATGCGTACCAAAGCCTGAAATGCAAAAGAAGACATAAGGTAAGTCTGCAAAAGTAACCTGAGAAGCAGATGACTCTGGTGCAGGTGTATCTGTGGAGGGCATCACTTCAGTACCAACTGTTGGAGGCTGCTCTGGTGCAACTGGAGTTGAGGTGGTAGGAACTGGAGTCGACACCTCAATAGCTGGCTTGAGAGGAAATATCTCAAGGCATGGGAGGAGGAACTGCTCTCTAAAGGGCCGTTAGATTCTCATTAGCCTTGATAAGGTTGGGATCCATAGTGTGAAGGGCTTCGACATATGGGTCTATGTGGAAAGAGACACAGACTCCAGTCTCAGTGCATAAACTATATATCAAGATAGGGAATGGCAATGAGGTATTTATTTAGAGCGTGGACTTATAAATCTATTCAGCCATGACATGAGCCCAGTCGATCTTATATCCAGCTAAGATACTAGCTAGTAACACTACCCTCTCCAAGGTGATGACATTATCCATGAATGTAGGCTTGATGAGTGATCGGATAAAGGCTCACCAGAATTTAGCTGAAAAGGAGAGGTGGGGCTTCACTATGGCTCGGCGTGATTTGTGACCCATGTAGGTTCGGCATCACCCTCTACTATTTGGATTGCTACCCAAATGAGGAGCTCAACTATTTGGATCGCTACCCAAATGAGGAGCTCAACTATTTGGATTGCTACCCAAATGAGGAGCTCAGTCCTTAAATCAATATTCTTCCGGATCAGCTCGCTGCTGTTTACAATAAATTTTAATATGATAGAAAATAAATTGAAATCACAAATAAAATATGAAGAAGCAAAATTTTATTGATAACAATGTGAGTACAAATCTGTTCCTCCTTTGATTTTTCTCTCATAAGATTTCTTCTCATCCCTTGATTCTTCTCTCATAAGATTTCTTCTTCTCCCTTGATTCTTCTCTCATAAATTTCTTCTCCATGATTTGAGAGCTATTAGTGGCATATTTCTCAAACATAGGATAATATATTTTGATCTCTATTGAATATTTGAGATGCCTTTTCAAGAAAGTATAATACCCTTTATATAGACATAAATTAGGTTTAGAGTAGAGTGGCCTCCAAGAAACCTTGACTGGAATAGGACTAATTTTGTAGAGTCCTTCAAAATTTCAATGTCTACAATTCCCCCCTGCTTCAAGGCTTGTCGAAGTGTAGACTTTATGAAACTCTAAGACAAGGCTTGAAGTACTCGCGACTTTTAGCTTCAGATTTGTCGATTTGATTTATGAGAGAAGAGATGAAGGGCAGATTTGGTCCCACTGGGCGTGCCAGTTTGTTTACAAAATATTTTAAAAGTAATAGAAAATAAATTACAATAATAAATAAAATAAAGAAATAGATTTTATTGATAAGCATGTAAATCTATTACTCCCTTGATTCTTTTCTAATAAGATTTCTTCTCCTCCCTTGATTCTTCTCTTAAAGATTTCTTCTCCTCCCTTGATTCTTCTCTCATAAGATTTCTTCTCCATTATTCGAGGGCCACTGCTGACTTATTCCTCGAACATAGGATAATATATTTTGATCTCTATGGGATATTTGAGATCTCTTTTCAAGGGAATATAATAACCTATATATTTGCATGAATTAGGTTTAGGGTAGAGTGACCTCCAAGAAACCTTGACTGAAATAGGACTAATTTTATAGAGTCCTACAAAATTTCAATGTTTACAGCTGCATCTTATCTATCTTACTGTCGTAGTCAGTTGTATGCTATGGCACCTGTAGTTAGGACCAAACTGAACCTGACGGATGGTTTCCTCGGAGATATCTACCCTTTGACCTCGAACCAAGACCCTGCGCAACCTGGGCTGATCCATCACCTTCTTCCCCTTGGGAAGATCTTAGAGGATAGTAATGACGTAGGCAGCATAGAACTCTCTAACCACAAGTGGAGCATACTTTCCTAGTCGCTCTGATGACCGTCGGAGCCCATGTCGATCAATCTCTACCTCTAAAGAAGGAACTCGACTCAACCCTGAGTCATTTAGCCGGGACTCTTTATGAAACTGTCTGACAGGTTTTCCTTGTCACTTTGGCTCTAGTCCCTTTTCATAGATCTCCTTCATGCCCTTGATTCCCCATTGGTGATGATGAGGATCAATGATAGAGATAACTCTGTTGCTGCGTCATCCTGAGGTGCGTCATCGGACTCTGTCCAGTCTACATTAATATCTGTGTTGGACTGGGAGGTACTATCAGCAGTGTGCTCCTCACTTGACCCCTTATGCTGGTCATCGTCCATATTTTCGTCCCTCAGTCATCTGTTAAATTCTCTCATAGCAGCACCTCTAGTTTTTGGGGGCATTATTCCTGAAAATTGCATCATACATTCCCAATCATCCCCAAAATAATCCTAACAAAAAAGAGAGAAGCAAAGAGAAACAGAAATAAAAAGGAAAACACATAAAAAATAACACTGCACCAGTTGAAGGTTGCAGGTACGAGGCACAGGTACGACTCGTACGGTGACCTACGAGTCATACTGTGGCCTCGTAGTCCAAAGGTGCCTGAGAAAAAATTACACTCAAAATAGGTACGAGGCACAGGTGGGTCGTAGGCCGGCTCTTACCAATTTCTAGTAACATTTGTTAAACATAAGGCATGTTCATGAAACCTCCACTACGGTTTATAGTGGACATTATGACCCATAGGTGGGTCTCGTATGGCAAGTGTTAAGGGACCACAGGTAATTGTTATTCCCTATGAGAGGGCCACTACGACTCGTAGGTCCTTCTATGAGTCGTCGGTATCCTTCATAGCAGGGAATCTCAGATACCTGTGGTGTCTTCAACCTTACAACTCGAATCACAATCAATCAACCAACAAGTTCAAACACCATCCGAAGCAACTTTTCAAACTATAAAACAGGCACAACAATATACCACGACCCTTAATCATGATAATTCAATCTAAACCCAATTAGGCAACCATCAATTTCCCAACACATTCGAGAACTTCCAAGAATCACCAATCCAAGAACTCACAACAACAACATTAACAAGCAAACTTGGAAGTTCAAGGGGATTAGATGCATAAACAGACCAAGAATCTCTCAAATGACTATAATCAATCCAAATGCCATACCAGTGCCACATTTCATTCGCACTATGAGTCTACTAGTGAATCAATCGTCATATAATCATTTCACGCACGTGTTCAACACTAAATATGGCAAAATATCATCATCATAACCAACCAACAAGAGCGATTTCAAAATCTTGAACTACAGTAGGGAATTTTAAATGACACAATCCTAATTCTCATTTCTATGCATCAATTTTCTCATAGGTACTTTCATTACCAATTTCCAAACACACAATTATCTAGGAATTTCAAGAGACACAAAAGTATGAGTTCAAAATTTAACCAAAAAACATACCTTTTGAGAAGATGATAAGCAATTAATCACAATGAGAAGAAAGGTCAAAACCCTAGGTATTGGATGTTTGCCGAAAAGTTCGTCGAAAAATGATGTGGGTATATCAGGAAGTTGATCGGAACAGTGGAGGAGGATATTTTGGGGACAAATTTCGTGGGTTAGGTTTGTAATTGAGATTAAAATAAATTTTGATGCCTTTTATAATCAAACCAGGCTGACTTGTAAAATCCCTGAGTCAAGTCTACGAGACCTCGACTACGAGTCGTAGGGCTAGGTAATGGTTTCGTAGCAGACCCTAACACTTAGAAAAATTCAATAATCTTACCTGGGCACTATGAACCCCACTTATGATTCATAGCATAGATTAGGAATCGTAAGGTTAGCTCATAGTGTGTGTGCTAATTTCAATCAAACACATTTAGTTTCTACGGGGCATGACTACGAGTCGTAGTGTAAGCTACAACTTGTAGGCTTGATCGTAGAGGTTGCTTCCAATGCCATTTACTTCACACCTACAATCCTTCATCTCATAATATACAATTATCCCATAAATGCAACTGAGTCAATATCTTCAAAAATAAAAACAAACATCAATCCACTATCTAGCAATTCAAACAACCAAAATAACTTCAAAACAAGCCAAAAACATGAAAAATACTTGGGTTCCTCCTAAGAAGAACCTTATTTATTGCCGTGGCTCAACTTAGTCATTCATGAATCATCAGAAATCCTCAATAGCCCACACCTCGCTCTTGAGCTCATCCGGGTGCTTCATTGACTGGCAGATATAAAAAATAACTTCTTTATCATTGACTCTGAACCTGAGTTGACCAGGATCCATGTCCACAAATACTCTCCCGTTGGCCAAGAATGGCCTCCCCAAAATAGTAGGGAACTCAAAATCAACCTCACTGTCAAGAATCATGAAATTTACCAGAAAGATAAACTTATCAACTTTCACTAACATATCAAAGAGAATTCCCTCCGACTTCTTGATTCTTCTATCTGCCATGAGCAACTGCATTTTTATGGGAGTAGGAGAACCAAGACCAAGCTTTTTGAATATGGCAAAAGGCATCAAATTTATTCTTGCTCCCAAATCATATAATGCCCTTCCGAACTCTACATCACCGATAGTAGAAGGAATGGTGAATGCACCGGGGTCTTTCCTCTTTTGGACTAGGCATTTGGTCAAGATAGCACTACAGTAGCTCTTGGCTTACCATGCACTTTTCATCACCAAATTCTTCATGTACTTAGCATACCCGGGCATTGAAACGATTCTAAAAAGTGCCCAAAAATGTGTCTCGAAAATGCCCATAATCGTAATTTTCATATATGTCAAACTTCATGTGTGATATTGAAAATCTGACTTCCTATTTGTGATCAAGGGAAAAGTTGAATAGGAAATCAGTAGAACTCCAATTTTAGAGCAACTGTACCAAGATTTTGATTTTCAAAAATTTATGAAACCGGTGAGGGTCCGCGCCCCTGGCGCGACACGGCCAAGGTGTGGACTAGTGCTATTTGTTGCTAGTTTTTATTGTTTCAGTCCAAGGCCTTGGGGTCTTGGTTATAAGCCTTCCTATGTGTAAATATACCTATACTTAGTCATTTATCAAACCCATACATTCAAGACATTCCCCAAAACCCTCTCTAACATTTAGCCAAATATTTCCCCAAAACCCTCTCTAACATTTAGCCAAATATTTCACCCATTTCAAGTGTGCCAAACTCACTTCCGGATCTTAAAGAATTCATTCAAGCTCCAAGTTCTCATTTAAATCTTCATCAAGGAAATCACTAAAGCTGAGGTATGTGGGTTTCAACTATTGGGTCCTTTCACTCATGGTGCCCAACCTTCCTTTTTGAGTAATTGCATGATTTCAAGTTGATTTATCTATGAGTATTTGTTATTATGAATTGATTATAAACTACGTTGGGGTTTCTTAAAAGTGTGACTGTTTAAGCATGTCTTAAGCTTTAAATCTATGTTCTATTATAAGATTTGATGAAGGGTTTCAATGTATATTGCATGAGGGTATTACCAAGTGTTGGTGGGTTGATTTACATTAAGTTTTCTCACATGATTTCACTTTTGGATTGCATGATTTTATACTACATGACATACCCACCAAGTGTTTGATAAAATTTCTGGTTTAGGATTCTTGAGTTATTGGTGGTCTATTGCATGATTTATGATTTAAGTAACTTTATAATGATTAAGGGTTTGTATTTATATGTTGATTTCTTGAAAAGTGCCTATAGTGTTACAAGTTGACCACACCTTGCGTGATCCTTTAATGTGATGGTTTGATGAGCTATTATATACTCCTCCTAAAAGATTATATTGTAAGGTAAGGATAATCTACCGAAAAGGGCATACCATAAAGTAGAGTAACTTGTAGTTCCTACCTAAAATATTATATCATAAGGTAGGGATAATCAACCGAAAAGGGCATACCATAAGGTAGAGTTACTCATGGTTCCTACTTAAAAGATTATATCATAAGGTACGGACAACCTACCGAAAAGGACATGTAGTAGAGTAGGATCTTTCTTACCGATGAGATTGTATCCTAAGGTAAGTACACCCCATATTCTTACTGAAGAGATTATGTCATAATAAGGAACCTATTGACTTCTACCGATGAGGCCATGCTGTAAGGTAGGATCAATCATGACTCTTACCGAAAGGATTGTATTATAAGATACGAGGCATCTCATACTACCTACTGGCAAGATTCTCTGAAAAGGCTATATCGTAAGGTGAGTGGGTAACTACTTGGCCGTTCTCATGTGTGCTTGTGTAAGATTGAATATATATTCCATATTGAGCTTGTGTTCATTGATTATGATTTAAAAGCATGTTTTACTGAAAACATTGATCATGCATGCCATATTGATATTATGCTATCTATTGATTATGACTATGCATCTTGACTATGCATAGCTTATGATTCTTGTTGCATTGCATCCCACATACTTAGTATAACGTACTAATGCATACTCTATGCCTACATGATATTACCATGTAGTAACCGGAGCATCTTTGGATCATCCTCCTCATGGCTAGTTCGGTGCTTTGAAGATAAGCTTTGGTGAGTCCTCAAGTCCGGGGACACTAGCTATGCTACTCTTACTTATGTTATCTCTCTATGTTAAACTCTTGATAATATGAGGGTGAGCCCAGATCTTGGCCCGCACTCTATCTATGCTAGAGGTGTTGTTGGAACAAGTGATGTAACTATGCTATGGTCTTGACTTTGAATGTTTAATGTTTATCAAAGACTTTCCTTAGTCCTATTTTCCCTATTTATATCTCTTGTTAATTATTATTTTGCTTTCATGATCAAGGATATGTGATTGATATGCTAAGAGGCTTGTTTTGAGTTCCTTCAGGTTCCCAATTCGTCGTGTTAGGTCTAGGACCTGGGCTTGGGTCGTGATAGACATCTTCTCCAATGCTTCTAGAAGGAGGGTGTTTATGGACCATTGCTTTAACATTGAAAGAAAATATTTGAATTTACCATCCTCCTCCTTTTTCTTGAGTCTTTGGGGAAAAGGGGGAGGAGGTTTTAGGATCATCTTGGCCTTTTCTTGCTCTTTCACTTCTTCACTTTGCATCCCATTGCTTTCCAAACCTTCCTCCTCAACCTCAAATTTGTAATCATCACCCTTCTCACAAGCTTTATTATCAACCACCGACATTAGGGGATTTATGGTGCTTTTCCCACTTCTTGTCATGATCGCCATGCAATGTCCATCATTCTTTTGATTTTGAACTATATTACTTGGCAAAGTGCCCTTTTGGCATTGGTTTAATTGGAAAGATACTTGACCAAATGATTGTTCTAATTGTTTGATGGCCACTAAATAAGACTATCTTTTAATTGATACGTGAAATATTCGATTTCATCACTTATAGAGTCTCGTCTTGATAGTCGGCCCCCTTCAATAACTTGTCAAACATTTCCTCTATCCTAGAATTGGTAGACCCGACATCATGATTATGGGCGGCACATAGGGACCATTTCTATATCCATCTCTTTGCCTCCACTTGGCCTCCGATACTCTTTCTCTTTCACAATAACTGCCATGATTATCTCTGTATGCGCCCTCTCTATTATAGTTCTGACCTTGATTTTTGAAACCTTGCTGCCAATAGTCCAAATTGGACACTTGATTATTGTTTTGGAAACCTACTAGTTGATTACTCACAAAGCAAACATCTTCATCAAAGAAGGATTCTTCATACGAGGGGGCCTTTGGAGGTTGGTGAGTCATTGTATGAACACTTACTTGGTTTTGCTTCAACACCAGATCCATACTTGTGCAAAGTTGAGCGAGTTGTTGCATAATCTCCTCATTCACCTTGGCTTTCTCATTGTTAGTGTTCACCACACAAGAAGTTTTAGTTGTACCTCTCTCTCTTTGACCCTATGCTCTATTTGTTTTGACCACTTACTCCATTCTTTCGGTGATCTGCACAAAAGTTTGATTAAGAAACATAACTCCCATAATGGTATCGATACAAGCTTGAATATTCTCATCATGAGCTCGATAAATGATCTCCACTAAGGCATCATCAATGATTTTGTGATCTGGAACCATCCTCAAGCACTTGGTCTTTCTAACGTTGTACTAATCGAATCACCCGGAAATTACTCAAAGTTGTTGATTTGATCTTCGAGTTTAAGCTTTTTGGACATTAGAAAATAGCTCTCTAAAAAGGCTCTTTGTAGCTCGACTGAACTTGTGATAGAACTTTGTGGGAGTTCTTACAACCATATTGCTGCTTTTCGAGTTATATATAGAGGGAACACTCTTAGACCAATTGCATCCATTGAATGATTTTGTGTACCCATCACACTATTATAAACAAACACAACATTATGGAGATGACTATGTGGATCCTCCTAGCCCCATAAACAAACCATGATTTTGAAGCATTTGTAGGAGACCAGTAGACATGGTGAACTTAGTGTCGACCGGTAGTGGTGGCAACACTATTGCTCCTGTGACATCCATGGCCGTAGGGTTCAACCTATATTCATTCCAACCATATGCATTCTCATTGAAATCCTTATGGTGTGGCCTATTCTCCCTTTGTGGTGGGTTTTCATCTCTACCCACATCTTTATCATGTTGACCAATAACTTCATCAATCGCGATGTCCTTATTTTCTTGAGCCCTTCTTCTTACAATTCGGTGGTTCTCCAAGTTGATCGGAACTAAGGGATTGTCTTGGCTCTTTGTGTTGGTCATATAAACCTAATACACCCTGCAAATACAACCCAAACAACAAAAACAAAAATAAAAGTAAAATATGAGAGAATGTAGAAATTGAAACTTGAATTAACCACTTGTGAAGTCAAATTAAAAGCCTACCTGTATTCCTCGACAAGGACACCATAAATTTTGATTTCAACCTACAATAGTAAAGTAGTCACTATCAAATATAAATCTAACCAGAGGCTAGGGTCGAATCCATAGGAAATACGGGGTTTGACCAAATTGACTCAACAACAATCATTTCAAGTACCAATCGACCATTTTTTCTAGAATGGGGAGGGGGGGTTTGCAAATTGGAATAAAATAACTATAGAACTATACTTATAATCACGAAGAGATAGTCAATTAGAAGAACAACTTAGGAATTATGTTCCCCATGATTCACTAACTCAAACACCCAGATAACATAACCCTAATTGAGACATTGCATGCAGGATGGTAACTTAGGTTCTTCCAACCCTCTTGTAAATGTGAAGGTCAAATTTCACCATGGCGTTTGGTCGGCAACTATAGTGTGCCAAGTAACTATTACCCATTGTCCTTGTCAATCGTTCCTTGGTCAGGTTTGGTTGATTAGATGAGAACACATCAATAAAATCCTGTCACCCATTTTCTTTTCCTATTCATCACTACCTTGGTCGAGATCATGAACTAGGTGGGGTTTGGTGTTGGCCACCACCAAACAACAAGTATTCCGAAAGAAAATGGACAGTACATGGAAATACCCAATGAAAGAAATGCAAATAATCTTGGTTATTGGAAGCTAGCTACTCATGGTTCCCTTAACCTCATGTTGTGAAGGTTTAGCTACTCATAACTAGGGAAAAATTACAAACAATAAATAGAACAAACATGGTTGAGAAATTACCTAAAGAAAATAAAGAACAAAAACCACCTTTATATTGAAATCACAAGCTTAAAGAATGTAGTTTGATTATAAGAGATTTCTAATCCCAGATTGGTTCTTCAAAGTAAAACCCTAAGTATCTATACTAAACCCTAGAAAAAGCTATCAAAAATATTCTCAAGAATCTCTCCAATGTGATCTGAATAATAGCCTCTATGATGATTCTCCTTTTAAAACCCTAACTTAAACTATTTATACTATTTACAATAAGGACCTAAAAATAAATAAGAAAAGTTAGTTGGCAATAGTTACGGTTCATAGGTATGACTTGTAAAGTGACCTACGAGTCATAACATTTTGGACTTGACTGCTATGGTCCATGCTATGAGTCGTGGTCTAATCTATGACTCGTACCCTAGGCTTATATGTCTAACTTCAATTTCTGAGATTTTGATATTTGGAAGCTATTAATCACTATGACCACCTCCTACGACTCGTAGCTTGGGTTACGACTTATAGTGTGTCTCGTAGGTCTTTAAATTCAATAAAATCTGCTACTTTTCCCAAAATTAGGCCAACCTACATTTTATACAAAAATAAACATAAAACACATAAAACCCATAAAAAATCACATCAAGAACTTGCAAAATCCTTGTTTTTAGAATTAAATGCGCTAAATTTTGACAACACATCAAGAGCTCATACACCCAAGGAGCAACCGACACCTCCCGCTCCTTAAGCTCCTCAAGATGGAGGTGCTAACCAAGTTACATTCTAGAATGCTATCACTATGTTGGCCCATGCTATGACCAACCAATTGAACCAAGGGGACCAAGCTCCTTATGCTCCTAGTCAGGCCTCAAGGGTGAGGGACTTCACAAGGATGAACCCTTCGAAGTTTAATGAGTCCAAATCAGAGGAGATCCCCAAGAATTTATCGATAAGGTGTGTAAAGTGCTAGCTATTATG
Organism: Solanum ossicruentum; assembly: GCA_025774065.1. Classification (NCBI taxonomy): domain Eukaryota; kingdom Viridiplantae; phylum Streptophyta; class Magnoliopsida; order Solanales; family Solanaceae; genus Solanum; species Solanum ossicruentum. The sequence continues at coordinate 8,191,033 of JAOTQR010000011.1, forward strand.
AAGGTGAATTCGGAAGAAAAGGCAGAACTAGCAACCTATTATCTTAAAGGTGTGGCTTAAGTTTGGTTTGCTCAATAGAAGTTGGAAAGAAGAAATAATAATGCTATTCCTTGGGAGGAGTTCAAAGCCGCCTTCCTTAATCGGTTCTTCCCTATAGAGTGGAAAGAGGCTAAGATGATGGAGTTTATGAACCTCAAGTAAGGTTCCATGATGTGTAGTATTGCCCTCAAATTTAACAAGCTCTCCAAGTATGCTCCATATTTGGTTGACGACCCTAGAGCTAGAATGAACAAGTTTGTGTCGGGAGTTTCTGACTTGGTAAATGAAGAGTGTCATACTGCCATGCTTATAAGTGATATGGACTTGTCTCGGCTCATCACATATGCTGAACAAAGCTTAGAAAGAGACGAAGTGGGGAGTCCAAGAGGGCTCGGTGAGGGTGGTTTTCAAGGTTCTAATGGTGGCTGGTTTCATCAAGGTCATAAATTTCAAGGCCAAGAGTCCTTTAGTGCTCCCAACAAGAAGTTTTCTAATAATGCAGTGCCTAAGCCAAGATCTCAAGGTGGCAATAGTGTGATAACTAATCATAGAGGCTAAAAGTGTGGGAGGAATCATAGTGGTAAATGCTTGAAGGATTCAAATGCGTGTTATGTGTGGGGGGGAATAGGCCATAAGTTCATTGGTTACCCTTATGTTCAAAACAAGGGCAAAGATGGTTGTCCTTAAGGGCAAGGTGGTCATGTTGATCAAAGGGCTCAAGGTGGCCAACAAGGGGATGCTCCACATCACAATCGGTTCTATATGCTCTAAGGAAGGCAAGGAGTGGATGAAGTACCCGATATTGTTACTAGTATGTTAAAGGTTTTTGATTATGATGTGTATACATTGATAGATTCGGGTGCTACTTTTTCTTTCATTACTTCTTTTGTTGGCAAAAAGCTTCATGTGTGTCCCGAATTGTTGTGTGAACCTTATGAAGTATCTACGCCGGTTGGTGAGTCCATTGTTGCTAAAAGATTCTATAGAAATTGTCCCGTGTCTATATTGAAAAAAGTCTTACCTTGTGGTTTTGTTGAACTTGACATGGTGGATTTTGATATTATTCTTGGGATGTATTGGTTACACGCATATTATGCTTTCATTGATTGTAGGACCCGTAAGGTGAGATTTTAATTTCTTAATGAGCCCGTTTTGAGTGGGAAAATTGTGATGTGGTGGTCAAGGGTAGATTCATTTCTTGTCTTAAGGCTAAAAATTTATTTCTAAGGGTTGCATTTACCATCTTGTAAGGGTTAGGGATGTCGAGTCTAAAGTCCTTCCCATTGAGTCAGTTCCAGTGGTCAACGAGTTTTTTGATGTCTTTCTTGATGAGCTTCTCGATATTCCTCCCGAAAGGGAAATAGACTTTGGTGTAGACCTCATCCTCGATACATAACCCCTTTCCATCCCCCTTACTGTATGGCCTCGACGGAGTTGAAGGATTAATTGAGGAATTTGCTAGAGAAGGGTTTCATAAGGCCTGGCAAGTCACTATGGGGTGCACTAGTGTTGTTTTTGAAGAAAAATGATAGTTCCCTTAGAATATGCATTGATTATCGACAACTTAATAGAGTCATTATAAAGAACAAGTATCCTCTACCAAGAATAGGCGACCTTTTTGATCAACTACAAGGGGCTAGTCACTTTTCTAAGATTGATCTCCAGTCTGGATACCACCGAGTGAGGGAGTGTGATATTCCCAAATTGGCTTTTTGGACTAGGTATGGGCATTTTAAGTCTGTGATAATGTCTTTTAGGTTGACTAATACACCAGCTATATTTATGGATCTCATGAATAGGGTCTTTAAAACCTACTTTAACATGTTTGTGGTAGTCTTTATTGATGATATATTGATTTATTCCTAGAGTAAAAAAGAACATGTAAACCATTTGAGGGTGGTGTTGCAAATTTTGAGGGATGAGAGGTTGTTTGTTAAATATGAGAAGTGCGAATTTGGGTTGAAGGAGGTTGCATTTTTGGGGCATGTAGTGTGGGGTAATGGCATTAAGGTGGATCCTAAGAAGATGGAGGTGATAAGGAATTGGCCTAGACCTTCGACTCCATCGGATATTAGGAGCTTCTTGGGTTTGGCGGGTTACTACCGGAGATTTGTGAATGGTTTCTCTTCTATTGCTTCCCATATGACAAATTTGACCCAAAAGAAGGCAAAATTTGCTTAGACCAATGAATGTGAAAAGAGTTTTCACACCTTGAAGGACAAGCTTATTTTCGCTTCTATTTTGTCTCTACCAGAAAGGTTAGAGGGGTTTGTGGTTTATTTTGATGCTTGAAGGATTGGTTTGGGGTGTTTTTTGATACAAAATGGCGAAGTTATAGCTTATGCCTCTAGAAAACTAAAGGTGGATGAGCAAAACTATCCCACCCATGATCTTGAATTGGTGGTCGTGGTGTTTGCTTTGAAAATTTAGCGTCACTATTTGTATTGGGTTCATGTTTATGTGTTTACCCACCACAAGAGTCTCCAATATGTGTTCACACAAAAAGATCTTAACTTGACGCAAAGAAGGTGGTTAGAACTCCTTAAAAATTTGGGACATGAGTGTGCACTATCATCCCGGCAAAGCAAATGTTATGGCCGATGCTCTAAGTAGAGTGTCCATGGGTAGCCTAACTCATATTGATGTTGGTAACAAGGAGGTGGCTAGAGAAGTTCACCAGTTAGCTAGGTGGGGGTTAGGTTGAATGAAGTTGCAAATGGTGGTGTAGTGGTTATTGATGGTTCCAGATCTTCTTTGATTAAGGAAGTTAAGTCAAATAAGATGTGGATCCCGCCTTGCTAAAGTTGAAGACTTTGGTGAGGGATGGTAAAGTGGAGGTTTTCTCCCAAGGGGGAGATGGTGGCCTTAGGTATCAAGGTAGGTTGTGTGTGCCTAATATTGATGAATTAAGGGAGTTGATTTTGAAAGAAACTCATAATTCATCATATTCTATTCACCTCGGTTCCATAAATATGTATAGAGACTTGAGGGAGGTGTATTGGTGGGGTGGTATGAAGAGAGATATTGCCAAGTTTGTAGTCGGTTGCCACAATTTCCAACAAGTGAAAATCGAACATAAAGGCCGGGTGGCCTTGCCCAAGACATAGAAATTCCTACTTGGAAGTGGGAAGAGATCAACATCAATTTTGTGGTTAGGTTTCCAAAGAGTAGGAAATAATTCGATTCTATTTGGGTATTATGGATAAGATGATAAAGTCAGCTTACTTTCTGCCAGTTAAAACAACTTATGGTGCTGAAGATTATGTCAACTTGTATATTATTGAGTTGGTTAAATTACATGGGTACCCTTGTCTATCATTTCGGATTGAAGTGGTCAATTCACTTCTCATTTTTGGAGGTCATTCCAAAGGGATCTTGGTAAAACAACCCCCCCCCCCCCAAAAAAAAACAAAACTACCAAAAATGTGCCTCAGAATGACCGGATTTTGATTTTCATATATCTGAAAATTTGTTAGTTATTTCAAAAATCTTACTTCATATTTGTGATCACTGGTGTCAAAATTAGGTGAAAAAGGGGTCTAACCTCGATTTAAGAGCAAAAGAATAGCAATTATAAATTTTTAAGGGTTTTTTTCAGTGACCTATTCGCGATGCCTCCATGACGCTCCTTGGGCACGCTTTAGTATAAATTTCTCTCCGCGTCCTCTCTGTGACGTAGAGATGTGTTTTTCTCCTGGCACTGTTTTCCTGTGCTGTCTAAAATATTCTAAGTGCTGGGCCCAAGTTTCCCTAATGTGTTTTTATCTATACTTAGTCAAATATCACCCTTATATCATCCTAAACATTTTCCAATAATCTCCAAAACACTTAGCCATATTTACACTCATAATTTCAAGACTCTAAACCCTCATCCGGATTCAAGGATTCTCTTCAAGCTTCAAGCCTCCATCTTCAACCTTCACCAAGGACTTCTCCAAAGCTAAGGTATGTGGTGTTGAACCATTGGGTCCTTTCACCCATGGTGCCTAAGCCTACTTTTTACTAATTTGCATGATTTAAAGTTGATTTTACATGTGGGTCTTGTGTGTTAAGGAATTTGCTGCACAATAATTTTAGTTCATGAAAGTATGGTTGTTTTAGCATGTTTTGAGCTCTAAGTCTTGGATCTAATGTTGGATTTGATGTGGGGTTTTGATGTGAATGTCTTGGGAGTGTTGGAAGGTGTTGATTGATGGTTATATAACAAATTTTCTTGCATGATTTTATCTCAAAATTGCATGGTCTTTTACCCCTATTATATACCCCCAAGTGTTTGATAAAATGTCCGACTAGGGTTTCTTAAGGAATTTAAGGTCCAAAGAATGAGTTATGATGTGAATGATGTTATGATGATAAAAAGAGCTTATGTATATGATACAATTGATTTTATAATGATGAAGTGAGGTTACACATATAATGAACTTTATATAAAGTGTTGTATTAGACCATGCCCGATCTGGGGGGACAAGAGCTCAAATAACCGATAGAAGGGTTTGTACTTCTCCACCTAGTGCTGGGGTGGCATCATCACTAATCGAGATAGAGGTTTATACTCATCAATCGATATGAGTGTTCGTACTCATCCACCTAGGTGATGGGGCGGCATTATCACCAATAGAGATGAGGGTTAGTACTTATCCACCTCAGTGATGGGCGGCATCATCACTAGCCCTAAGGGGTTTATACCTTGGAAAATAGCTTGATCTATTCTTCACATATGATACCTTATATGAGCGTGGGTTACTTAAGCATGCTTTACTTATACATTGATCGTACATATCATATGCTATATTATGTCTATTGCCTATTGTTATGCATGTTCATCATAAAATCTATCTCTTGTTGCATTGCATCCCACATACTTAGTACATTCAAACATACTAATACATACTCTTGCCTACATGATATCTCTATGTAGGGACCAGTGCTCAAGTTGATCCTCCTCCTCCTCCACGTGGTTAGATAGTGCTATTTTAAGCTTGTTGGTGAGTCTTCCACTTCGGGGACCTTGGTTATGTTCTTTCTCTTGATTTGTATTGAGACACTTTCTTATATTCTATTGACTATGAGGGTGAACCCGGTACCTTTGTCTTGACCATGCTCTATCTATGTATTAGAGGTATTTGTTGGATATGTCGTGCATTTATGTATGAGCCTTGACTTATGACTCTTGATTATGACATTTATGCAGGATTTTCCCTTCGCCCTATTGTCCCTATTCTTAACTATATGTCTTTTATATGCTTCTGTGACCAAGGATGTGTAAAGACAAGTTAAGAGGCTTGTTTGGGGTTCCTTCGAGTTTCCCATTCGTCGTGTCCCATCTAAGTCATAGGCTTAGGTCGTGACAAACTTGGTATCAAAACACTAGGTTGATAGATCCTTTGGAGTCCAACATACCATGTCACTTAGAGTACTATTCATGGTTGTGAAGCACGCCATGACTATGAGTTGGAGGCTATGACACATTTTAGGAAATGTTTCCCTTCTTCATGTTCTAAGTTGTGCTTTAGAGTTGTGATAAGTTTTTCCTCTAACGATTATTCTTTGTTATGCTAGATCATGCCAAACACTAGATGAAGACATGCCCAAACTCCCGAGGAGCAACCTACCAATGGTGAGCTCTGGGATGCTCTTACTATGCTTGCCCAAGTAGTGGCCAACCAAGTCCAACAAAAGGCCCAAACCCCTCATGCTACTATCCTGGGAGCTAGGGTAAGAGATTTCATGAGGATGAATCCTCTGGCTTTCCATGGGTCAAAGGTGGATGAAGATCCACAAGATTAATCGATGAGGTCTACAAAATCTTGTCTATCATGGATGTTAGGCCAAATGAGAAGGCAGAGTTGGCGGTGTACCAACTCAAAGGGGTAGCCCAAATTTGGTATGATCAATGGAAGTGTGAGAAAGGTAATGGCTATGTGGTGCTTTGGGAGAAATTCAAATTGGCCTTCTTTAATCGATTCTTCCCTCTTGAGCTTAGGAAGCATAGTTGGTTTAGTTTATGAACTTGAAACAAGGTGGTATGTGTGTGAGAGAATATTCTCTCAAATTTAATCAACTTTCAAAGTATGCTCCTCACTTGGTGGCTGATACAAGGTTAAGGATGAATAAGTTTGTTATGGGGCTTTCCGACTTGGTGAGTGAATAATGTCGGTCCACCTTGCTTATTGGTGAATGGACTTGTCTTGATTGATGACATATCCCAAGCTAATGGAAGAAGAAAAGTTGAGAGAAAGAAGGGGCCATGAGGCTAAAAGGGCTCATTTCGAGGGCAAGTTCCACAAGGGTGTTAGACTTCCACAAGGCCAAAGGCCTCCTCATGTTACAAATAGGGAGTTTGCCAATAACTTCCCTCGACCTCAAGGTAATGGTGGTGTGTCTCCTAATGATGTGTGTCCTATATGTGGGAAGAGTCATAATGGCCCATGAAGGGTACTAGTGCATGCTATGGTTGTGGGGAGCTTGGTCACAAGAAAGTAGATTGTCCAAGAAACTATGGCAAGGTTCGGGGTGCAAATGCGGTCCCATTGGGTAGAGGTGGTCCTCATGGTGGTACCCCAAGGCACAACCAATTTTATGCTCTACATGGGAGGCAAGGGGTTGGTGCAGTCCTCGATGTTGTTACCGATATGTTGAAAATCTTTGATCTTGATGTATATTCTTTGATTGATCCAAGTGCCACCCTTTCCTTTGTTACCCCCTTTGTTGCTAAAAAGGTCTATATTGAGTCAGAGTTGTTGCATGAGTCATATGAAGTGTCTACTCCTACTGGTGCATCTATTGTTGCTAGGAGGGTGTATAGAAATTGTCCAGTTTGCATCTTGCATAAAATCCTACCTTGTGATCTTGTTGAATTAGATATGGTTGATTTTGATTTTATTCTTGTGATGGATTGGTTGCATGCCTACTATGCTTCTATTAATTGTAGAACCTGTAGGGTCATGTTTCAATCCCCAATTAAACCCGTCCTTGAATGGGAAAGTCATGATATGGTTGTAAGGGATAGGTTCATCTCATGCATTAAAGCCCATAGGTTGATCTCCAAGGGGTGCTTGTATCATCTTGTGAGGGTTAAAGATATGGAGTCCAAAGCCCCTTCCACTGAGTCGGTTCTAGTTGTAAGTGAGTTCCTTGATGTCTTCCCAAATGACTTTCCTGTTGTCCCTCCCAAAAGGGAGATAGATGTTTGCATAGATCTCCTTCTTGACACTCAACCTATCTCCATTCCCCCTTACTGTATGGCCCCGGCGGAGTTGAAAGAGTTAAACAAACAATTGAAAGATTTGTTTGAAAAAGGATTTATTAGACCTATCCAATCCCCTTAGGGTGCACCGATGTTATTTGTGAAGAAGAAAGATAGGTCATTTAGGATGTGCATTAACGATCGGCAACTCAATAGGGTCACTATAAAAAATAGATATCCTCTTCCAAGAATGGATGACTTGTTTGACAAATTGCAAGGGGCTAGCTTTTTCTCTGAGATTGATCTTCGGTCCAGGTACCATCAAGTGAGGGTGAGGGAGTGTGATATTCCCAAGACGACCTTTTGGACTAAATATGTGCACTATGAATTTGTGATGATGTCCTTTGGGTTGACTAATGCACCGGCCATCTTCATGGACCTAATGAATAGGGTCTTCAAACCCTATCTTGATTCCTTTGTTGTGGTATTCATTAATGATATTTTGATCTATTCGCATAGTAGGGATGAACATGTGGGCCATTTGAGGGTTGTGTACTAAAGATTGAGGGAGGAGAGATTGTATGCTATATATGACAAGTGTGAGTTTTGATTGGGGGAGGTTGTATTCTTGGGCCATTTGTTGTCGGAGGATGGCATTAAAGTGGATCCTAAGAAGATCATTGTGATTAGGAGTTGGTCGAGACCATTGACCCCATCGGATATTAGGAGTTTCTTAGGCCTTACTGGTTACTCTAGAAGGTTTGTGAGTGGGTTTTCCTCCATTTCTTTGCCTATGACAAAATTGACTCAAAAGAAGGTGAAGTTTGTTTGGACCGATGAATGTGAGAAAAGCTTCCAAATATTGAAAGATAGACTTGTGTCCACTTTTATATTGTCATTAATTGATGGGCTTGAGGGTTTTATGGTGTATTGTGATGCATTTAGAGTGGGTTATGGTTGTGTGCTAATGCAAAATGGTAAAGTCATAGCATATGCTTCTAGGCAACTCTAGGTGCATGAAAAGAACTACCCTACCCATGATCTTGAATTAGCCGCTGTGGTGTTTGTACTAAAGATTTGGTGACATTATTTGTATGAGATGCATATGGATGTCTTCACGGATCATAAGAGCTTTTAGTATGTCTTCACACAAAAAGATCCTAACTTGAGACAAAGAAGGTGGCTAGAACTCCTTAAGGACTATGACATGAGTGTGCATAACCATCCGGGTAAGGCAAATATTGTGGCGGATGGTTTGAGTCAGGTGTCCATGGGTAGCCTAACTCATATGGATGGAGGTGACAGGGAGATGGCTAAGGAGGTGCATAGATTGGCTAGATTTAGGGTGAGGTTGGAAGATGTGGTAATGGTATTGTTGTTGTTAATGGTTCTAAATCTTCTTTGGTTGATTGGGGTATAGCAAAACAAGATCTAGACTCCTCCTTGCTTGAATTAAAGGCCTTAGTGAAAGAGGGAAAAATAGAGATTTTCTCCCAAGGGGGAGATGGGCCCCTTAGATATCAAGGTAGGTTGTGTGTCCCATGCGTTGATGGTTTGAGGGAGAGAATTATTGATGAGGCCCATAATTCTTCTTATTCTATCTATCTCGGTTCCACCAAAATATATAGAGACTTGAGGGATGTGTACTGGTGGGGAGACGTAAAAAGGGACATTGCCAAATTTGTTTTTGGTTGCCATAATTGTCAACAAGGCAAAGCCGAACATCAAAGGCCGGGTAGCCTAACCCAAGACATAGAGATTCCAACATAGTAGTGGGAGGTGATTAACATGGATTATGTAGTTGGGTTTCCCAAGACTAAGAAGGGTTTTGATTCCATATGGGTGGTGGTTGATAGGATGACGAAGTCGGCTCACTTTCTACTGGTCAAGACTACCTATGGGGCTGAAGTGTATGCAAGGTTGTAAATCCATGAGTTAGTAATGTTACATGGGGTTCCTTTATCCATCATATCGGACCGGGATGCACAATTCACTTCACACTTTTGAAGGTCATTTCAAAGTGGTCTTGGTACCAAAGTTCACCTTAGTATGGCCTTCCACCCTTAAATTGATGGCCAAGCTGAAAGGACAATTCAAACACTTCAGGACATGCTTAGGGCTTGTGACTTGGAGCTTAAAGGTAGTAGGGATGGCTATTGTCCATTGATTGAGTTTGCCTACAACAATAGCTATCACTCTAGCATCGGTATGACTCCTTTTCAGGCTCTACCCAGTGGGTTGGTTTGAGGTTGGAGAGGTGGCTTTATTGGGGCCGAATCTGGTTAGGGAGGCTCTTGAGAGGGTTAAGATTATTAGGGAAAGGTTGAGGACAACCTAAAGTCGTCAAAATTCCTATGCCGATGTGAGAAGAAGAGACCTAGAATTCCAAGTTAGTGATTGGATTTATTTGATGTTTCTCCAATGAAAGGTGTAGTCCATTTTGGTAAAAAGGCGAAGTTGAGTCCAATGTATGTTGGGCCTTATGAGGTGATTAAGATGGTTGGCAAGGTAAATTATAAGTTGAAGTTACCTAGTGAAATGAATTTGGTTCATCAGGTGTTCCATGTCTATATGTTGAGAAAATGTGTTGTTGATCCTAATGCCATTGTGCCTTTTGATGATATGGGTGTTGTTGAGGTTAACTTGACTTATGAGGAGGTTTCAGTTCATATCTTGGATAGGCAAGTGAAGAGATTGAAGAAAAAGAGGTGGCATCTGTTAAGGTCCTTTGGAGGAACCAACAAGTCAAAAGTGCTACTTGGGAGTTTAAAGTGGACATGCAAAAGCGACATCCTTATCTTTTCCACTCCACTCAAGTCTAAGGTACTAATCCTAAGTCCTATCTTTGACTTCAAGTCTTACATTTCATCCCCTATGTCATTCATATGCATTCATGTTTAAGTTGGTAAACTTATGATGGTTTTACACTCATGTTGGGATTTTGAAAATGATGTTTTACATGTTATGTTGTATTTTTGTTAGGGCTGATTTGTTCATGATCACTATTGACTGGTGCATCTCTTTCACATTCGGGGATGAATGTTACCAAGGGGAGATATTGAAACGACCCTCCTAAAAAAAGTTCCCAAAAATGTGCCTTGGAATACCCAAAATTTTGATTTCTATATATCTAAATAACCATTTGTTATTTCAAAAAGCTGACTTCGTATTTGTGATCAGGGGGTCAAAATTAGGTTAAAAATGGTCTAACCTTGTTTTAAGAGTGAAAGAATAAGATTTATAAATTTTAAAGTGATGATTTCCAATGAGTTGTTTGCGATTCCTCCGCGATGCGCCTTGGGTGCGCGTTAGTATAAGTTCCTCTCCGCATCCTCTCCACAATGTGGAGATGTGTTTTTTACCTTGTAGTGTTTTCCTGTGCAGTATAAAATTTTCTAAGTGTTGGACCGAAGTTTCCCAAACATGTTTTTTTCTATACTTAGTCAAATTTCACCCTTATATCATCCTATATATTTCCTAATACTCCCCAAAACACTTAGCCATATTTACACTCCAAATTTCAAGACTCAAAACCCTAATCCGGATTCAAGGATTCTCTTCAAGCTTCAAGCCTCCATCTTCAACCTTCACAAAGGACTTCTCCAAAGCTAAGGAATGTGGTGTTGAACCATTAGGTCCTTTCACCCATAGTGTCTAAGCCTCTTTTTTACTAATATTGTATGATTTAAAGTTTATTTTACATATGGGTGTTGTATATTAAGGAATTTACTACACATGATTTTAGTTCATGAAAGTCTGGTTGTTTTAGCATGTTTTGAGCCCTAAATCTTGGGTCTAATATTGTATTTGATGTGGGGTTTTGATATGAATATCTTGGGGGTTGCAAGGTGTTGATTGATGGTTATACAATAGATTTTCTTGAATGATTTTATCTCTAAATTGCATGATGTTTTACCCCCATTATACACCCCTAAGTGTTTGATAAAATGTCCGACTAGGGTTTTTTGAGGAATTGAAGGTTCAAAGCATGAGTTATGATGTGAATGATGTTATGATGATGAATAGAGCTTATGTATATGATACGATTGATGTTACAATGATGAAATGAGCTTATGCATATGATGAATTCTATATAAAGTGTTGCATTTTACCATGCCTAATCTGGGGAGGCAAGAGCCCGGATAATCGAGGGAGGGGTTTGTACCTCTCCGCCTAGTGCTGGGGCAACATCTTCGTTAATCGAGATGGGGTTTATACTCATCAATCTAGAGGAGGGTTCGTACTTATCCACCTAGGTGATGGGGCGATATTATCACCAACCGATATGAGTGTTAGCACTCATCCACCTCAGTAATGGAGAGGCATCATCACTAACCCCAAGGGGTTTATACCTTGGAAATCTAGCTTGATCTATTCTTCATATATGATACCTTATATGAGTATGGGATACTTAAGCATGCTTTACTTATGTATTGATCGTACATGTCATATTGCTATATTATGTCTGTTGCCTATTGTTATGCATGTTGATCATGAAGCCTATCTCTTAGTGCATTGCATCCCATATACTTAGTACATTCAAATGTACTAACACACACTCGTTCCTACATGATATCATTATTAGGGGACCGGTGCTCAATTTGATCATCCTCCTCCTCCACGTGGTTAGACGGTGCTATTCTAAGCTTGTTCGTGAGTCTTCCACTTTGGGGACCTTGGTTTATGTTCTTTCTCTTGATTTGTATCGAGACACTTTTTTATGTTCTATTGGCTATGAGGGTGAGCCCGGTAGCTTTTTCTTGGCCCCCACTCTATCTATGTATTAGAGGTGATTGTTGGATATGTTATGTATTTGTGTATGAGCTTTGACTCTTGACTGTTGATTATAAGGTTTTTGCAAGATTTTCCCTTAGCCCCATTGTCCCTATTCTTAATCTATATATCTTTTATATGCTTCTTCCACCAAGGATGTGTAAAGACAAGTTAAGAGGCTTGTTTAGGATTCCTTCGGGTTCCCTATTCACCGTGTAACGTCTAAGTCCTAGGCTTGGGTCATGACACTTAATTCTAAGGTCAAGCTTAGCAGGACTTTTCACCCTTAAACGGATGGCCAAGTCGAAAGGACTATCCAAACTCTTGAGGATATGCTTAGGGCTTATGTTTTGGAGTTTAAGGGTAGTTGGGATGAACATCTTCTACTTATTGAGTTTGCTTATAACAAAAGCTCGCACTCTAGTATTGACATGACTCCCTTTGAAGGTCTTTAGGGTAGGCATTGTTAATCCCCGGTTGAGTGGTTTGATGTTGGGGTGATGACCTTGTTGGGTCCGGATTTGGTTTTGGGAGCTATAGAGAAGGTGAGGTTGATAAGTGGGAGGTTGAAGATGGCTCAAAGTAGGCAAAAGTCATACTCCGATGTGAGAAGGAGAGATCTTGAGTTTAATCTTGGTGATTGTGTTTACTTGAAGGTCTCAACTATGAAGGGTGTGGTCCAGTTTGTTGAGAAAGGAAAGTCGAGCCCAAGGTTTGTGGTCCCTTATAGAATTTAGAGTAGAATTGGTAAGGTTGCGTATGAATTGGAGTTGCCTATGGATATGAATATTGTTCTTCTGGTCTTCCATGTGTCTATGTTGAGGAAATGTGTTGGTGATTCATGTACTATAGTTCCCTTAGAAGTTATGGGTGTTCTGGAAGGTAATTTGATATATGAGGAGGTTGTAGTTGAGATTTTTGATAGACAAGTGAAAAGGTTGAGGAACAAACATGTAGCATCCGTCAAGGTTCTTTGGTGGAATTAACAAGTTGAAAGTGGCACATGGGAAGCCTAGGCGGAAATGAAAAAGCGATATCCAAACCTCTTCCACTCTTCTCAGGACGAAGGTAATAAATCAAGTCCCATCTATGATTTCAAGTCTTAAGTTTCAACACTCATGTCATTTTGCATATACTCATGTTCAGGGTAGCAATTATGGAGATTTTTTATATTCATGTTGAAACTTTTTGAAAATGATGTTTAAAGTCCATTTATTGCATTTATGTCAGGCTAAAATCTTAATAATTACTTCTCTTGCTCATGTTTCTTTTGACATTCAGGGACGAATGTTCCCAAGGGGGAGATATTATTGAAAGACCCCTCTTGTGCTTCGAAATGCCCCATAATCGTAATTTCCATATATCTCAAAATCCGTAGGTGATTTCAAAAATCTGACTTCATATTTTTGATCAGGAAAAAATTGAGTGGGAAATGGGTATAACCTAGATTTTAGAAGACCCGTAGTAAAAAATAATTTTTGCTAATTTTCAAATTTCAGTGGCTATCCGTGCTCAGGCCGTGACACGCCAAGGGAGTAGACTAGTGTTGTTTGGCCTGCGCATCTGGTCTGCGTCGTGCCAGGGGCATGGAGTAGTTTTCTATAGGTCATGGTTTACTCAATAAGCTGTAGGATGACTCATGAGTTAGATCCAGTGAAAGGCCAATTTTCAGATGTTGAAAGTACAAATTGTTAGATGAGCTTTAGAATCATTTAGGGCTAGTATATGAGTTCGTATGCCAAAGATTAGAAAATATACTGAGTGTTGGACTATTATTAGATGAGGTCACTTACGAGTCGTAAGTCAGATGATGGGCCGTAGAAAAGATCGTGCCTCGATGATCAAGATTTTGGAGATTTGTTGGAAAGTTAGCAGATAAAACCCCTTATGGGTTATAAGTTAGAAGATGACCCATTCGAGGAGTTCGTAGGTCGAAGATGGATTTTTTTGGTAGAGGATATGAAGCCCAAGTACGTGCCGTGATTCCATCTATGGCCCATAACCTTGTCCGTCTGATTTGTCAATTCTAGTTTTTCTATTTCATTTTGGATTTGGTTTTTACTTATTATAAATAGGTCATTTAGGTTTTCTTTAAAAGGAGGGCAACCAAAGAGAAGTTAGAACATTGATACTTTATTACTTGTGATTATTTTGACATTACATTGGGTTTATTACATTGTAATTTCTTGTGGAGATTTCGAATTTACTATTGTTCAATATATTATTATAAGTGTTTAATTATGCTACTCCATAATATGATTCTTTCAGCTATAATGATCATGCATAGCTAAATCCACAACTAGGGTTGTGGGAACCATGAAGAACTAACGAAGTATAGACTAGATAATTTGCAATCCTTGGAAAGTGTGCATGTGTGGATTGATTAACTTTTTGTTTAGAATGCTTTTTAACGGTGGTTAACGTTAGCACTCACCTAATTCTTACTTACTAGATCAAAGGGGTAATGAATGGGAGATGGGATAATTAATAGGATTCAATGTGATCCCTCGCGTCTAATCAACCTAATCGAATTAGGGGATGGCTGTACTGGGTAAAGGTTAGTAATGTAACAATACGAGGACGACTCAAATCACATAGTGAAATTTTCCTCTCACCTAGATAAAGGGGTTACATAAACATAACTTACCAGTTTTGCATGCTATGCACTAGAAAAGTGTTAGAACCCGTAAGTTCGAACCCGAAAGTCCTTAATTGGTTCAATTTGGTAAAGTTTGGGGCCAAATGTAAATTTTTTTCTAAAGTGTAGTCTTTAGGATTTAAATTGTTAGTGGGGTCATGTGTTGTGGCTCTTTTTGATTGGTTCAAGTGGA
>JAOTQR010000011.1:8217196-8244895 GCA_025774065.1 Solanum ossicruentum
ATGTCATCATGTGTGTTTGTATCGATAATAGTGCCTAATCGGCACTAGTCACGGTCCCGGGGTCGGGCTGTGACAGTTGCGATCTAATTTTAGGTTAGGACAAGTTTAATATCAGAGCTCTAGGTTTATTAGTCTCGTGAGTCAAGGGCAAGGTACTTAGTAGAGTCTCATGGATCGACGTGTAGACATCCATACTCATCTTCGGGAGACTACGACACTTGATAGGAAAATCTTTCATGTGTTTCTTCTATTCGTGTGCTTCTTCTTATCACATGTTTTGAAAGTATCTAACCTAATCCTTCTGCGCATATGTCGATCACTAGATCCTATCGATCATTGGAGGGCCAGATTCAACTAATGTGACTCCCACTTGAGGTCGAGGCAGGGTTTGTGTTAAGGACAAGAGTTGAGGACTTGCTAGAGGAGCAGCTCCGCCCATAGGACAGATTAGATCGTCTTATCCAAAGGATTCTTATGAGCCATAGGGGCCTATAGGTCCTATTTCACCGCCCTTAGCCCTAGATGATACACCCTCAGTTCAAGAGTTACTCTTGAGGATATTGGCTAGATTTAAGGGAGCACCTCCAGCCCTAGCTACTGTTGAGGTATCAGATTCTACAATGCTGGTTGGCCCTTCTATAACTCCAGCTTAGCCATCAATGATTTATGTGGGTCTTTCTTTAGCCCCAGTGGATCCTTCTATGACTACTATAATTCTTCCTTAGACATCAAGGCTGAGTTCGGGTGCACAGATTAAGAGTTTATGCCCTCATCTTCTGCTAGTCCTTCTGTATCCAGAGCTGAAAAGAAGAGTTTTGAGTAGTTTGTGCGGTTGTCTGCCTAAGTTTCGACAGTACCTTTGGTGATAGAGCTTATGATTTCTTATCAGATTGTTAGGACCAGCTACGTAATTTAGTCATTTTTCAGTTATATGGTGTTGCTTATACCTCTTACCAGTTCACCGACCTAGTTAAGGAGTAATGGAGGCCAGTTTTGGCTCGTCAATCGATTGGATCTCCATCCATGACATGGGAGCACTTCGTAGAGATATTTTTAGAGAAATTCGTACCATATCGCCTTTAGGATAGCCACCGGGATCAGTTCGACAAGCTTCAGTAGGGTTCGATGTTAGTTTTGGACTATGAGGCTAGATTTCATACATTGTCCAGATATGCAATAGTTTTTCAAGGGTTTGGCAGGGTATCTCTAAGAGGCTACAGCTTCGTTGGTATTGGCTGGAGCCACATTTCAGAGTATAGTGGATCATGCTCGTATGATAGAGTGCATCATGCATGATAGACAAGATGGCGGGAAGAGGTTTCTGTCACAATCCAAAATCGGATCACAACTATAGAAGGATATGCCAAAGCGGAAACCATCATAACATATCATATGAAATCCCCAAAACCTGGGGTCATGAGTACAAGAGCATCTAAAATAGTATTGAAGAGTAAATACAACTGTCTCAAAAGAAGATACAAAGCTATCTCTCAATATCTGATACAACGTCTGAAATAGAATCAATAAAAGGAAAGCTCAAAGATCCACGGTGACTCGAAGCCTGAGCCTTACCGCTAAGATCTGGATGAATGAATTGTAACTCAGCTAGAATGATCAACTGCCCTGTGTGGGTCCCTGTGTTCGATCTGCATGGAGAAAATAAAGTAGGGGTGAGTACACCGAAATATACCCTGTAATTTCATCTAATTGGGTAAGAGAAATTGAATAAATATGCGATAACGAAGATTACTATCACCTGCATACAAAAAGGTTAGTGCACAATAAAAATATACATGTTAAAAAATACAATCTCCATGACTACCAATGGTATAATATAATGACAGATATGATCACAATGCATGGAACTTATCAAATCATATATCAAGCATCTCCCAACCTTCCCACCTACCTTTGGTCAAGGAATATCACAATGCCTCGACCTTGCGACCTATAGATCTATGTCAGAGTACGGAGAAAATGTAATAATACATTTGGTAACATATATTTTGTATATATATTTGTCATGAAATTTTCGTGCTTTGTACGGGTTCAATATTTATTCATAAACTTATTTTTTTAACTTCCATTAATTAAAGATATTAAATCATCTCATTAAGTGTAAAATCAATACCTAATAAATATGATTAAGGATTTATAATTTTCACTTCAAAACAAATTATAACATATACTTGTATGGTAGTAAATTATTTCATGTTTTTGTGCAAATCTAATGTGAAGAGGTCGATTAGAATGCCCATAATTAAAGTATTTTTCGTCATTGATCTGATTTTTTACTTGAAATGATTACAAAATATACAAAAATATTATTGACATTCAAATAACAAAAATATAATTGAAGAATATGAATTTGAAACTAAAGATTACAGTTAAAGGGATTCCCATAATTTTAGAAACATTATACATTGATTAAATTAAATTAGAATAAAAAATATTTTAAATTTTTTTCTATAAATACCCTTACTGAGGCTAACACGTCAATGGACACACTGCTACTTTATGTTGAAAATGATGATTTTAAAAATTGATATTAACTTATAAGGGAAAAAATCAACTTTTCAAAAGAGTTGCTAATTAATTTTTAAAGAAATATCAAGAAATCTTTTAATTTAATTTCAAAAAGACTTAAGCCAGAATTTTTTTTTTTTTTAAATTCCAAAGAATAGATACGTGGTTCTTATTTTTATTTCAGAAAGATTTTACACACTTGAAATATCTGTTAACATACGGTTGTCCGGCAATTTAAATCATTTGACTATTTTAGGAAAGTAAATGAAAAGACAATTTTAAAAACATTTGAAAGAAAAATTTTGAGATATTTAAATTAGATAGTAATTTAATACTTAGAATAATTTGAAAAATACAAGATACGAAAAAAAATAAATTATTTATTTAAAGAGACAAGCCAACATAAAGAAACAGGTTCGTCTTTGGAAGATTTGATTAAGTTAAACCAAAATTAAAGTCGGAATCAAACAAATAATTATAATAATCAACATAATAAAATTCTAAATGGGCCATTTAAGTGTCCAATGTGGACTACTTTGGGCCTAAAGTCAGGTTCTATATGCCTGGACTGATATGGGCCTTCAGCTACTATTTTGGGCTTTTGGCCCAATTCCTGCTGTGTATAAACTTGTATACATCTATTGTATACCAGTGAATATACATTATTGTCCCTTTATTTTAGCTTCTAAGGCCTGCAAATCAACTCCTGTTTGTCCAGCAATGATGCTGACTCAAGAATACACAATTCTTAGGCCTCTATAGCCCAAACTCGGAACACAACGGAGCGAAGAAGAGTCTATTTTGGACTCCAATGAAATTTCACATGCAACATAAATAAATGAAATACGTAAGTAAAAACTCATTGATTCAATATGAACAAATAAAAAATAAACCCATATGCTTGCTAAATGTTGGTGAGCAAACAAACAACAGGGCATAATATCGACCAAAACTTACAACTCAAAGGATAATTGTTAGCATATTACTAAAATTATTTAAAGTGGCCATGTGTGTTGATTTTAGAGTCGTCAATATGGGTTAAGTCCGTTGGCCCAACTTGATCTAATCTGTGATTTAGCGAGATTTGATTTTTGAAGCCCATTTAAAAAATAAATTTTTTAGTCCAACCATGGGTCGAACTAAAAAATAAAAATAAAATAGGGTATTAAAAATAATAAGATTTTAAACTCAAAGTTCATTTAAAATTTTAAAATAGTAAAATTAGATATAAATTATGTTTTTATAATATGTACTCCCTTCGTCCATCTTTACTTGTTCCTTATTGACTTGATAGCGGGATTAAGAAACAACAAATAATAGGGGCATTTTTACTAAATCACCCTTTGAATATAATAAATACAATATCTTGAAAAATTTAACAAGAAAATAACAATAATTAATGATAAGGGTAAACTAGAAACTAAATGTGAAATTATTTTTTGATTTCATAGGGTGGACAAGTATTGTTGGATATCTCAAAATAATATAGTGGACAAGTAAAGATGGACGGAGGGAGTAATAGTAACACTAATACTATGTAATATTGTTTTGTTGCTATTTATTTTAATATTTTAAATTATAATTTAAGTTCAATTTTTTTAAAAAAAGTATATGAATAAAAATATTGGCCGACTCGCAAAAACCCGCAGACCATGTACTAATGGGTTGGGCTTGTTGTTTTCTAGCTTATAAAAAAGGGGGTCAACTCAGTCTGGCCTGTCAAATTCCAAAGCCTGAAAGGACTAGCCCAGATGGAGAGGACTAACCCGTATTAACGGCTCTATTGATTATTCATCACTAAATTTAAAAAAATCTTCAAACAGACCCAGATTAAGGACTCCACATTAAGCAAATTAGGCATCATAATTGAGGAAATAAAAAAGTCCCCCTAACCTATATTTGGATTTTCAAGTATATACTTTAATTTTATGGAAGTCTTATCAACCTCCTGGAATATTTAAAATTGAAATTATTATCTCGTTAAATGCTTAGCTGGTAATGTAAATGTATTTCACTTTCTTTGAGAGAATGAGTATAAAAACTAAACATTAGAACTTTATTTTTAATATCTCTTTATATGTATTTTTATTTTTTTTCTTATTTATGATATTAAACATTAAAACTTTATTTTTAATATCTCTTTATATGTATTTTTATTTTTTTCTTACTTATGATATTTCTTTGAATAGAATTTTTCTTTCGTCTTTCTCTCTCGGTGATTTTTCATACACTTTTGTTTACCGTGACAATTTCTCTGGACTTCCGGCTGTTTCTTCTTCTTTGCTATTCGTTTTTGGCGGCATAGAATGAAAAAATAACAAATCGTTGACGTCTTTGCCCGACAAAAGACAGTTCAATATTTTTGAAAATATTCGAGACCTTCATCTCCGGCAAAGTCTCCAACGAGACTCTTCGTCTTATTTGCCTAGCGAACTAGATTTGTCAAGACTTGTCGATGACGGCTTCCAGCAGATTCCGATAGCATCAAGAAAATCTGGAGACCTACGGTCTTCTCCGACGACATCCAGTCATCTCCACACCTACAGAGCTTTTCGGCAGCATCATTACTCCAGATTCCAGTCAGAATCTTCTAGTCAGAATCAGTTAGCAGCTTACGGGGTGAATTTTTGGCGAAAAACAAATTACGACATACTTTTTCGACAATGTCTACAATTTTATTTTCCAGCAACGTTCAATAATTTTTTAACCAAAATTCAGGGTGATATCTTTCAAATCTCTTGCTATTTATCAGGCTATATGCTTTACTTATCTTATATTTCTTTCCTTTTTACATATTGTGTTGTGATTTCTTGCTTGTTTGTTGCCTTTTACCATATTCTTAGATTTATCATATATTTTTATATTTACTATTTATTATATTTTGTGTGATTACATATCATATTGTATTGCTTTTTGACATAAATTTCTATAGTTTACTACTAAATTTATTTTTCTTGATTTTGTACCTAATTATTTGATCAATTTTTATATCTTATTTTTATATTTTTGCATTGTTGGGTTGTATGTTTTTCTCTAGATTGTATCTTCTTGATCGTAATTGTGTAGTGAATTATTTGTTCTTAGTTTAGTAGCATTGGGGTCTGATGGTGGATTAGGATCATGTCGTCCGTTGGGGTTGGGGTTGGGGTCGGGGGCACAACTTACTTAAGTTAACAGTAGGATCGTGGAATATAGGAGCACTTACGAGGAAGTCCATAGCTAGTGAAAAGTTTGAAGAGGAGACAAATTAATATAGTGTGTTCAGGAGACCAGATGGATAAGTACCAAAACTCAGGATGCGAATGAGTTTAAATTATAGTACCCAAGTGGTTCTATGGATAGAAATAGAGTGGATATCCTAGGAGATGAGAACCTTAGGGAGTGTGTGGTTGAGGTTAGGAGTCCCATTAATGATAGGATCGATGATGTCTATTTAACTTGTGGTTTGTAGTCAAGTAGTTAATGTAGTTAGTGTCTATGCACCTCAGGTTGGCCTGGATGAGGAAGTCAAAAAACTCTTTTGGGAAAATTTGGATAAGGTTGTGAGTGGTATACCAGATACAAAAAAATCGTTATTGAGGGAGATTTTAATGGGCAATACCAGTGTAACTTCTAGCGGGTTTGAAGATATTCATGGAGGCTTTGATTTTGGGGAAAGGAATGGAGGTGAGGCATCTCTTGAATTTTGCCAAAACCTTTGAGTTAGTTATTGCTAACTCATGCTTCTCGAAGAAGGAAAATCACTTGATTACATTTTGTAATACGGTAACTAAGCTTCAAATTGATTACTTACTTCTCCGGAAGGGCGATAAAAGTCTTTGTAAGAATTGCAAGGTTATTACGTATGAAAATACTTTCACTCGACATAGGATTCAAATGATGAATTTAGAGATTAAGAGAGAAAATCAACATATATTTTTAGTGCATTGATATCAAATAACATTCAAACTGAATAATTTTTTTGAGAATTACTATCCTAATATATTTAAGAATTTGAAACTAATTTAAATTATAACCCTCTAAACTTTTTTACTTGTTTGTAAGAACA
The DNA here is from genome assembly GCA_025774065.1 of Solanum ossicruentum. Lineage (NCBI taxonomy): Eukaryota > Viridiplantae > Streptophyta > Magnoliopsida > Solanales > Solanaceae > Solanum > Solanum ossicruentum. The sequence goes on from JAOTQR010000011.1 coordinate 8,223,771, forward strand.
TGCTCGAGAAAAAGAGGGAATTATTGCAAAAAAATGTAACTAAAATATATTATGTTTTATATATATCTTTTTCTTGTTTAAACTAAATAGCACAATTGATACACAAATAATTTTATACACAAACTTACTGAAAAGTTGCATCAAGTATTTTAAATAGCTGGAGGAAAAAACATAGCACAATATTGTTAATTTAATTGTATTTAGTCTTGAGATTTGCTCTTTGGAAGAGCAATCAGCAAAATTTGAAGAAAAAAAGAGGTCTTGTTATTTCAATTATATTTTGTTTGAAGATTTGTTCTTTCAAAGAGCAATCAGAATCGATATTTTAAGAGTCATTCTCCCTTAAAAGCTAGTCTAGATATTTTTTTTGTATTATTTGTACCTCTTCATGTTATAAATCCTATTTTACTTCTTAATCTACTTATTCGTACTTCTAAATTTGTCCATGATATTTTACTTCCTCATCTAACTAGCTTTGTGAATCTAATAACAAAACATATCTCAAGTTGGATGATTATCCTCTTCAAATTTCATTTATAAATAATGTTATTGTTGTGATCTTCATAAACAAATTATCCTTTATATTATACATTTATTTTTATGTCTAAAACTTTGAAAGTCCTTACTGGTTACTTTGTAATTTATTTAATTTTGATTCGTCTTTTTTATTTGTTCTATATTTACTGTGAGTTTCATTTAAAGTCCAATTTTAAATCTTACATCAAAATTAAAGAATACATATTTATCATAATAAAATCTCATTCTGACAATAATGACAAAAATCATAATTTCAAGTCCAATTTTTTTTACTGTTCAATGACTCATCCAAAGAATATAAACAATTTTGCTATACCGAAAAATAGCTTTTTAAAAGAAATTCGAAAATCAAAAATTAGTTTAAAACTCAATTAGTTTAAGTATAAACCAATTCTCGAAATTCGAAAGAACACAGAATCGCCATCTAATTTTACAAATAATTAGAAAACCCTTAAATATTTAAAAAACCTAACAAAAAAATCTTTTAAAATTCCAGAGAACAGGTTCAAGTTCACATTTTCACTTCAAAAAGGTTTTACGCACTTGAAATAGCCGCTAAATACGATTATCCTGCGATTAAGTAATTTGACTAACTTTTGACTTGACAAAGATTGACTAATTTTGAAATTTTGATTAATTCTTGAAAAATTTTATTGGACTTGACCAAATTGGAAACAATTGACTAGATTCGAAAGAGATTGAACTATGTTTGAAAATTGAACTAAAATGATAAAATCATATTATTTATATTTTTTCTTTTATTATGGCAAACTCTTTTTTGGGATAAAATAAACATAACATAAATGGTTTCGACTTGTCGGGAAATTTAATTAGATTGAAACCAATAATAATGTTAGCATCCAAACAAATAGAAATATAACAAAATAAAAGAAGAGAGTTGACGATTCCAGGCCTTTGTCCCGTTTAAATATTTGTTGCCACTTTGGGCTTTTTCTTTGTGTTGCTGTAGACTGTTCTCCGAAGCCAAGAGAGTACAGATTGATTCGAAGAGGATGAGGTTTGAGCCTCCATGGCCCAAGAAAATGCAAATGCGAGAGGAATCCACAATGGACTCGGAGGAGATTTCACATGAAACAAAAGAAGGAAACATATAAGCAACATGACTCCACACCCACACGCTCAATCGATTAGAAGTAAGATAACCACATGCCAAGTATTAATAACAAGCATGAGGAACAAGTTTAAGAAAACAATCACTAGGACACTGTTAACACCATAAACTACATCCTAAAACATGAATCAAAGACAATAACACTAAGCTTATACAGATTTCCAGTGTTTCCAAACATCCTCAAGACGCTAAAATAGAAAAAGAAAACAATCCAGTGCGTGTGCAACTGTCTTATGACATTTGAGGCAAAATGATGCTTAGCTTGCGGAAGCATTATATATGGGATATATCATTACAAAACATTCTAGTGATAGTGCAGAACCAGAATTCAAATAGACAGAAGTATTTTCAATGTATTAAAAAAATGGGAACTCAATTCGACATGGCTTAGAGCTACATAATTGCATCATATCAACTGCAGCTCAGATTCATGATACTTCTCCTAAGTCAAATTCATACAAGGGAACAGAGACGATCCATGGAAGAACATGAGCTATATTTCTTCTTAAAATGACTGATTAAGCCAGAGTAGAATCTGGAACAGAAACTGGAAGAAGATGCATCAATTTCAAGTATCCGAAGCTACTTTGATCAAGAAATTGAACTACCATTAAGACATGGCTGCTAGACATCCCTTCGAATCTTAAAAAAAAGAGACTTCAGTAATATATTTCAAGCAACGCACTAGTAAACTGTGTTCAAATAGGAGTTAGCAGTTAACTTAAGGATCATAACACACCAGAAGCAATGGTTGAAACAATACAATAACAACATCCTTATTGTAAATTGTTAAGTCATCGGCATTCTCATGTTACCAGTTTAGAACAGCAAACAGAAACAAGTATTAACTAAGCCTAAAACTAGACCAACAAAACCAGCATTTGAAGACGAGTTTGTGATATATAACCATAACAGCATAGTAACAGCAAAGAGAAGCAGATTCTCAAGGAATCAAATCCATCAGCACAGTAGCAAATATAAATGGTATTTCAAAGTAAACCTGAGACGCTTATGACTTAGAATCTAGACTCGAGCCGAAACAAACTTCATCCAGTAACATCATTATAGGAGCATCACAACAGTTCAAGATATATCTTTCAAATGATCAAAAACATTCAGTTTAATAGAAGATTTTGGTGTAGATAACAACATTTAGGATCAATAAAGAAATAAATAGCAACCACACTTATACAAAGATCTGTAGATAATTTTTTAAATGGAAACAAATGAGAAAGAGACTAATATGGTACAACAAGCAACAGCTCAAGATACAGGTATGTTTGAAAGCAGTAAACTGGAGAAAAAGGAGAAACATATTTGGAACCAGAACCTATTCATAAGTTCAAAATGCAGAACGCATACGCATATTGGATTAACTCGAATCAAACTCAAATCAATGCAGTCGTCACATGAGTTCGAACAAGAAATACAGTCATGTCAACCATGCGCAGAGACAATACTACAGTCGACAAGAACAAGTTAATTTTAAAAAAATTACCTTCTTCGGAGAAGCGAAAAGGGACGACGAGCTTGGCGAAGACTCTTACACCACTACGAATCAAATTTCAGACAGACTTGACTTCGAAAATGTTCTGATTTCTAAATCGACGACAAAGACTGTATTTCAGACTTGACGAAATTCACACAAAATGACTGAGGATTGAAATTTGCTCTGGTTTTCCTTGGAATTTCGATCACTGCCCGTATTTGCTAGGGTTTGTGGGATTTTCTTCCTGTCGACCGCCTTCGAATTTTTCCCACTGTGGCATAAAATTTAAAAAATTAAAGAAGATTAAACATGTCATGTAAGAATTTGAAACTAAAAAATTGTCAAAAAAAATTTTTTTTAAAACAAAATTAAAAATAAAGTCATACAAATGGATTGGAGGGTATAATATTTATTATAAAACAATTTCCCAAGAAAAATAGAAGAGCGGAAATATCAGACGAGTAATTTGTTGTACTTATTATTAATAAAAAATAACATAATTATGTAAACATATGATATTGTGACACCCGATGAAATTACCAAAATACCTCTAGAAAGGAACCATGCGCATAACGCGTCTTCCCATACTCCGTTCGTAAATCCGAGATCGAATTGCAATCAACGAGAAAAATTAAGTGCGAAAATGATCTTGACTCGATTTTAGAGCAACCGAATCAAAAATAAAATTTTTGCTAATTAATTTCCGGGCAATGAGGGTCAGCGCCCAGGGCGCGACGCTCCTGGGACAAGGAGCCACACTTAGCATTTTTTTTAGTTTTTGACGGGAAGCTGAAATTCACGAAGAAAGCGAAATACATATGTCCGCGCCTCCTGCACAGCGCAAACATGTTATATTAGGCAGAAATCTTTTTCTTTTATTTAAAAAAGGGTAATTTTGACTTTTTTCACCCTCCTTAAACCTTAAGTAGTCAGTTTTCACCGGACTAATTCATAAAAATGCATTACCCTCTTCATTAATGTTAGAATAATTTCAAGAAAACCCAAACGTAGAATTAAGAACCTAGCTAAAACTTCAAAGAATCTCTTCAATTCTTCCAAGAATTTGAATTCTCAGGTATGTAAGGCTACTGAAAACCTTCTCCCCATGTCTTACTCATGTTTATCCGAGGAACTTTAGTTAAAAGTCAAGCCTCAGTTATTCCTGTTGATTTTGTGGAAAATCCTAGAATCCCATCAAGTAATTCTTGTTAATTGGTTTATTTGACTTTTAAGGGTCACATTATTGAGTAGATTTCTTTAAAGTTAAGAAGTAATCATGCATATACAAGAACCCTAAAAAAGTTTGAAAACCATTTATGTTATGCCTTGCTTGAATTGAGGAATGACCATTTTCTTAAGTTGTTTATAGAGAGTTTGAGCATAATATGAATCAAATGAATTCCTTGAAATACATGTTAAGTATGAGATTGGGCATATATTTTAAATGTTATCTTGAAATTGGTTGAGAAAGAGATATGAGTTTTATTTATTCTTGAATGAAGTGCATATTCCTAAATAAGAAGTAGTAAGTTGAGAAAAGCTAAGTTGGGTTAAGTCCCAAAAGATCAAAGAGATATTTCGACAAGTATTACTTTTAAGTTTTGAGTAGTCTACAAGTTATTTTGGGAGTGGAGCACCGATATGAGTGAGAGTAGAATTAACAACTTGAACTCATAAACTATGTAGCCAGCATAGGATAGGATTGTACCAAGGTATAAGTCCTCACATGCCACTGAGATGACCTAGTTTTGGATGGATCCACTCCCCTAGTTTTTCATCCCCTACCTCGGCAAAGTATGGGAAAACTCTAACAGAATGGGCAAGATGATGTATCACCACGAAGCTCATAGTGGTGGTTGTCAATTAGAGAAACTCCCCAAGTTAAAGCAAATTAAGTTTTATATACATATTTTCAGTATGTTTATTTTCAGCATATAAAGTACTTATTTACTTATGTTATATATTCGGAGATATGATTTATGTACTTAAGAAATATTGCATTATTTTGAGTTCCGTCTTAGCATTTTACATACCATACATTTCACGTACTGATGTCCTTAAGACCTGCATCATTTTATGATGCAGATGCAGCTGATAGAGTCCCTTAGCAACCGTATTCGTTGAGGACCATACATCATCCAGCTATCAGTGAGGCCTTTTCTCAATCAGAGGCTTGGAGTCTTTAATTGTGTTTTCTTTCTAGCATTTTCTTTTCAGTTGTGGCTACCGTGGGCCTGTCACGGTAGCAGGTTCAGACTATTCTAATAGAGGTTCCATAGACTATGTGTCAAGTACGTTAGTTCTTGCTGATTTCAGTTATTGTTGAGATGTTTCTCATTTTAGTTTATTCAGACAGTTTGATAATCTTACCTATTATTTCTGAAGCCTCTCCATGATTATTTAAGTCTTTTGTTGAGTAAGTAGCAAGGCCAAGTGGTTCGCTTAGGATTAGAAATGGTTTTAGGTGCCGGCCACCTCTAGGGTATGAACTCAGGGCTTGATAAACTTAGTATCAAGGCACAGAGTTCAAGAGTCCTAGGGAGTCTATTGAACCGTGTCTAGTAGAGTATGTATTATGGGTGTGAAGTATGTCATATCTATAATAGGGAGGCTACGGGGCATTAGGAAGAGTCACTATCATTTGTTATTCCCCTCTCGTTCTTTAAAGTTTACCCCTATCAGTTCCCTTCTAACTCGTGCATTCATGCCTTCTTTTTCAGATCATGCCTCCACGCAGAAACGATGGACCAATAAATAGCAGAGGGCGCCCAACCAGGAGAAATGCAAACCAGCCTGGCCTAATTCTTGAGGGACTTAGAGGTCCAGTTGTGCCTGTCGAGCAGCCACAACAAGCAGACATTTCCAATGCTGAGCTCCACCAGCCCATCCAAACTTTGGCACAAGCAGCCACTACTCAGGGAGGTCGCCAGGGAGATGGTAAGAATGATAGATCAGATACCGCTAGGGTTCATGAATTCCTGAAGATGAACCCACCTAAATGCACAGGGTCTAATGTGAGGAGGATCCTGAGAACTTTATTAAGGAGCTCCAGAAAGTGTTTCAGATCATGCACATATGTGATACTAAGTGGGTTGGATTGGCTGCCTACCAGCTCAAGGGAGTAGCTAGACTCTGCTTCGATCAGTGGAAAGGAGGTAGGGCAGCAGAGGCGCCAACTTTGAGTTGGGTTGTGTTTGAGGAGCCCTTTCTGTGACAATATTATCCTAGAGAGATGAGGCAGGCTAAGGTGAGGGAATTTCTGAATCTGAAACAGGAGAATATGAATGGAGTACAGCCTCAAGTTTACTGAATTGTGCCATTATGCTCCAAGTATGGTGGCAGATATGCATACTAGGATGGACCTTATTCGTATCAGGACTCTCTTGGATGACTAAGAGAGAGGGAAAGAATGCTATGCTGATTGGGGATATGAACATAGATCATTTGATGACTTATGTGCAGCAGGTAGAGGAGGAGAAAATGCAGGATAAGGAAGAGTCAGGAGTAAGAGGGTCAAGATATCAGGCTAAGAGACAGGTAAGAGGGGGGCTAGGGATGGAAATCACTCATCCTTTCAACCTAACATATCCGAACCAACACCTTCATCTGCTAGTGCACTTGTACCAAGAGTCAGGAAGGAGCAGGGATCGTGGAACTGCAGGTTCTCAGGCAGCCAGTGACAGGATAGCATAGCTCCAAGGATCAAACTCTTATTTAGTTTGTGGTAAGTGTGGCAGATCTCATCTAGGAAAGTGTCTTATGGGCATAAATGGTTGCTTCAAATGTGGTCAGGTGGGACATTTCTTGAAGGATTGTCCTATGAGGAGGCAGAACGTGAGAGATAATAGATCACAATCAGTTTCTTTGGCACCGCAGGGTAAGCTGATTTAGAGGGAAACTACATCAGGAGCAAGCGGGGGCACAAATCATTTATATGTCATGGCCACCAGACAGGAGCAGGAGAACTCACCAGATCGGTTACCAGTATGCTCAAAGTCTTTACTCATGATATCTATGCATTGTTAGACTCAAGTGCCACACTGTCATTTATGACTCCTTATGTAGCTATAAAGTTTGGGGTCAGTCCAGATTGTCTTCTTGAACCTTTTAATGTTTCCTCTCCTACTGGAGAGTTCCTCCTAGCCCAAGAATTTATACGGGCTGCCTAGTATCTGTTTATCATAAGAAAATCGTAGCATATTTGGTTGAGTTAGACATGGTAGATTTTGATGTCATCCTAGGCATGGATTGGCTTCATACCGGTTATGCTTTCCACAAATTACAGCACTAGAGTAATCAAATTTCTGTTTCCTAATGAACCATTCTTAGAATGGAGGGGTAGCTCACATTTTCAAAAGGGTCAGTTTGTCTCAAATCTCAAAGCCAGAAAGTTAATTTCCAAAGGGTGCATATACCACCTAGTTAGAGTTTAGGATTCTTGTGCTGAGGCCTCATCTATCTAGTTTATCCGAGTTGTGAATGAGTTTCTAAAAGTATTTCCTGAGGATTCTCCCGAAGTCCCTCCTAATGGGGAGATAGACTTTGGGATAGATACCCTCCCAAACACACAACCCATATCTATTCCTCCATATCGTATGGCTCCTTCGGAGTTAAAAGAGTTAAAGTTGCAGTTGAAAAATCTTCTAGATAAGGGTTCATTAAACCAAGCATCTCACCTTGGGGTGCTCCAGTCCTCTTCGTGCACAAAAAGGACGGTTCTCTTAGAATGTGCATAGATTACTGTCAGTTGAATAAGGTCACTATCAAGAATAAGTATCACTTTCCTAGAAATGATGACCTATTCGACCAACTCTAGGGTGCCACTTGTTTCTCCAAAATAGACCTCAGATCTGGGTATCATCAGCTTAAAGTTAGAGAAAGAGACATTCCTAAGATAGCTTTCAAAACCCGCTATGGTCATTATGAATTCTTGGTCATGTCTTTTGGACTGACAAATGCACCAACAACATTCATGGATCTAATGAACAATGTGGTTGTACCTAGACATGTTCGTCATTATGTTCATAGATGACATCTTAATCTATTCTCATAACAAAGAGGAGCATGTTGACTATCTCAGAATTATCCTTTAGATCCTTACGGATCAGTAACTTTATGTAAAAATTTCCAAATGTGAGTTTTGGTTGGTATCTGTGGAATTTTTGGGGCATATTGTGTCTGATGAAGGTATTCAAGTTGATTCCCAAAAGATTGAGGCAGTAAAGAATTGGCCAAGGACCACAATGCCAACAGAGATAAAGAGTTTCTTGGACTTGGCGAGGTACTACAGATGGTTCATTGAGGAATTTTCTTTCATCTCAGCTCCTTTGACTAAACTCACTCAAAAGAAGGTTAAGTTCGAATGGTCAGAAGCTTGTGAGAAGAGTTTCCAAGAGATGAAAACCAAGCTGACCACAACCCTAGTCTTATCCCTACCAGAAGGAGTTGATGACTTTACGGTATATTGGGTTGCCTCCATAGTTGGGTTGGCATGTGTATTGATGCAGAGAGGCAAGGTGATAGCATATGCCTCTAGACAACTTAAGACTTATGAGAAAAACTACCCAACTTATGATCTTGAGCTTGTTGCTGTGGTGTTTACTCTAAAAATCTGGAGACACTATCTTTATGGTGAGCACGTAGATATATTTATGGATCACAAGAGCTTACAGTATGTATTCAACTAGAAGGAGCTAAATTTGAGGCGGAGGAGATGGTTGGAGCTGTTGAAAGATTATGACATGTATATTCTCTACCACCGAGGTAAAGCTAACATGGTTGCTGATCTCTTAGCAGGTTGACCATTGGGAGCACTGCTCACATAAAAGACAAAAAAAAAGAATTGGCTAAAGAGGTGCAGAGCCTAGCCCGTTTAGGGGTACAGATTGAAGATTCCAATCAAAGGGATGCCATTATCAGAAATAGGGCAGAATCATTATTGGTGGTGGAGGTGAAAGAAAAGCAAGATAAGGATCCTATCCTCCTTCGGTTGATGGAAGACGTTCAGAAACATAAAGTAATAGTGTTTGCAAAAGGGGGAGGTGGAGTCATAAGGTACCAAGGCAGATTATGTGTGCCAAGCATTGATGACCTTATATATAGGATCTTAGTTGAGGCTCACAATGTCAGATACTCTATTCACCCTGGTGCAACAAAGATGTATAGAGATTTACGAGAAGTTTATTGGTGGGGTGGCATGAAGAGGGACATTGCAGAGTTCGTATCTAGGTGACCAAATTCCTAGCAAGTTAAGATAGAGCACCAAAGGCCTTGTGGTGTGGCCCAGAATATTGAAATTCTACAATAGAAGTGGGAAATAATTAACATGGACTTCGTAATAGGCTTACCTCGATCCTATAGACAATTTGATTCAATATGAGTTATAGTAGACAGAATAACCAAGACAACTCACTTTTTACCTGTCAAGACGACTGATACAACTGAAGACTATGCCAAACTTCATCTTAAAGAAATTGTTCGGTTGCACGGGATCCCTATAGCATCATTTCAGACAGAGGAGCTTAGTTCACAGCATAGTTTTGGAAGTCCTTTCAGAAAGGGCTTAGTACAAAGGTGAATCTTAGTACAACTTTCCACTCGTAGACAAACGGCAAGGGGAGCGAACCATATAGACCTTTGAGGATGTGTTGAGGGCGTGCGTGATAGATTTTAAAGGTAACTAGTATGATCACTTACCCTTGATTGAGTTTTCCTATAATAACAATTTCCAGGATAACATACAGATGGCACCGTATGAACCTTTATGGGAGAAGGTGTAGATCACCTATTGGGTGGTTTGAAGTTGGTGAGGCAGGATTGATAGGATATGATCTAGTCCACCAGGTTATGGAGAAGGTGAAAGTTATCTATGAAAGGCTGAAGACAGCCAGAGTCGGCAAAAATCTTACACCGATATTAGGAGGAGAGATTTGGTATTTGAGATAGGTGATTGGGTCTACCTAAAGGTATCACCGATGAAAGGAATTATGAGATTCAGAAAAAAGAGCAAGCTCAGTCCATGATATGTTGGTCCTTACCTGGTTCTCAGAAGAGTTGGTGGTGTTGCTTATGAGTTGTTGTTACCAGCAAAGTTAAGTGTTATACATCTGATATTCCATATCTCTATGCTTAAGAAATGCTTGGGAGATCCCTCCCTAGTTGTCCCCATTGAAAGTGTTGGGATTAAGGATAATTTATCTTATGAAGAAGTCCTGGTGGAAATATTAGATCGATAAATTCGCGAATTGAGGACCAAGGAGATTGCTTCAGTAAAAGTGTTATGGAGAAACCAATTTGTGGAAGAAGTCACATGGGAAGTAGAGGAAGATATGAAGGCCAAATATCCACACTTATTCATTGGCCTAAATGAGGATCTTGAGATTTTCATCATTAATCTCGAAAACTTATGTTTGTTTAAGTTCAATAATCTTGTTGTCTTGAGCTAAATTTTTTTCATATCGTTATCATTCAAGGACGAATGATCCCAAGGGGGAGATATTGTGACACCCTGCAAAATTATCAAAATACCCCTAGGAAGGAACCACATGCATGACATGTCTTTCCATGCTCTTTTCATAAGTCTAAGACCGAATTTGTGATCAGCGTGAAAAATTGAGTGGGAAAATGATCTCAACTTGATTTTAGAGCAACCGACTCAAAATAAAATTTTTGCTAATTAATTTTCGAACAGTAAGAGTCGTTCCTAGGGCGCGACGCGCCTGGAATGCAGAGCCCACTTAGCTTTTTTTTATAGTTTTCGACAGGAAGCTAGAATTCGCGAAGAAGGTGAAATGCACATATCCGCGCCCCTGGCGCAATGCGAACATGTTGTATTAGGCAAAAATCTTTTTCTTCTGTTTAAGGAAGGACATTTTTGACTTTTTCCACCCTCTTTAAATCTTAAGTAGTCATTTTTCACCTGACTAATTCATGAAAATGCATTACCCTCTTCATTAAGGTTAGAATAATTTTAAGAAAATCCAAGCGTAGAATCAAGAACCCAGTAGGGTTTCCAAGAATCTCTTCAATTCTTCCAAGAATTCGAATTCTCAGGTATAGAAGGCTACAAAAAACCTTTTCCCTATGTCTTACTCATATTTTAAGAACTTTAGTTAAAAGTCAAGCCTCAGTTATTCCTGTTAATTTTGTGGGAAATCCTAGAATCCCATCAAGTAATTCTTGTTAATTATTTTATTTGACTTTTAAGGGTTACATTATTGAGTAGATTTCATTAAAGTTAAGAAGTAATCATACATATACAAGAACCCTAAAGAAGTTTGAAAATCATTTATGTCATGCCTTGCTTGAATTGAGGAATGACTATTTTCTTAAGTTGTTTATAGAGAGTTTGAGCATAATATGAATCAAATGAATTCCTTGAAATACATGTTAAGTATTAGACTGGGCGTATATTTTAAATGTTATCTTGAGATTGGTTGAGAAAGAGATATGAGTTTTGTGCATTCTTGAATGAAGTTCATATTCCTAAATAAGAAGTAGTAAGTTGAGAAAAGCTAAGTTGGGCTAAGTCTCAAATAGAGATATTTCGAGAAGTATTACTTTTAAATTTTGAGCAGTGTAAAAGTTGTTTTGGGAGTAGTATTGAGTACCGATATGAGTGAGAGTAAAATTAACAATTTTGAACTCATTAACTACGTAGCCAGCGTAGGATAGGATTGTACCAAGGTACAACTCCTCACTTGCTACTGAGATGCCCATTTTTGGGATGGATCCACTCCCGTAGTTTTTCGTCCCCTACCCCGACAAAGTACGGGACGACTCTGACCGCATGGCAAGAAACTGTATCACCACGAAGCTCATAGTGGTGGTTGTCGGTTAGAGAAATTCCCAAGTTAAAGCAAGTTAAGTTTTATATACAGATTTTCAGCATGTTTATTTTTAACATACAAAGTACTTACTACTTATGTTATTTTATTCGGAGATATGATTTATGTACTTGAGAAATATTGCATTACTTTGAGTTCTGTTTTGGTCATTTTACATACCGTACATTTCACGTACTGACGTCCTCAGGACCTACATTATTTTATGATGCAGACACAAGTGACAGAGTCCCTCAACAACCGCTTCGTTGAGGACCAGACATTATCCAACTATCGGTGAGACCTCTTCTCAATCAGATGCTTGGAGTCTTTAATTATATTTTCTCTCTAGCATTTTCTTTTCAGTTGTGGCTACCGTGGGCCTATCCCAATAACAGGTTCAGACTATTCCAATAGAGGTTCCATAGACTATGTGTCAAGTCCTTCAGTTTTTACTGATTTCAGTTATTGTTGACATGTTCCTCATTTCAATTTATTTAGACAGTTTGATAATCTTGGTTGTTATTTGTGAAGCCTTTCTATGATTATTTAAGTCTTCCACTGAGTAAATAGCCAGACCAAGTGGTTCGCTTGGGACCAAAAATGGTTCCGGGTGTCGTCCACACCTAAGGTATGAACTCGGAGTATGACAGATATGTATTTACATTATACAACTATAGTTTGAAAAAAATTATAATTTATAGCTATAGTTAGGATCTTGTTGCTGTAGTTAGGTTTTGTTGCTATTTTCTCTCTCGTCTCTTCCCTCTCTTGCCTCTCTCTCTTCTCTTTGTAATTTCTTGTAGATATACAATTACAAGTGTATACCAGCCGCATATATATAATTATTTTGACAGATATGCATAGTCAATTCGACAGATATACATATACAATTCGCCTCTCTCCAGTCTCGCTCGCCTCTCTCTTCCTTCTTTTCAATCTCGCTTGTCAGATATACAAATATATATGTATATTAATTACACATATACAATTATTTGACAGATATACACATACAATTTGACAAATATACATATACATTTCACATCTCTCCTCCTCTCCAAGTCACATGGCCAAGGTTATATTATGTAACTATGTAAAATATAGCTACTTGACCATATTAAGTTTCAAGCTTAGGTTATTTATGAAACTTCCTCATTATTAAAGCACGAAAGCTCTTCAAAATATCGTTCACTCTTTTATTTGTACCCTTTTATAAAATATAATTTTAGATGAAATCATCATTTATTTATTTTATTGAATACTTAGGATTGCCCCACATCAATTGATACAAATGCTAACCAAGCGTTGGATGGCTATAAAATCACATCAAGGAGCAAAATATGTATTGGGATGATATCAATAAGTGGGCCCCTGCATTCTTGCGAATCCATCTAAGTTGTCAATCGAAATTTTCTATTCACTTACAGTCTTCAATTGCATAGAGTGTTTGACAAAGAGTTGCATGCTTTTCAATATATACAAATCTAGTGATTGAAATAAAATGTACATGCAAAATAAGTACTCTAAACTAGTTGCAGAAATATTTGACAATAGAGGACACTTAAATTTGGAAAGGCTAGCTTTTAGCCAAAAGAAAAAAAAAGTTCTCACTAGGCTCGAATATTTTTTTATTTTATATCACATGGTAGTGCTTAAAAGTTCTGCTCTACTTTTCTGAAGTATATTTATTTATTTTTCAAAATAACGAGACTTTAAAATTCTGCTCTACTTTGCTTGTACATACTTCTTTTTTTCCTAATTACTAACGGTGCTTAAAAGCTTTGCTCTATTTTTTTAAGAGCATATTTGCCTTTTGATTAATGATTGTTGAAGAATGTTCCAAGTTGTCAAATAGCATTTCGTATATTCTTAATGTGAAGTGAAGTTGAGATTCCATCTAACTACATGTTTGAAACCAACTCTACAGTATTGTAAATATTTTTGAAAGTGAACTTATGTATGAATATTTTGGTATAGTTCGATGTTTGCACCCTCTTATTCATTTACCAAAAAAATTAGCTAATGTTGGACACATTCGGCTTGTGCATAGCATGATCTTGGCTCGCTAGCATATATGTATGTATACTAATTTCTGAACATGTACAATACATGTAGAAATTTGAGAGCTTCTCCTTTGTCAATTTTCTTTTATGTTTTAATCATCAAATTAATTAAGCTAGATATGAAATCTTACTCCGATGGGATAGAAAGATCATTTTTATAACTTTTGTGGTCTGTTGACAACAAAACTTTTGGTAGAATTTCTAGTTTTGCACAGGAAAAAGTGTACTAAAAAAGTTTTAAAATGTAATTGTTCTGTAATACTCCAGACTACAAAAATAAGAAACAATTCGTGGAACATGGATAGTTACACCACGACATGAATGAATCATTTAGAACGATCACCAACATCCTTGCAATTCTTATAAATATACTAAATGAGGTAAAAAAAAAGGTTAATTCGAGATAAACGTCTTTCCAAATTACAATAGAATAGCAGTAGCACAAACATATATTTTCTTCATCGATGTACTTCAATGATTCCTTTATTTCTTATTTCTGTTTTGAGAAACACACTTAATGTCGTGTATAATATATTTTCTATTTTATTTGAAAAAAATTTGTCAGATGATATTTTACATGTATAAAATATTTTATTTTGATAAAAATTAAATAAACTATTAGTATTTAATTAAAAACTAAAGATTCAAGTATCATTATTAAAAAAATATTTTTTTAGAAAATAAAGTTTAAAATATTTTGCTTAGCTCATTCCATCTGCCACCTACCCTCCTCCTCGCTTATCCACCCCCCTCCAAACCAATCCGCCTCAGTTTGTTTTTATTTAATTCTCATATAAAATGTTTTAAGAAAAATCTTACTTCAATCCCCCATCCCCAAAGTCCCAGCTGCCCACTCCTCCTCAAAAAAAAAAAAGATAAAATAAAATATTATTTAATTTTTTAAAAAATACTTTGCCTATCCCATTTAATCCTCTGCTCTCAATTTATTAAATTATTTATTTTTACATTTTTCTCTTTTTGTTTTCGACGTAAACATATGTTTTATGAAAGTTATTTTCCCTACTTGCGTTCAAATATAAAAAGAATGAAAATTTTATTTTAAAAAAAATCTTGCGACAAATTAAAAAAAATGTTTTCCTAAAAACACACACATATGCGCATGCACTCATATATATATATATAATACAAAATGGGAAAATTGGTAACAAAAAAATGGGGAGCAGAGAATTAGGTGGAGTGGGTATAATTTTTTGTCTTCCAAAAAATAAAAATAATACAATAATTTATTTATTTATTGTCAATATAGAATGTTTTGTACTTGTGAAGTGTCATGTGATAATTTTTAAAAAATATATTTAAAAATATTGATATACACATCATCATTGTAATAAAAGATAGCACATCATCAGTGTAATAAAAGATAGAAGTGTGTTTGTAAAATTAATGAGCAATAGTTTAGGTATGAAGTTCAAACTCCCAATAATTTAGACATGAAATTAAAAAAAATAATAATTACTTAACTACACTCACTTATTTACCTTATTTATCTCAAAAGTCTTTCTTTTTTTTTTTTTAATTCTAAAAACCAATTTAGGCTTTATATATAATTTGAAATTCTAAAATAGAAGATATTTTCTTCCTATTTTCACTCCCTCAATATCTTCCTGTTTTCTCTCCTAAAATCATACAGGAGCTTTGCAGTTTTTAATTTTAATTTTTTTCTTTTTCCTATCCACTATGTTATCAACTTCTTTTGCACATTAATTCATCTCCTTCATCTTTTTTTTCTTTTGCTGGTTGTATACATATAAATTGGTATACATAAAGATCGTGTTACAACTTTTGAAATTTTCGTATGAAAAGCCTAGAATTCGTGGCAATCAACCCCCTATCAAAGATTTAATCAATGTTGAATAGGCATGTAGTAATCGTAGGACAACTTAAATATATTTTATATTTTTGAGACAATATATTTTTGAATAAAGTTATCAACACTCTTTTGATTAAAAACATTTATGTATTAGATTCTTTAAAATGATCACTAACTAGATATGCAATATAAAAATATTGTGTTTATCAACAGACATTAATGCATATATATATAATTATTTATTTTGTATCTTATTCAAGATTTCAGACACAATTTGTCACAAATGATTGAGTTCACTGTGTTGCATTACTCATCATGTATTAATGTATAATAAACTTTGACTGAGTATTTATTTTGTATATTATATACACAACCCCATAATGTACTTATTTGTTTTGATTCAATCACCTGAGG
This sequence comes from Solanum ossicruentum, assembly GCA_025774065.1. Lineage (NCBI taxonomy): Eukaryota > Viridiplantae > Streptophyta > Magnoliopsida > Solanales > Solanaceae > Solanum > Solanum ossicruentum. Next base: position 8,240,059 of record JAOTQR010000011.1, read on the forward strand.
TCATTGTGTAGGCCATATATGATGTACTTGATTCATTTTTCACGCACATCAAGGAATTTTTTGTCTAACATCTCTTTTATAGATGTGACAAAAATGAAATAAGTAAAAATATTGTATCAAACACATTTCAAGAAGACATTGATACAAAAATTTTCTACTTTCATCAATAACTTTTTTTCTTGAATCAACAAAAGAAATTGAAGAACTTTCCCTTTTTCTTATGGATTTTGAATTTTGAAAGAGTGTTACAAATGGAAAAGTTTCACATCTATTAGGTATGCGTAATTTTAGGCACGCGTAGTTACAATTTCGATTTTTTTTCCTTTTTAAACTCAAGTGACACTGCTAATTAATGAGGCAAAATTTTGTATGAGTACAGTGAATTAAGGTATGTGTCTCATGCATGCTTAATAAGTTAAGGGATTAAAGTAATATTAAAAAAAGTAGGGATAGATGATAATTAGTTTTTTACAGTATGTTATTTGAAAATTTTTTACCAAAAAAAGGACAATTTAGGCGTGATTTTGATAGTTCACTCTTTTCATTATAGTATATTTCTCATACAGATCTCATTCTCATAATAGTTTTTAATCACAAGATTATTTTTGTCACCAATTTATATATTCAATGACAAAATATTTTTATATATCCAAAATAGATTTTACTGACCGAATTACTTTTTTCAACTATAAATTATGTTGTCACTGACTAACCATTTTTTAGTGACAAAACACATAATTAACCACAAAATTTTGCATGACAAATAGATTTGTTAAAGATAATATGCATTTGCGGCCAGTTTCTTACGGCTTAGTGCGCTGACAGTTGGAATGGAGGATTAGTCTCATGACTGTCGGCTATGGGGATACCTTGGGAAACAAAAAAAAAATGCATTCAGGGACAAAAATGAATTATGTAGTTAGTAAATTTTATTCAGCAAAAAAAATACTAAATCATTTTTAAATACTCTTAGTGATTCATATTTAGGGATGAATGTTTGATGATTTTTATTTTTATCATTAAATATTTTTATGAAGAAATATAAAATTTAAATGACAAAATAGTTAATTACAACTTACAAGCTAGTAAGCAAATTTGTTAATGTGGATACTTCCTGTCTTTCTATCACCGAGAGGACTTCTGGATTCAATCTTATCGGTTGGGAACTGTAGGGAAGTCGGGGCATGGCTTGCGATAGGAGAAACCTCCAATTACGATGGATTTAATTGAAATTGAAGATGTTAAAACCATATTCAATTGCTAAATAATTAAATAATGACAAACGATCTATCTATCTATGGTCACTCTATGGATTAAATTCTTGACAGAACAGTCTTGCCTATATATCGTCACTCAATATAGATATAGATAAAATTAAAGCATTCTTTTATTTAATATATTTTACTTAGTGCATTATCAATACAAATATTACTATTCGATCACTTTACCAATCCCAAAAGAGGTGTAAACGTACATCCTGTAGCTAGTAATTGATCATATATGTTGACAACATTGATCTAGAAGCTTTCAATACCTCTCATACGATTTTTGACGGATGAGGTTAAAGTACTTTCACAATGACTTTGACAGTTTTCAGCTGCACAATAAGCTAATGTGGTTCCACACCAACCCCAAATGCTACAACACTCTTCAGTTTTGATACATTCTACCCCACCAACTTCCCTTCCGCATCGTGGGTATGGAGAAGGAGATGGAAGGAGGGCTGGAGGTGGAGATGGACACTGACTTTGGTAATTTTTAGGAGCACAATAGGCTGATGTGTTCCCACACCAACCCCAAATGCTACAACACTCTCCAGTTTTGATACATTTTGAACCACCAACTTGCTTTCAACATCATGGGTATGGGGATGGAGGCGGAGGTGGAGGTGAGGGTGAGGGTGGGGGTGGGGATAGAGGTGGAGGTGAGGGTGGGTATGGAGGTGAGGGTGAAGCTGGGGGTGGAGGCGGGGATGGTATGACACATTGACTTTGACAATTTTTTGGATCACAATATTCAGATGTAGTTCCGCACCAACCCCAAATGCTACAACACTCTCCCTTTTTAATACATTTTTATCCATCACCTTGCCGTGAACATCGTGGGTATGCATTCACGTTGATAACACATTACCTACTTCAAGGCCAAAGGCTTCATTGATTGTCGGATGACTCATCGGCAAAGATCACCTTAAGGAGGAATAAAGCCAGCAAAGCTAAAAGGGTAATTGAAGTCTCCTTCATTTTGTTATAGACGCAGGCTGGATGAAGAAGAATACAGTTGCATGCTCAAGTATTTATAGCAAAATTATCAGGAAATAATTGATTTGTATGATAGCGACTAATATAGAAATGACAACTATATTTACCAGGAGCTACATTACTCAAAAGTGTCAGATGAACACCTAAGAATAGTGGTCAGAACACTCTTCGTCGAAATTCTTTTTTGAATATGTAGGTTAAATATATATATATATATTTTAATATATATCAATTATTGAACACCCTTGATATAAAAATCACTCACCCATATTCTAAAAGTATAAACAGTTTTAACAAAAATGCTGACTCTGTCACTGAATTTACCGTTCATGAGAAACCTTAGTGTAAAGTTTGGTTGTGATTCATCAACTCATTTGTAATTCATATCAATACATCACTCTTATTATTTATTTATTTATTTATTTATTTATTTATTTATTTATTTATTTATTTATTTATTCTCTAAAAGCATAGGACAACACCGTGGAAGCAAACATCAAAGAGTCACACAAGTTTGGCTATGTTTAATTATATTGGAACTTGAATATACTGTGAAAAAAGTTCCTTAGGCTGAGAATAGTACTCCCTCCTTCTCTTTTTACTTAATTGCCATACAAAAATAAATAATTATATTTATTTGACTAATTATATTTATCTCAAAGAGGTTGATTTACAAATGTCATAATCCAAATAGCAGTATTGTGGCACTTGCCTTATCCCACCAAGATAAGTCAGCCATCATACTCGTATTTAGATTGTGATAAAATAATATTAGAGTCAAGTTAATAAATCTCACTTGTTTACAAGTCAAGTCTAATAGAGTATCGAGAATCGGCACAGAGTCATCCGTTTCCTATCTTCGAGGAACCAAGAAGTTGACTGTTATCAAAAAATCCTTTATTCTTTCAATTTCTATTGTGCATGGCTACTTGCATTAGTACTGAGTTGCATTTTTTGTTTGACAGATCGCTAGGATGAGAGCTTCAACTATTGGTAGAGGAGGAGAGGCAATCCCAAAGGCAACTTTTGAAACTCTAGAGATAGAGATAGAGGTCGAGCTAGGGGCCGAGGTCATACCCATGAAATGTGTGACGTAATCATCTATAGGCATCCATCATAATATGGAAGACTGTGGGATTCTCTAGAGATATATAGAAGGCTCTACAGATGTGTGAAATTCTCTAGAGAAGTCTAGAAAATTCTAGAGACGTGTGTCGTTCTCTAGAATAGTCTGAAAGACTCTAGACATGTGTAAAATTTTCTAGAGAAGTCTAGAAGGTTCTAGAGACGTGTGGAGTTCCATAGAGAAGTTTGAAAAATTCTAGAGACATGTAGTGTAATAAACCTCTAAGTCATTTTGAGAAATAGAGCTCGAAAAGATTTATTTTATAAATTTTATTTTTTTTAGGATATTTGGACTATTCGAAAACTTTTGTACCTAGCTTAAGGGTAATTTTAGATTATTTGGTCACTTAATGGGTTAAGTGATAATTTAGTTAAAATTTTATACTAATTGTCCTATGTCTATTAAGTTAAATTGATAGAAGTCAGTACAACTAGTACAGAATTAGGTTAAAATAAGAAGAAGAGAAAAGGAAAAAAGGAGAGCGTGGTACGAAGGAGAAAAGAAAAGGTTGCGAGAATCAGGTAAGCTCGAATCACGCCTAACATCTACGTTGTTAATATGAATAAATGTCTTATTATGTGTTGGTAAGGAGAGAATTGATTTTCAATTTCACATGGTTGCTGCACATGGTTGAGATTAATTTGATGGATTTGTGAATGGGTGAAAAGTTATCAATATATACTCTATAGAATTGGGTAGACAGAAACAAAGGAAATTAATGAATTGTTGAACATGGAAACTGATGCATTATTTCTTTAGCTTCCACCTGGACAACTTAAAGCCTTCTATCTCACTCTTATGGTTGCTTTTCTCATTTTTGGTCCATAACAATAGAGGCAGTGATGATGATTTTGATTGAATTTTCGGCTAGGGAAATTCACTAATTATGAATATCATTATTCGTTACCACTGGTTTGTAACCAGTTGCTTCAATCTGGGTTATATGATCTTATTATTGCATTAGGATTTAAAGTTTGATACATTGATATAGGTAATTTAATAACAAGTATGTTGCATGATATAAATATATTAGAATTATGTTATTGGAAGGAATTCAGACTAGACTTTAGGCTTGAAATTTAGGAATTTAATTATAGATATTGGATGACTTTTAGGATAGGCTAGACATATAGTAACATGAGTGTTGTTCGTTTCAAAATTTAATTGTGAATTCTTATTGGATTAGATCGTGGTATTTCATATTCCATTCAGAAGGGGAAGAGTCAAGTGCTTGACTGATTGTCTTTGGCTAAGGCAAGTCAATTTCTTAACTTTTCTTAAGTATATAGAATCTTGTGCTTCTTGTGTGAGGTGTTGAGAATGATTTATGTAGGCTTTTATTGAAATATTTTAAATTGGGTAATTATCCAATAGTGATATTTGACTTGTGAATTAATGATGGAGATTTATTATATGTGAAATAGTGATTATTTGTTATTGATATCGAAGT
>JAOTQR010000011.1:8244995-8275419 GCA_025774065.1 Solanum ossicruentum
CACGCACCATAAGTTAGTTAAATTTAAAATATACCTCAATCCCAACAATTTTCCCGAATGAGCAATTGACCTCCATTAAGCTAATTACGGGGTCTAACAGAGTAAGTATGACTCACTCTATGGGGATGTTTTAGGGACTTAGGACTTCCATCTCATCATCAACATACACCAAGAATAGAAGGGAATAAAGGGACTAAGGGAAGTCTTTCATAACTACATAGTCGTAATAGGAGTCAAGCTCAATAAATAAATATTCATATCTAACAATACCTCTAATACGAATGAAATGGGGGCCAAGACATCTCCTGGGCTCACCTTCAAAAGATAAGTACCTAAAAATAGTCAAGTCCTAACAAAAGCATGAAAGTAAGGTGGATATTGTCCTCAGAGTGGAGCACTCACCAATAGCAATCTTCAAATGATCTGGCCAGCCACATGGAGGAAGAGGATGGATAGGAGCTCTGGTCCCTACATGGTTAGATCATGTAGGCAAAAAGTATGAGTTAGTACTTGGAATGTACTAAGTATGCAGGATGCAATACAACAAGGGAGCATAATCCACAATTAAACAATATGTATATTCATAATGAATGGATATAAACTCAATATGACATGTATGATCAATACTTTAGCCAATACGTGTATGAAGAATAATTAAATCATGTTACATATCATACATAGGTGGTAAGGGACCATAATCGACCAATAAGACCAAGTGAGCTACTACTTGGAATCTCGATGTTCACTCCACACTAAAAAAGGAGTGGTTTACCTTTGCCAAGGTAAACTATCTACTCATGTTATGATATAACTTTTTTGGAGAGTGTTGTCAAATATCCCCTACCTTATGGCATGGCCTTTTGGGAGGTTTTCGTAAGATATCCTTGCCTTACAGTATAGACTTTTTGGTAGGTATCACAAGATATGTTTACCTTATGGCATGGCCTTTTTGGTTGGCATTAAGATATGTCCTTACTTCACAATACAATTTTTTTGGTAGGCATTATAATTCTGTCTACCTTAAGGTATGACGTTTTCGATAAACATAACACAATACATTATGGTGGAACATAGTTATGGGACAATGGCTGCTATCCAAGGTCCACTCAGTGCTAGGTCAACAATCTCACAGAATACTCAATTCATATACATATTCATAGCTTACATAATATCATAACTCATGGTAGCATCATAAGAGTAGCTCATCAAACCATCACATCATAATATCAAGAAAGGGCTTTATATTGTTCACACACTTGTAACATTCTCATGAACTCATAGCATGCATAATAGCCCTTCAACATTTATAATATTTATAATTCTCATGTTTTACAATAAGACTCTTGTCCACATAGGATCTAGTCAAATACTTTAGTCAAAATATAGTGGGTAATATACACATAAGCTTGAAATCATGCAATTTAAGAGTATAGAACATGAGAGGAGTAAAACCAATTTGTTTTAAAGTCATCCAAACCAACTCACCAATATTATAGTAAAACCCTCAATTTGGGTATCATGAAATCTAACTAAAATCTACAAGTTCTTTCATAGCATCATAGAGTACATAACTTTGATTTCATAAAATCCATCACAATATCACACCCGATAGTGTTTAAGCTTAATACAATCTTTACTTGAAGAATTCAAACTAAAATTATGTGTACATTGCTTAATAAGAACTACCTATAAATTATTCAACCCTTAAAATCATTAAATTTGGTAAAGAGAGAAGGATTGGCTTCACGGACAGAAGACTCCCCATGAATAAAGCCCACATACCTTAATCTTGGAGTTTTCTCAAAGAAAGACTTGAGGAAGACATGGGCTTGAATTGGGTTCTTAAAATTTCAAAGCAAGCTCTTGAGATATCTTGGATTTAGATGATAGAATTGTCAGGAATTTGGAGGACTTTTGGGAGGGTTTTTGAGCATTATAGGGCTTGCAAAATAGCTAAAGATAAAGGTATTCCTGAATATATAAGCATTCGATTTATTACTTAATTCCCTTAAGTGAAAATTGGAAATTAAGGAACTTTTTGAACTAGTCCGCGATAAGTCCGCCACGTGGACTTGTAGAGGAGTAGTACATTTTAGTGTGAAGTTCAATTTATTTCCTATTTTGGACCAGGAATGAGTTTAGGCCATTTTTGCACTAGTAAATGACAAGTCCGCGATGCGGACTGGTCACATACTTTTCTGGTTAAGCCGCGAATCATCCAAAAAATTATTTTTCATTATGGGTCATCTAAAAATCAAAGACCACCCCTTTCATACATAATTTTGCCCCTGAAACTGAATATGAAGTCAGATTTGTGAAATCATGTATGAATTTTGAGATATATACGAAATACACTATAGGGCATTTTTCCTAGGCGCGTGAGAGGTTTGGTCAAACACTCTCAGAAATACTTTTTCTTGCCTTATTAATGTCTTACGAAGTCTGGATCATTATATTACCCCATTTTCCCCTTTTTATTTCGTCCATGATATCATCACAACATCAGCATGATGTTAACATGAATACTATGAAATAATCCTCTGTGATACTCTGATGGTATACATACACCACACAAATATCATATCGAATGAGTTCAATTCTCTGTGATACTTTGGCAGTATATTAATATCCTATTGGTATCATATAAAATTATGTTTTTTCAGGAAACAATTAAAAAATTATTAAACTCTAAATTAGTAGAAAATATATTTGTTGTGATACTACATTGGTATACTGATACCATATCAGTACTGTATTGTACTAGAGCTTGATTCTCTGTGATATTCCATCAGTATACTTATATCATATAGTTTTAGACTCTTATTTTAAGTAATAGAACAATTAAGAGACAATTATTAAGGTCACAAATTTATTTATTAAACTCTAAATTAGTAGAAAGTGTATTCTTGTAATACTATGTTGGCACATTGGTACCATATCGGTATCATATAGGATCGAACATAATTCTCTGTGATACTCTATCGTATATTGATACTCTATCGGTATCATATATTTTTGAGCTCTATTTTTAGTAAATAAAATAATTAAGAGAAAATTATTAAAATCACAAACTTACTTATTAAATTTCAAATTAATAAAAAATATATTCTTTGTAATACTCTATCAGTTTATTGATACCATATCGGTATCATATAAGATTGAGTCTAATCCTTTGTGATACCCTACCTGTATATTGATATCCTATTGGTATACCATGTGTGAATTTTAATAGTGAAAGTACATAAATATAAAGCAGTATATGTATGTAAATAGTTTGCTTTAGAAGGGCGTAAACTTAGGTCCCTTAATATATTTGCATATAGATGCTCATTTAAAGAAGTCCAATATAGTAAAGTATATATTTGGGCCTAAAATAGAAATAACTATTCCTATAGATTTATTTTGAATAAACTAAACTGACAAGCCTTTTCTATAATTATGATAGAAACTTAGAAAAAAAAGGTATCTTTTCTGAAAACACACTTTAGAATCTTCGAAAAAATTTAGTCCCTGAATTGAAATCTTTGTCTGAAGATTTATTTGTAACCTTGAGTAAATTATTTTAAGTTTTCCAACAAGTTCTGATCTTTAGTTAATCATATTTGGTTTCAATATTTCTTTGCTAATTCGTTTGAATATTTCTTACTGTATGGAATGCTACTAATATATTCTTATTGATCAAAGCATAATTACAAAAAATGAAGGATCAGAAAAAATTGGTGCGATCAAGATAATGTGAGTTATTTCACGCAATTGTAATAGCGGAGAATGATCATCAATTTCCTTAATATTTATTAGTTATCCTTATTTTTTACTAAAATTATTTGCGTTTCAGTTAAAGTATAAATGTGTCTTTTACGGTTGAAACTTAGGATGGCTTCAAATGTAACTACCCATTTCTCTTATAGTAATATTATTGTGGACACAGAAATTTGATGTGACTCTACAAGAAATATTGGATCACGGGATACTTTTTAAAATAGTCAAACCTAAACCCTACCTTATGCTTATATATAATGGCCCAAACTTTTTAAGGTCATAATGTTGCATGAAAAATCAATTCAAAGGATTTTCAACCAAAGAAGCCCTCTAAGGACCCCTCCATGGCCGTGAAGCATAAGCTGACTGTGAAGTGCATTGTTCAGGTAGACATGGCCCTTTATGGCTTGATTCCTAGGCTTCCTTGAGGGAGCCTTGGAGGTGTGCCCACCACGGAGCACACCACGGTCAGTTATGCACACCACGATCTGCGGTGTGTCTCATAGAGGGTGCTCATCACAAAGCCCCACTATTTTGGCTTAAGTGCCCCACCACAAACCACTACATGGCCCATGGTACACACCATGGCTAGTAGGGGTGTCATGCAGTGCACAAGCCACTTTTAGGCCTCATTTTAATTGGGTCTTTTGATATTTTTAACCAATTCCAAGACCGTTTGGGACTTTTATTCATTCCTTTAAGTCCTAAATTAGTACCTAATATATTTCATCCATTCTCATGCAAACCTATCACTTAGTATCTCAAATTATAACTCATAAAACACTTTCAAGCCTATCATTCAAGGATCCAAGCTAAAGATTCAATTGGGGTTTCAAGTTCAAGTTAATGCCGTCTTATTTCTTCATTTCTAACATTAGGTATATGGGATCCATCCTTGGTTTCATTCCAACCATGGAGCCCAAATCTCTTTATCTATTTTTATGATTTTAAAGTATGACCTAAGTATTGATTTCATGTTTTAACTTCAAATTGATGGAATTATGATATGGGTTGTATTCAAATGATTATTTAAGCATGGACTAAGTCATCCTAATGATTCACATGTATTTTCATATGATTTGAACTTGCATGACCTTATGAACTGTGAATTCATCATGGCTAACCTTAATTATGATTCAAATATTTATTTATTCATGGATTATGCATGTTTCTATTTTAATAACATGTTTTAAGTATGAATTTCATTACCAATGATTTATTTTCACATGAGGTATTGGTTATGTAAATGGTTTCAATTATGATTATGAACATGACATCACTACTAATACAATTATGACATGACTATAATCAATATTACAACCATTAAATAGCTTTAAGCATTCAAGGGGATGCATACACCGTCATGTACAAAAATGAATGAGTTATTCCTATGCATGTTACTGTGTTTTGAATTATGATTTGGCCATGCATGATGATGACTTTTCTATGACTCATGAAGATCCTTGAAATGCAAGTTTCGAAAATAGGCAAGGCTTGTAAGGTGATTCAAATACAAGTCTCAAAAATGGACAAGGCCCGTAAGGTGATTCAAATGTAAGTCTCTGAAATGGGCAAGACCCGTAAGGTGATTCAAATGCAAGTCTCCGAAAAGGGAAAGGCATGTAAGGTTATTCAAATGCAAGTCTCCAAAATGGGCAAGCCCTATAAGGTGTATCAAACACAAATATATTCGAAATGGGCAAGGCCCGTACGGTGTCTCAAACGTACTCTCTAAATGGGCAAGGCCCATAAGGAAGAGGTTACATAGGGGTTCTATGTGATAACTTTTATGGTTTCATTGTTGATTATGGATACATCTCTTCATGTGATTTTATGTAATGGAATTCATGCACAACAAGTGTTTCATGGAACCTTGATTTGGTTAACTCATCTATACTTCACTTCTACATACTATGCCCTTGTCATGTAACATTTCAAAATATAGGTTTCATCATTTCTATCTTATATTACATGTCTATATACTTAGTACATTCAAACATACCAATTCATACTCTATGGTTGCATTATATCATAACGTAGGAGCAAGTGATTCTATCATCCATCCCTGTGGCTAAATCTTGATACTTAGATGATCTGGATTAGGTGAGTCCTCATGCTTTGAGGACAAGGCCTTCTACTTATTCTTTATGTCATTCTTATATATTAAAGACAATGTTTCTTTATGTTTAGGATGAGCCGGGACCTGTTTGAGCCCCTATCTTATGTCATGAGTTAGAGGCATATTTTGGACTTTTGTGTTCGATTAAAGTTCCAAACTTGTAACTCATATTTTATGATCTTTCTTATATTATGAATATGATGAGTTCTTGCTTCTGCTTATGATTGATTTTGTGATTATTTGCCTTGAATGCTTTATATATGCTAATGGCTGGTTTGAGGTTCCTTCGAGAGTCTCATTCACTTTATTATAGCTAGTCCATAGGCTTGGATCATAACAAACTTCGTATTAGAGAACTAAAGTCTTAAGATAGTCCTCAGAGTCCAACATGTTGTGTCAAGTAGAGTATTATTCATGAGCGTGAAGTACACCACATCTATGTGTAAGAGGTTGTAAGGCATTAAAGAAATGTCTCACTTCGTCATGACTCATACCATGCCATAGAACATGTCCGATGGTTTCCTAAATCTAATGAGTGATCCTTCCGCCTAGATAGGCTCCCGTTAACAAGGACCAAGCTCCTCAAGAGCCTATAGGAGAACTAGATAATATTATGTTCCAGACTGTGATTTTTATGATGGCATGGGATATGGCTACCCAAGTTGGACAAGCTGCTCCTCCTCCTCATATACCTACCCTAGCTACAAGGGTAAAAGACTTTGCCCGGATGAATCCTCTAAAACTCTACGGTTCCAAAGTTGATGAAGATGCCTAGGGATTCATCGATGAGATCTACAAAATGGTGGCTATTATGGGAGTTCTTTTAAAAGAGAAGGATGAGTTGGTTGCTTATCAATTAATAGGAGTGGCCCAAGTGTGGCACACTCAGTGGTTGACCGAGAGATTAGGTAATGATAGAGTTGGCTGCGAGGGGTTTAAGTATGTTTTTCTTCATAGTGTCTTCTCACTTGAACTTAGGGAGGCTAAATTGACCAAGTTCATCAACCTCAGACAAAGAGGAATGAGCATGAGGGAGTACGCCCCAAGTTCACTAAACACTCCAATTATGCTCCTACACTAGTGGCTGACCCTCGTGCTAGAATGTACAAGTTTGTCTCGAGGATTTTTTTACTTGGCTGTCAATGAATGTTGCACACCTATGCTTATTAAAGATATGTACATTTCTAGAATCATGACATATGCCAAACAGATTGAAGGGAGAAACTCAATGAGAGGATGAGGGATTCCATGAGAACCCATTCTGATGGTGGGTCCTCCAATTCCACAAGTAGTGGTGGGAATGGCAGCTTTCAAAAACGCTAAGGTCCAAATCCAAGAAGTATTGACAATAGGGTTCCTTATCTCAACGAATAAGGTAAAGGAGGACTAACTACACTCAAGTACAATAAGTGTGGAAAGAATCACACTGGAATTCTAGTTCTTCCCAGAATTCTAATTCTCTAATACCCAAATGCCCAGAAGGTCATCCTCAATGTCAGATGGTTCTTGGTGGTCAAGGCCAACTAACGGCCCAGCAAGGGGATTCTCCTCCCAATAATAGGTTCTATGCTTTGCGTGTTAGGCAGCAGGTGGAGGAGACTCTGGATATGGTGATAGGTATGTTGAAAGTCTTTGATTTTGATGTTTTTGCTTTGCTTGATCCTGGTGCAAATTTATCTTTTGTCACTCATTTCTTGACTATTAAGTTTGGTATGAGTCCTGAAATCTTAAAGAATCTATTCATAAATTATACTCTCGTGGGTGAGTTGATTGTAGCCCGTAGAGTCCTATTTTTATTTTTTATAAAATGTTTTCTTATAATCTTATTGAACTTGAAACGGCTTATTTTGACGTTATTCTCGAGATGGATTTGTTACATTCTTCTTATGCCTCCATAGATTGTTGTAAGGACCCAAACCTCGAGAGGCATTAACATTGCTTAAATGTCTATTTTGAAAGTTTTTGGCCCGAGTAATCATGAAGGAGCATACCACATCTCGTGACGCACACAACTGGTCATGTTGTGTCACGTGGAGGGCCCCTTGGGGCTAGTTCCAGCTTACCTTGAGGATTTCTTGAAGTTTTAGCCAAGAGACCCCTATAAGGAACCATTCACGGCCCGTGATGCACTCCATGGACCGACTAGCGTGCCTTGGAGATATCCTTCGTCCAAATGAATGTTGCCCTAGGCTTCCTTGGAGGTTTTCAATGAAGGGTTCCACCACGAACCCTCTACGGTTCATGGTGCACAACACAGCCTGCATAGGGTCTCATGGAATCATCCTCCACTTGAACCCCAATGGCTTGGCCAAGTGTGCACACCACAGAACCCTGTACGGCCCATGGTGCACACCACGGCCCTAGGGGACTTCCAAATAGTGTACTAAGTTGCACTATGGCTTCATTTTAAATGGGGCTAATTTGGTAATTTAGCCCCTTCTTTTGGTCTTTAAAACTTATATGCCTATGTTTTTACTCTTAGGTCATGCCTTAGCCATTTCATTCACTTTGTTCTATTCTCAACACTTAGTTTCTAAGATTCAAGTCTTAAAACTCCTTTCAAGCCAACCTTTGAATATTCAAGATAAAGTTCTCAAGTGTGATTTCAAGTTCCAGTCTATCTCATCCTAATCTCTCTTATTCAAGCAAGGTATGTGTGGTTTCATTCATGATTCCCTTCCAATCATGAAGCCCCAAAATCTATTTCTTCAATTTCATGGTTTCTAAGTATGATTTGCAAGTAGGTCTTGTCATTTAGCTTCCAAATGATGAACGTGAGCTATGGGTTAATTTAGATTGATGATTTTAACATGATTTAAGTCTTATTATGTCAATTTTCATGTATTTTATGAGAATTGAATATGCATATCCCATTTTATGATGAATTTATGCATGGGTAATTTCAAGTATGTTTCAATTTTCTTTGTGGATAAGTATGATTTCATCTTATTATTTAAGTATGAATTTCAAATACCCATTCTATTCCCTCATTCCTCATGGCATAAGCATGCATGAACAAGGCTATTTTATGAGATTTATGATGTGGGTTACTCCCCAATTATGATTTTAAGGAAAGTATGGTTATGACATAAAATGTGATCATATAATATTTATGATATGGCTTTAAGCATTTACACGTGTATATAAACCATCATGTACAAGAATGAATGTATTATTCCTATGTATGTAATCATGGAATATGAAGTGTGATTTGGCTTTTAAGCCTAAGCTTGCATGATTATGAATATGATTTGACTTTTAAGCCCAAGTATGCATGATTATGAAGTATGATTTGGCTCTTCAGCCCAAGTATGCATGATTATAGTTTGAAAACCCATGTTCCTATATCAAGAGTTAATATGCATATGTATTCTCATGGGATAATAACTTAGCACCGAATGGGATTGGAGGTGGGGGCTTGACCCAAGGGTCCTTAAGTAAAGACTACCTGTCTCATAACTACGTGCCACCATAGGATAATATTTTTCCCAATATGGAAGATTATCTACATGTAACCTACTCTCCAAAATGGGTGGTGTTCCCGTAAAGAGAGGTATAGTCTACCTTTGACAAGTAGGCTACTCTTTCTCTAGTGTAGAGGCAACATTGAGATTCCATGCAATAGCTCGCATGGTCTTATATATCGATTGAGGTCCTATTCCCATTATTTTAATGTATTATGGCATTCATGCATCACGATTTAAGGCATATTGATATGGTATTCTTTCCTATATACTCTTTTCTATGTATATATGCCCTTGTCAACTAACATCAAAATGTATGTTTGTTCAGATGCACTGCATACCCGCATAATTACTACATTTGACGTACTAATGCATATTTTTGCCTATATGATATAACCATGTAGGGACCATAGGCTTTCCCTATCCATCTTTTCACTGCTAGATTTGATTTTAGAAGCTTGATTATGGTGAGTCCTTTATTCCAAGGACAATACCCACCTTCTATCTACCTATGCTATGTTATGGTTACTTCATGCTGCTTATGTTAAAGGTGAACCCGGGACATGTCTTAGACCCTATCCCTATTATGATTAGAGGCATGGTTGGACACCATGTTATGTATAACTCAGCTATGCTATGTATTTGTGGAAGTTATCCCCAACTCCTTACCCCATGCTTGTTATATCTGATGTATGGCAAGTTGATGGAAGTCCTAAGTCCCTACTTCCCCATAGAGTGTGTCCCATGCTCCTTTTCCCTAAGACTTACTTGTTAAAGTTATGTGTTGGCAATTCCAAGCCCCTACCTACCCTTTAGTCTTGGTTATTAATATTTATTATGCTCTTTCTAAACAATGATGTGCTTAAGTATGCTATGAGGCTTGTTTGGAGAATTTCGGGTTCTCATTCACTATGTTACACCTAGGCCCTATGCTTCGATTGTGACAATTATAGGACCCAAAGAGTCAAATTTCAATTCTCAAATAAGCCTACTCTTGAGTGGGTGTGTCGGAAATCTACTTGTAAAGTTCGGTTGATCTCTTATCTCAAAGCTCAGAGAATGATTGCTAAGGGGTACATCCACCATATAGTGAGGGTTAGAGATATTGAGTCTGAGTCTCCTACTCTTGAGTCGATTCCTTTGGTTAATGATCTTTCGAATGTTTTTCCCGAGAATTTGCCTGGTATTCCTCCCAAAAGGGAAGTAAACTTTGGCACAGATCTTCTTATAGATACTCAACCTGTTTCAATTCCTCTTTTGTTAAATGGCACTGGTAGAATTTAAGGAGTTGAAGGGTCAGTTGACGGATTTGTTGTACAAGGGCTTTATTAGGCCAAGAATTTCACCATGGGGTGCTCCTATTTTATTTGTGAGGAAGATAGATGGGTTGCTTTGGATATGTATTGGTTATTAGCAATTGAATAAGGTGACTATAAAGAATAAGTATCTGTTACAGAGAATTGATGACTTGTTTGATCAGTTACAAGGTGCTACTGACTTCTCCAAGATTTATCTTCATTTTGGTTATTATCAATTGAGAGTGAGGGAATGTGATCTTCCCAAGACAACTTTCCAAACTAGGTATGGGAACTTTGAGTTCATGGTGATCTCTTTTGGGTTGATCAATACCTCAGTGGTATTTATGGATCTTATGAATCGGTTGTTCAATCCATTCCTTGATACTTTTGTGGTTGTCTTCACTAATGATATTCTAATTTATTGTTAAAACAAGAGGAGCACATAGATCACTTGAGATTGGTTCTTCAAATTTTGAGAGACAAACAACTATTTGCCAAGTTTAGTAAATGAAAGTTTTGGTTGCTTGAGGTATCCTTCCTTGGTCATGTGGCTAGTATCTGGTGATGGTATTAAGGTTGATCTAAAAAAGATCGAGATAGTGAGGAATTGTCCTAGACCATTCCCTTCTTCAGATATTTAGAGTTTTCTTGGCATGGCTAATTATTATTGGAGGTTAGTTGAGGGGTTTTAATCTATTGCTTTGCCTTTGAACAAGTTGACTCAAAAGAATGCAATGTTCCAATTGTCAGATGAATGTTAGAAAAGTTTTCAAACCTTGAAGGATCGACTTAAGTCAACTCCTGTTTTGACACTTTCAATTGGTTTAGATGGGTTTGTAGTGTATTGTGATGCTTCTCGAATTGGTTTGAGTTTTGTGCTAATGCAACATGGCAAGGTTATAGAATATGCTTCTAACAGTTGAAGGTGCATGAATAAAATTATCCAATTCATGACCTTGAATTAGTGGTTGTGATGTTTCCTTTGAAGATTTAGCAATATTATATTTATGGGGTTCATGTTGATGTGTTCACCGACCACAAAATTTTACAATATGTGTTCACCCAAAGAGACCTAAATTTTAGGCAAAGGAGATGGTTGCAACTTCTCAAGGACTATGACATGTGTACATTACTATCCAGGGAATGCAAATATTGTGGTTGATTCCCTCAGGAGATTGTCTATGGATAGTGTGGTTCATGTTGATAAGGATAAGAAGGAGTTGGTCAAGGATGTGCACTATTTGGCTATATTGGGTCTTAGGTTGTCTGATTCTAATTATGGTAGAATTCATGTACTAAAAATGGGGTTGAATCTTCTGTGGTTGTTGATGTTAAAGCAAAACAAGATCTAGATCTGTCATTGGTAGAATTTAAGAAGTTGGCTACCAAAAAGAAAGAGGTTTTCTCCCAAGGGGGAGATGGTGTACTTTGGTATCAAGATCAGTTGTGTATTCCTAATATTGAGGGCCTAAGAGAGGTGAGCTTGAGAGAATCTCATAACTCTCCCTATTCTATATATTCAGGAGCCACCAAGATGTATCGGGATTTGAAAGAAGTGCATTAGTGGAATGGAATGAAGAGAGACATAGCCAAGTTCGTGTCTAAATGCCCTAATTGCCAACAAGTGAAGGTGGAGCATCAAAGGTCCAGCGGTTTGACCCAAGATATTAAGATTTCAAGTTCGAAGTGGGTAGATCTGAATAAGATTTTGTGACAGGAGGTTGCCCTGTACCCAGAAATAGTACGACTTTATTTGGGTAATTGTGAATAGGATAACCAAGTCGACTCATTTTCTATCGGTCAAGACTACTTTCAATTCTTGTGGATCATGCCAAGATATATATTCGAGAATTAGTTAGACTGTATAGTATGCCTTTATCTACTATATCAGATAGTGGTACCTAATTCACTTCTCGCTTTTGGAAGTCATTTAAGATGGAGCTTGGTATTAAGTGAAGTTAAGCACCTCATTCCATCCTCAAACTAATGGATAAGCTGAAAGGACAATTTAGACGTTGGAAGACATGTTGAGGTCTTATGTGTTAGAGTTTAAAGATAATTGGGATGATCATCTACCGCTTGCTGAGTTTCCCTGCAACAACAGTTATCATGCTAGCATTGAGATGGCACCATTTGAGGCCTTACGCAGGAGGAGATGTCGACCCCCGGTAGGTTGTCTTGAGATAGGGGAGATGAGTTTGATTGGGCCTGATTTGGTATTGGACACCATGGAGAAGGTGAAGCTAATTTGGTAGAAGTTCAAAATGGCTCAAAGTCATCAAAACTCCTATTCAGACATTAAGAGAAGAGACTTGAGTTCCATGTCAATGAGTGGATGTATGTGAAGCTTTTTCCCATGAAAGGTGTGATGCATTTTGGTAAGAAAGGCAAGTTGAGTCACTGGTATAAAGTCCCTTATGAGATTGGCAATGTGGCCTACAGATGGGATCTGCCTTCGAATATGAGTTCCATTCAGCCGTTATTCCATGTATCCATGTTGAGGACGTTGGTTGGTTATCCAAGCAGGATTGTTCCTTTGGAAGGATGTTGAGGAGAACTTGACTTATGAAGGGGTTCCTATGGAGAATTTAGATAGAAAGTGAAGAGTCTTCGCAGCAAAGATATTGCATCGGTTAAAGTCCTTTGAAGGAACCATCATGTGGAAAGTGCTATATAGGATGTGAAATCGAGTATGATGAGATGATACCCTTATCTATTTCCATCTACTCAAACCTAAGGTACTAGGTTCTTCATGCTTAAATTGTGTTAATTCTTTCATTTCTATGTCTTTATGTCATGATATGCATATGTGTTTGCAATGTACATTCATGATGGACATTTTCATGTTTGTTTTGATCTACGCAAGTCATGTTCTATCTCATTCGAGGAAGAATGATCCCAAGGGGGATATGATGTAAGGAATCGTAAGGTCAGAACGTTGCTTGAAAAATTGATTCAAATGATTCTTGGCCAAGGGTGCCCTCCAAGAACCTCTTAATGGCCCGTGAAGCACTTTACTGACCATAGAGGTGGGCTTGGCCCTTTGTGGCTTGGTTCGTAATCTACCTTGAGGAATCCTTGAAGGTGTGCCCACCACAGAACACACCATGAGTTGTGGTGTGTCCCATGGAGGGAGCCCTTCACATGGCCCCTACTATTTTGGCTCAAGTGGGCCCCCACGGTCCTCTACATGGCTAGTTGTGCACACCATGACCAATAGGGGGTACATTGCAATGCACACAAACCACTTTTAGGCCTCATTTTAATTTGGTCTTTTGGTAATTTTCCCTAACTCCAAGGCCTTTTGGCACTTTTATTCACTCCTTTAAATTGTAAATCAGTCTCTGATGTATTTCATGAACTCTCATGGAAGCCTAACACTTAGTCTCTCAAATTCTAAATCTAAAACACTGTCAAGCCTATCATTCAAGGATTCTAGCTAAGGATCCAATTGGGGTTTCAAGTTCAAGTTGATTCCATCTTATTTTTTCACTTCTAGCATTAGGTATTGGGATTCATCCTTGATTTTATTCTGACCTTGGAGACCAAGTCTTTTGTTTTCATGAATTTAATGTATGACCTAAGTATGGATTTTATGTTTGAACTTCAAATTGATAGAATTATGATATGGGTTATCTTCAAATGATAATTTAAGCATGAACTAAGTCTTATCCTAATGTTCACGTGGTTTTGCATAAAATTTGAACTTGCATAACCTCATGAACTATGAATTCATATATGGGTAACCTTAATTGTGATTCTAATGTTTACTTTCTCATGAATTATGCATGTTTCCATTTTATTATCATATTTTAAGTATGAATTTCATGTAGTCGTACATTATACTCACTTCTCATACAAGATCATGCATGCGCAAGGCTTTTACATGAGCTTTGGTTTATGTAAATGGTTTCAATTATGATTATGAACATGACCAACACAAATATGATTATGACATGACTATGATCACTATTATGACTATGAATTGGCTTTAAGCATTCAAGGGGATGCAGACACCATCATGTACAAGTATGAATGAGCTATTCCTATATATGTTCTATGTTTTTGAATTATGATTTGGCCATACATGGTGAAGACTTTGTTATGACTCATGATGACCCTTGAAATGCAAAGTCTCTAAAATGGGAAAGACCCATAAGGTGATTCAAATGAAAGTCTTTGAAATGGGCAACACCAGTAAGGTGATTTAAATGCAATTCTTCGAAATAGGCAAGGTTTGTAAGGTGATTCAAATGCGATTCTTCGAAATAGGAAAGGCCCGTAAGGTGATTTAAATGCAAGTCTCAGAAATGGACCAGGTCCCTAAGTTATATTAAATGCAAATATCCAAAATGGGCAAGGCTCGTATAGTGCATAATATGTAACCTCTGAAATGGGAAAGGCCTATAAGAAAGAGGTTACATTAGGGTTCTATATGATAGCTTGTACGGTATCATTGTTGACTATGGGTACATCTCGTCATGTGATTTTATATAATGGAATTCAGGCACCATAAGTGTTTCACGGCACCTTGATTTCGTTAAGCCATGTATACTTCATGTCTACATACTATGCCTTGTCATATAACATTTCAAATGTAGGTTTCATCATGTCTATCTTATATTGTATTCCCGCATACTTAGTACATTCAAACATACTAATGCATAATTGATGCCTGCATTGTATCATAAAGCAGGAGCAGGTGATTCTATTATCCATCCCCATGGCCAGATCTAGATATTTACACGATCCGGATTGGGTGAGTCCTCGTGCTTTGAGGACAAGGCCTTATATATTATTCTTCATGTCAAGATTATTCATTACAGACAACTTTTCTTTATGTTCACGGTGAGGTAGGACCTGTCTAAGCCCCCATCTTATGTCATGAGTTAGAGGCATTTGTTGGACCTATATATTTGATTCAGTTTCCATACTTGTATCTCTTATGTTATGACCTTCTTTATAATATGATATGATGGTTCTTGCTTCTGCTTATGCTTGATTTGATGATTATTCTTTCTTAAATGCTCGATATATGCTACGGGGTCAATTTGAGGTTCTCTCGAGAGTCTCATTCACTATGTTAGGCTAGGCTCTAGGCTTGGGTCATGACATTATATAAAGGGTATTATATTCTCTTAAAGAAACAACTCAAATATCCTATGAAATTTGGGGATATCAATAAAGAGATCAAAATAGAGCTCAAGGAGGTTAGAATCATCCTATGTTTGAAAAATACGCCACTAACGGCCCTCGAATCATGGAGATATCTAAGGAAAGAAGAATCGAAAGAGGAACAGATTTGTACCTATATTATTTATAAATAAAATTACATTTTATTTTATTTGTAATTTCAATTTACTTTCTATCACATTAAACTAGCATGCCCAGCATGGGACCAAATCCTCCCTTCATCTCTTCACTCACAATTCAGATCTGCAAATTTGAAGCTATAAACCGCAAGTACTTTCAGCCTCATTTTTTAGTTTCATCAAGTCTACACTCTGACAAGCCTTGGAGAAGGGGGCATTTGTAAACACTGAAATTTTATGTGACTCTACAAGAGGTATTGAATTACAGTAAAGGTTACTTGGAGGCTACTCTACCCTAAACTATAATGACCAGACCTAGGACCTAGTCGTCATAAGGAGAATAAGATACCTGAAAGCAACTCACCAGGTCATCTATAATATCTTAAGCATTCATAGACAATAAATTAACTTTGTGGAATAAAAAATGGGGAAAAGGATCTATGGTGCCAATTTATGACAATGAAGCAACATTTAGAAAGAAGCATCAACATATTTGTGCATAATGCATACTGACAAAAACATAGATGGACGGAACCGGTAATGGTTGGTTTCTTTCAAATAGAAAAGACTACATTGTTTAACAACATAGAAAGTAAAAACCTCAAAAAGGCAACATATACATCACCTAAAAGGAGAAATACAAGATAGATAGAAATGGTAGAGTCCTGAACTAAGGGCTCAAACAATAAAAGTACTATTGAACACCAAAAACTATCCATGAGCCGGCAGAGGAGTACCTATCCTTACATGGTCAAATCATACTAATATAATATGTGTTACTACGTTGGCGTGTACTATGTATGTGAGATGAAATGCGAACATGAGTTGTAATGCTATCATTCACAAATAAAACATATAAGTATACATGAGGTAGTAAAATACAAAAACATGAGCGTAAGTATGCACAAGAAATATCGCTCAATATGAAAAAGAGTCAATGCATGAGAAGTCACATGTAAATGAATCATATCATAGAGTCATAAACTTGTGGGAGAAGACCTTAACTGACATATATGACCATGTGAGCAACTACATGGAATCCAACAAAAAAAACCCTACATTGGCACGAGGAGACCACTTTTTGAGTGATATTCCATCACTTTGCATGCATCTTAAATAACAGAAATGACCTATATATCCACTAGACAAGCCTACAAAGGCTCCTATGGTAGCACATAGTTAATGCGACAAAGGGTTGCTACTAAGGTTCCCTTACCAAACCCCACCACATCATCATATTTGGTGCTAAGTCATCCCACGGAAACTTTAAAACATAGTTTAGTAAAATTATGACACTTAGAATCATAAGTAGCAAATTATAAGAGCACCTTGAACTTAAGGAACCACCAAGTGGGTATTGTCCTTTCATCTTGGGGACCTGCTTAAACACCTTTAGGACAATCGTAAACATGCTTGTATCTTTAGCAAATCATAACTTTAGAACTCATCTTTAATGTCGTAGTCATCATCATAAATCATGCGAAACTTTAATTGAAACTAGGTTGACTAGGCTTTTAAATTAGGACAATCATAAATCACATAATCATGCATAAATCATGATAATATACTAATTTAAAACATGTAAAACAGTCCATACTTCATCATTAATAAAACTCATCATTGGGTCAATAACTCAAGTACATGTAAAATACTTAGTAAAATATCATAGGATACCATTGATATCATTTAATAGCATCATGTATCATAAAATCATCATTAGCATGCATATTTACTTAAAGGAACTTAAAGAAAAGGTGAAATACATTATGAAGGACTTTGTGGGTGAAAGAAGACCGACTAATCAAACTCATATACTTTAGTAAGCTTAGGAAAATCGAACGTGAAGCCTTTGGGAACAACCTTGAAACCCTAGCCCTTTTTGCCTTGCCTTCTAGAGAAAATAATGCCTTAGAAAATTTAGGAATTAGAAGAATGAAGAGAATGGGGGTTCCTTAGGGTTTAAGGTTTGATTTAGGCCTCTTTAGATCCCAAAAATGACATAGTATAGGAATAGGATATGCAAAATGACAAAACTGCCCTTCATTAGAACTGCTAGATTGATCCTACGAAAGCCCGTTTATGGGTCGTAGATTGAACATGAACCGTAGTTGTTGTCCATCTTGTTAAATTTTCCAAAACTCCCAAAACTGATATGTTAAACCCAAAATTACGAACCTATTCTACGGTCCCTCATTTGATTTACAGCTCGTGGTTGGACTCATAGAGTCCTTCCATACTTGGCCATTTTTCCTCATTTACTGGAACTCATTCACAAGGGGCTTCTACAGGTTGTAATATGATCTAGGGCTATCTTGTTAATCGTAGGTTACTTTCCAGCAAACTACAAATTTCCTTCATGTTAAGGCCTACATCCACAAACCTATCCATGGTCCATCATCCTTTCTATGAACCATCATTGGGTGTGTGGGTTACCCTGCACTTGGGAACCTTTTCCCTTTCCTAAAGTTTATGTTTAAAGGCCGATCTATGAGTCGTAGTCCATCGATGGGTCATAATTCACCCTCATAAACTAACTGTAGGTTACTTTTCTATCCAACTTTTCCTGTACTCTTAGGCTCCTAAAGTGGAGTCATTATAATATCTCTTCCTTGGGAACATTCATTCCTAAACATACTTAAAGGTAGGCTCTAAGGAGTTAATCATCAGCTAACAGCTCAGCAAATATGCGAAAATGCAAATTAAACATCACTTCATAAAATTTTCAAAGTCTACTTTCAAAACATGTCTCAAAACAGTCCATAGACATAAGAATAAATGTATGCATCATGCAAAACTAAAATGCAGGGAATTAGAGGTTTTAGAAAGAATTTCATAATACCATATGCTCGAGTAGAGTGAAATAGATATGAGTAACATTTCACCATATCCATTGTTGCTTCCTACATATGGCACCCTCAACTTGTTGATTCCTCCAAAGCACTTTGATGTATGCAACTTTCTTGTTCCTTAGCCTTTTTACTTGTTGATCTAGAATCTCAACTAATAATTTTTCATACTCAAATTGTCTTCAATGTTCACATCTTACCAAGAAACTATGCAGTTTGGATCACCTATGAATTTCCTCAACATTGACATATGAAAAATTGGATGGATCAAATGCATCTAGTTAGGTACGTCCAACTCATACCACCTTTCCACTCTTCTCACCACTTTGTGTGGACCTACACACCTAGGGCTCAATTTACCCTTTTTCTCGAACTACATCGCACCTTTTATAGGAGACACCTTCAAGTAGACCCAATCACCAACTTGAATTCAAGATCGCTCCTCCTTATATCAGAGTACGACTTTTGTTAGCTTTGGGTCATTTGCAACTTTTCCCTTAAGCTTTTAATTTTCTCCATAGCATTCATGATTAGGTCCTACCCTAGCAATGCCACCTCATTGACTTCAAAGCTCCTGATGGGCGATACACACCATCTACAGTACAACGCCTCAAATGCTACCATCTCAATGTTTAAATAGTAATTGTTGTTATAGGCAACTCGATAATTGGAAAATTCTCATCCCAAATTTTGTTGAAATACAACACACAAGCCCTCGACATTCTTCAAAAGTGTACATTGTCCTTTTGGTTTTCCCGTCAATATTGGGATGAAAAGCGATACCCAACTTCACCTTAGTACCAAGCCTCTTTTGGAGGGATCTTTAAAAATAAGAGGTGGATTGGATACCACGATACAATATGATGGACATTGAATCCCATGCAACCTCACCAATTCTCAGATATACAAATAAGCATAATCTTCGACACTAAATGTAGTCTTGACAAGTAAGAAGTGAGTCGACTTTGTCATGCGCTCGACTATCACCTATATGGAGTCAAAATGCATTTTATTCTTTGGAAACACTACAACAAAATCCATATTGATCTCTTTCCACTTCCAAGTGGGAATGTCAATGTCTTGGTATAGGATACCCGGCCTTTGATGTTCAACCTTGACTTATTGGCAATTGCATACTTAGACACAAATTAGGCAAGGTCCTTCTTCATTCCATTCAACCAATAGATCTCCCTCAAGTCTCTCAACATCTTTGTGGTGCCATAATCAATGTCTTTCTTAGACTTAACCTCCTCAATCAAAGAAGATTCGGACCCACGAAGCACCACTGCAGCATAATTTTCGCAGTCACTTAGCTTTATCCCCAACCTATCCAACCTATGGACATCTTTGGAAAACTCTCTTTTCCCATCTTCTTCAATATGAGATACACTACCCATAGAAACTCTACTAAGGGCATCATCTACCACATTGGCCTTTTCGGGGTGATATTTACACTCATGTCGTAGTCCTTGAGTAGCTCTAACCACCTTTTTTACCTCAAATTAAGATCCTTTTGGGTAAATAATGTTGGAGGCTCTTGTGGTCAATTAAGACATCCACATGAACCCCATACAAGTAATGTCGCTAAATCATCAAGGCAAACATCGTTGCCGCAAGCTCAAGGACATGAGTCGGGTAATTCTTCTTGTACACTTTTAGTTGTCTTGAAGCATAGACAATCACCTTAATGTTTCATTAGCACACATCCCAACCCAATCCCTGATGCATCACAATGCACAATGAACCCATCATTCCCTTTTGGTAATGTCAATATTGGGGCTGAAGTTAATCGATCCTTCAAAATTTGGAAGTTTCTTTCACACTTGTCCGTCCACATAAACTTCGCTTTCTTTTGAGTCAACTTGCTGAGTGGGGATAAAATGGAAGATAAATCTTGCACAAACCTTCTAAAATATCTAGCTAGGCCCAAGAAACAACTTATGTCTGTAGGAGTCAATGGTCTTGGCCAATTTCTCACCGCTTCAGTCTTCTTCGGATCAACCTTGATACCGTCACATGATACCACATGACCAAGGAAAACAACCTCATCTAGCCAAAACTCACACTTTTTAAACTTTGCATAAAGCCTTTGCTCCCTTAGGTTTTGGAATACCACCCTCAAGTGCTCCATATGCTCTTCCTTGCTTCAGGAGTAGACTAGAATGTCATCAGTGAACACCACTATGAACTTGTCAAGGTAGGGCTTGAACACTCTATTTATAAGATCCATAAATATAGCTAGGGAATTAGTGAAACCAAATGATATCACTACAAACTCAAAGTGACCATACCTAGTTCGAAATACCATCTTAGGGATGTCACTCTCCCTCACCCCCAATTGGTGATACCCGGATCTCAAGTCAACTTTGGAGAAGTTTGTAGCTCCTTGTAATTGATCAAACAAGTCACCTATCTACAAAAGTGGATACTTGTTCTTGATAGTGACCTTGTTGAGTCCAGTAATTTATACACAAATGGAGTGACCCATCCTTCTTCCTTACAAACAACACCGGGGCAGCCCAGGAAGACTGATTAGGCCTAACAGAACCATTCTTCAACAAACCCTTCAATTGCTCTTTTAGCTCTTTCAACTTCGCGGGAGCCATTCTATATGGAGGGATTGAGATAGGTTGAGTATTGAGTAGGAGATCTATGCCAAAGTCTATTTTCCTTTCAGGAGGAACACATGGTAACTCATCCAGAAAGATATCCAAAAACTCATTTGCAGCGAGGACCGACTCAAGAAAAAGAACTTTAGAGGTGACAGCTTTGACTCTTACTAGATTATAGCGCCCTTAAGGGATCATTTTCCGAGCTTTTACGAAAGAAATAAATCGACCCCTACATGAAGAGTTACTACCCTCCCGCTCAAGAATTGACTCATTTGGGAATTGAAACTTGACCCTATGGGTTTTACAATCAATGGAAGCATATGAGGCATCCAACCAATCGGTCTCGAGTATTACATCAAGTCTACCATGGAA
Source organism: Solanum ossicruentum (assembly GCA_025774065.1). NCBI lineage: Eukaryota > Viridiplantae > Streptophyta > Magnoliopsida > Solanales > Solanaceae > Solanum > Solanum ossicruentum. The sequence goes on from JAOTQR010000011.1 coordinate 8,266,778, forward strand.
AGCTCAACTAGATCACAAGAGGCCACTTTGTGCATAATTGAGATAGGACAATTCCTATAGACTCTTCGGGCAACAATGGACTCTTCTATGGGGTTACTTACTTCGTAGGGCTTATGGAGGACTTGAGGAATTCGAGACATGCATGAAATTTCTTAGCAAGAAATGGAGTCACAAATGACAAATTAACTCCTGGATCTAATAAGGCGTATGCATCAATATTGAAAACTCTCAACATATGGCTGACCACATTCGGAGCCTCTTTAACCTTTTGGCGACCATGGAGAGCAAAGAATCAATTGATCCTTTGGGCACCTTGGACTTTCCCACCTTGGCCTTGGGGACTTGCGCAATCTCTGTTGCAATCTTTTGCATAATAGTTGGGCTTTCCATATTTGAAGCTAGCATTCAACCCGGCTAAGCATTCTCCCTTGTGCAGCCTTCCAGACTGGGGGCAACTTGGGCTTTGGATCTTAGGAGCAACCCCTTTATCCTTGGTAGTTCAGGGAGGAGTGTTGGTAGACCCTTATCCACCTTGCTTTTGGCCACCTTGGAACTTGTGACCACTACTCCTTTGATATGAATAGCTCCCACCATCCACTCGACCCTTCTTGGACTCCCTTTCCCTCTCTCTTATCTTCTCCTCCTCTATTCGCTCATCATAAGTCATCAATTATGAGATGTACATTGCTTTCACTAGCATGGTCGTCTTACACTTTTTGGACACCAAGTCGGAGACACCAAAAATAACATTTCTTATACAGGCCCTTGGATCTGCAACCATGAAGGGAGCATACTTGGAAAGCTCAGTTAATTTGAGGGCATACTCCCTCACACTCATGGACCTTTGTTTGAGGTTGATGAACTCCTGTACCTTGGCCTCCCTTAGCTCAATCAGAAAGAGTCGATCCAAGAAGGCACACTTGAGCTTTTTCCATCCAATGGGACCTGCTTCTTCACTCCTGTCATCTACCTATTGCTTGTACTATATTTTGGCTACATCCTTGAGTTGGTAGGCCACCAACTCGACTTTCTCCTCTAAAGGGATACCAATGACCGCTACTACTCGGTAGGCCTCCTCAATAAAATCCATGGGGTCCTCCTCTGTCTTGGAAACATGAAACTCTGGAGGATTCATCCTCATGAAGTCTTTCACTCTTGTGGCAGAGTAGGTACTTAGGGAGGAACAGAAATCTCCTGGTTAGCTTGGTTGGCCAATGATTGAGCCAACATAGTGAAGTTGGTTCAAAACATTACATGAGACACTTTGTCATCTTGTTGGAGTCAAGGGACTTGTTACTCGGGAGTACCTCTTTGGTGTGGAGCTCTTCTTGGAATCATGATCTATAGACAAGCAAAGAGATCACCATTAGTGATAGGATAACCTTAGCCAACTCTAAAGGCATGACATTAACAAGAAAGAAAGGAAGACTTTCCTAAACTGTCTCATAGCCTCTCACTCAAGATAGTAGTACGCTTCACAACCTTGAATGTGACTCTACTCAATGTGGTATGCATTGACATCTGAGGTATATTTTATAACCCCATGCTTTGATACCAAGTTTGTAATGACCTGACCTAGGGCCTAGTCTTCACACGGCGAATGAGATACCTGTTGACACCTCACCCAAGCCATCTATAATATCCAAAGCATTTATGCATTAAAGTAACTTTGCAGAATAAAAATGGGGAAAAAGTTCTATGGGGCAAATTTATGACAATAATGCAATATTTAAAAGAAGCATCAACATATTTTGTCCATAATGTATTCCGACTAAAACATCAATGGACGAAACCGGTAATGGTTGGTTTTCATCAAATAAAAAAGACTATATTGTTTAAATACACAGAAAATAAAAGCCTCAAAAAGGAAACATATAAAGTATCTCAAAGGAAAAATACAAGCTAGATAGAAAATGGTAGAGTCCAGAATTAAGCGCTCCCCATAATAAAAGCACTAGTCTTGAATGCCAAACATGGTCATGAGCCGATGGAGGAGTACCTATCCCTACATGATTAATTCTTACAGGAAAAATATACACAAGTATGTTCAAAGTACTAAGTATGTAATATGCAATGCGAGCGTGAGATTGTAATGCCATCATTCATAAGTAAAACATATATTTATACATGAGGTAGTAAGATATATAAACATGAGCTTAAGCATGCACAAGGAATATTGCTCAATATGAATAAGAGTCAATGCATGGGAAGTCACATGTAAAAGAATCATATCATAGAGTCATAAACTTGTGGGAGAAGACTTAACCGACATATAACATCATGTGAGCTACTACATGGAATCCAACATAACCCCCTGCATTGACACAAGGAGACCACTTGCCGAGTTGAACTCCATCACTTCACATGCATCTGAAATAATATAAATGACCTATATTGATCCAAGAGCCTAGCCTACAAGGACTCTTATAGTGGAACATAATTAATGTGTTGCTACTAAGGTTCCCTTACCAAACCTTACCACATCGTCACATCCGGTGCTAATTCATCCCACAGAATCTTTAAAACATAATTTAGTCAAATTATGACATATAGAATTATAAGTAGAAAATTATAGCATGTTTATATCTTTATCAAATAATAACCTTAAAACTCGTCTTTAATGCCCGAGTCGTCGTTATAAATCATGCAAAGCTTACTTGAAACTAGGTGGGCGAGGCTTTTAAACTGGAAAAATCATAAATCACATGATCATGCATAAATCATGATAATATACTCATTTAAAGCATGTAAAACAGCCCATCTTTCATAATTAACAAAACTCATCATTGGGGTCATCATCAATAACTTAAAATCATGTAAAATACTTAGTAAAACATCATAGGATACCATTGATATCATTTAATAGCATCATGTATCATAAAATCATCATTAGCATGCTTATTTACTTAAAGGAACTTAAAGAAAAGGTAAAATGCACTATGAAGGACTTTGTGGGTAAAAACAGACCCACAAATCAAACTCACATACCTTAGTAAGCTTGGAGAAATAAAACTTGAAGCCTTTAGGAAGAATGTTGAAACCCTATCCCTTTTTGCCTTGCCTTCTAGAGAGAATAATGGCTTGGCAAATTTCAGGAATTAGAAGAATGAAGAGAACGGAGGTTCCTTAGGGATTAAGGTCTGATTTGGAACTCTTTAAATCCCAAAAATGATATAGTTTAGGACTAGGGTTTGCAAAAATGACAAAACTGCGCTTCATTAAAATTGCCGGATTGATTCTATGAAAGCTTGTTTATGGGCCATGGATTAAACCACGGACCGTAGCCCCTGACTTTCCGATTAACTTTTCCAAAACTCCTGAAACTGATTTGCTGAAACCAAAACATGAACCCATTCTATGGTCTGTCCTTTGATCTATGGCTCGTGGTTGGACTTGTAAGTCCTTTCACACTTAGCCATTTTTCCTCATTTAGTGGACCTCATCCACGAGGTGCTTCTACGGGCCGTAATATGGTCTACAGTCCGTCCTGTTAATCGTAGGTTTCTTTCCAGCAAACTCCAAATTTTCTTCATGTTAAGGCCCTCATCCACGAACCTATCTACGATCGGTCATCCTCTCTACAAGCCGTCATTAAGTGTGTGGGTTAACCCACACTTGAAAACTTTTTTCCTTTCCTGAAGTTCATGTTTAAGGATCGACCTACGAACCGTAAATCCATCGATGGGCCGTAAGTCACCCTCGTAAACTGACTTCAGGTCACTTATTTTCCAGCTGGAGGTCGTTACATAAACCCTAGCTTATGCTTATACAAAGGGTATTATATTTCCTTAAATAGGCATCTCAAATATCCCGTGAAATCTAGGGATATTCATAAAGAGATCAAAATAGGATTCAAGGAGGTCAAAATCATCCTATGTTCAATAAATACTCCACTAACGACCCTCGAATCATGGAGAAATCTAAAGAGAGAAGAATCAAAAGAGTTTGTACCTATATTATTTATAAAATAAAATTATATTTCTTCATATTTTATTTGTGATTGTAATTTATTTTTTATCACATTAAAATTTATTGCAAACAAATTGTTTTGCTTACTACAACTTTTAAAGTGGTAGAAAGTAAATTGCAATCACAAATAAAATATGAAGAAACATAGTTTTATGAATAAACAATGTGTATACAATGTTGTTTCTCTCTTCATTCTTCTCTTCTAAGTTTTCTCCATGATTTGAGGACGGTTAGTATTCCATTTCACGGACTAGGATGATTTGCTTGAAATATTTGATTATCAAGAAGAGTCAGACATATTTTGTTGTCTTTGTGAATATCCGGAGAGTTTATGGGAAATGTGTATACAACGTTGTTTCTCTCTTGATTCTTCTCTTCTAAGTTTTCTCCATAATTCGAGGACTATTAGTGTTCCATTTCTCGGACTAGGATGATTTGTTTAAAATACTTGATTATCAAGAAGAGTCAGACATATTTTGTTGTCTTTGTGAATATCCCAAGAGTTTATGGGATTTCAGAGATACCTCTTAAGAGAATATAATACTCTTTATTAGATATAAGCTAGGGTTTACGATAAAATAATCTCCAAGAAACCCTGACTAAAATAGGACTCATCTTGTAGAGTTCTACAAAATTTTAATGTCTACAACTGCCCTCCGCTTCAAGGCTTTTCAGAATGTAGACTTGATGAAAACTCAAATACAAGGCTTGAAGTACTCTGTTTTTTTCACCTTTGCGATTTTGTGGATTTCAGATTTGGAGATCTGATTTATATTGAGAGAAGAGATGAATGATATATTTGGTCCCACTAGGCATGCCAATTTGTTTACAATAAATTTTAAAGTGGTAAAAAGTTAATTGCAATCACAAATAAACACATGAAGAAACATAAGTTTATTGATAAACAATGGTGGTACAAATATGTTTCCCCCTTGATTCTTCTCTACTAAGTTTTCTCCTTGATTCGAGGACCATTAGTGTTGTATTTCTCAAACTAGAATGATTTGGACTTGATCTCCATAAAAGGATGTGTAAATCTTCTTGAAATATTTGATTATCAAGAAGAGTCATACATATTTTGATCTCTTTGTAAATATCCTAAGAATTTATGGAATTTATAAGATACCTCTTTAAGAGAATATAATAACTTTTGTATAGATATAAATTAGGATTTAGGAAAATGTAGCCTCCAAGAAACCCTCACTGAAATAAGATTCATCTTATAAAATTTCAATATCTACAATTATATTTGTAGAGAATTTCAAACAGTTGATGCCGAATTTAACCTGCCTTCAGCACTTTTTTATAGTAATGCTTGTGAACTTTGTGTATGTTTTCAAAAATGTCAATTATACACTGATTGTTAAACATGTCCTTGTTAACACACACGCACACCCCATTACAGAGTGAGTATTTTCAGCAATGCCTAGACAATAGAGGATCCAGAATCTCAGGAGAACCCTTCAAGGTTTCATGGGCAGCACCATCGACCTCAAAGACAGATTTCTAGGGCTCGTAGATTAGAGGTTTTAGATCATACCATAGAAATAATTTCACCCACATTCTTACCCATGTGTATTTCTGATGAGTGTGATGGCACGACTCATCATAATTATAAATAAAGTAGATCAACTATTCGAAATAATACGTCAAGGTAAAAACTCAAGAGGTTTGCACGTAGAGGAGCTGGAATAGAAAACTTGGTTGATTCATTAATTAATCAGGAAGAGAGAGTCGATAATGTAAAACAGTACCAAGGGCATATAATTCTGTGGAGTCCTGGACCCTTGGTTTTGCCTTGCTTTTCATGAATCATGTATGAACATGGGTACTTCACAAACCTGGCATACTAAGACACAAATATGTAAATTAGGTAAACTCAAACACAATAATCCAAACGACTATTCATCTATTGTATTTTCATACAAAATAGGGGGCAAGATGGCTTAATATGAGGTCGTTCCTGGATCTAGCTACAGTAATGCAGATTTAGAATCAACAATTTTTGAAGTCATATTACAGAAATTAACAAGGCAACCACTGCATCAGGTCCTACATGATATGACCTCAGTTAAAAATTGCTTCAACGAAATACAAAGCATTTAAAGGTTGGGATGCAGGAGGCCAGGTCCTGAGGTGCTCCTGGGAATAGAATTTCATCTCAGTTCTCCAGCTTCAGAAAAAAGGATGCTTGGGAAGTTGCTTTACATATTTCCTGAATTCAGAAAAAATCATTTCCTTGTGGCTGCTCAGCATAGAACACATGTAACTTCAAGCTCCAAACTACCGATCTCAGTGAGACCTTAACACCTGAAGATATTGTCCGACTTTTTGTGCTCCAATAAACAAGGCATCAGCACCAAGAACTAATCCAACCTGCGACAGAAAACAATGTTCTATAGATTCGCAACATTTTCTATTCACTAAGGGAAGAAAACCAAGTACCAGTCGGGCAGAAAAAGTCAATCGGTAACCCCAGCCCTCTTTAGCAGCAACTTCTCTCTGTTGGTCAGTCCAACTGAAAATATCCAAAGAATTATAAGTGACTGCAACGCAAACTACTCTATGATAAAAGTTAATGGGACTTGAAACTACATGGCTATTAATACAAGTCTTTGATCTAAACTATTCTCCCACCCATCTACTCATAACGGTAACATGAGCTTCCAATTGAAAAACAATCAAGTAGAATATATGGTGAACATTGCTTAGGAAATTTATAGGATGTTTGTTTGGAATGAGTAACTTATGAGCCCTTATTCGAGATATGTGCTAGCCATATAGCTAGTCAATCTATTGAGTCAAAGGAATGGAAACACATCAGTAAAGAAGAGATAAATAGTCCATTCTCTCTTTAAAAAGCAAGCTTAAATGAACAATCAGAAGACCATATCCAATAGTTAAATAGCAACTTAATGGATGAGTGCACTGATATACGTTGTGTCATTAATTCAAAGGAACAGGAAGAACTTGGGAATGGAAGCACCTTCAATGAAGCAGTTGCAAAGAAAATCCTGGAATCTATATAATTAATATGTGAAATTAAAAATAAAAACATATTTATATCCGAAGTCTCGGCTAATAAAACATATGTCTTGGATTTAGTGGTTGGTCTAATTCTCTGTTCAAGAAAGTTCACGCGTTTGAAACTTCCACGTGCATCTGTTAGGTTCGCAAATTCTTTTCATAAATGAGCCTTAAGGTCGTTTCGAGACTAATTTGTTTTTAAAAAAACTTGCAATCCTAGAATCATACATCATTAAATTCGAACTTGCACTTCACTTTGGCATTACAACCAGCATGACTGCTTCGAATAAGAAGTCTATTGAACTTGATATCAACGACTAGAGTACATGTTTTAGCCATATTCCGCTCATATTTTGACCCTTTTTCTTGTGTTTAAGTTCATTTCATTCACTTTATTATTAATATTGTTTCGGAAAAGGGCCGAAAATACCCTGAAACTATTTGAAAAGGTTTTAAAATGCCCTTCATCCATCTACTTGGCTAATAATACCCCTCAATCTACCTTTGTGGCCTACTTTTACCCTTAAAACTTTAACACATTTTTTTAAATTGTTATTATTATTTATTATATGGCTTCTTTCTATTAGATAAAATTAAATTTCCAACCCATCCTAGTTTTTCCAACCCGCCCTGATCCATGCCCACAGTCCCGTGACCAAATCTAATAATGAAATTAAATTGGAACTAAGGTTTTCGTTGTTTGCAAGTGCTGACGGTGAACCAAAGAAAATGGAATAAAGTTGTTCAGTTGTTGGATGGGCCTTGAGAATGTAAAAAAGAGCTTGGCCTTCAATATTAGTACTACTATTCACTTTACCTTTGTTTACCTTTTTTCCCCGTAATCAGTACAAATACCAAGTCATATAGTAGCGGAAGAAATTTTTCTTTAGAGATCCGTTTAGGTTCCAGATAAATTAAATCGAAAACAAGTACACTTTATATCAATTACAAAGATTCATGTGTTTAAGGGAGAGAGAGGACCAAAAGCAGTTCCAATTTGATTTCATTGTTAGATTTGGATCATGGGGCAGTGTGTATGGATCGGGTGGGTAGGAAAAAATATGATGGATTGGGGATATAATAATAATAATAATAATAATAATAATAATAATAATAATAATAATAATAATAATAATAATAATAATAAATATTATTATTATTTTAAAAAATCTGTTAAGTTTTAAGGGTAAAAGTAGGCCACAAAGGTGGATTGCGGGGTATTTTTAGCCAAATAGATGGATGAGGGGCATTTTTAAACCTTTTCAAATAGTCCAAGGGTATTTTTGGCCCCTTCTTTTATGACAAGGGGAACCCGCAACCACTACTCTTTGGGTGAGCAAAGTGTAAATCTTCGCTCCTATACAATAACTCGCAAACCACATAGGAGATGTAGCCCACACTAGGCTAGCCCGATGCGACAAGCTCGACCCAAAAAGCGAACCACTTGCTTTTGCTGGCAAGGGGCTTCGAACTTGAGAGCTCCAACATGAAAGTCCCAAGCCCAAACCAATGGGCCATCCCGAAGGGCAGGTATATTTGGTAAAAATAACAACATTACCCCAATGCCTCAAAGGCTCCCGCCCATTGCGGGGTAAGGGGGAGTCGGATGTACGCAGCCTGACCCCTATGTTTAAAAACATAGCGCG